>JABWTJ010000845.1:449877-490267 GCA_016801875.1 Solanum sitiens
CTCACTAGGTAATCCAGGGCATAAATGTCCTGTTTTTATAATTTCTGTTTCTAATAGTAATTCTCTTGTTATATAATTCTCTTCTTGTCCTGTATTTATTAAAATTTTATATTTTCTTTGATCTACTATTCCTGTTATAAAATAATGGTATAATGTTGTTTCTTCTATATTTAATAATTTTTTCGAAACTTCATAGTTCCTTTTAGATGTGCTTGCTCTTGATGAGGTAGTTCTAGTTAATGCATTTGGTATACTTGAAGTACTCAATCTTTCTTTTACAATTTCTAAATCTTCTTCTATGTCAATTTCTTTATAGCTATAATCATTATTATCTAGTATAGTAATTATTCTTTCAAAAGGATTTTCTATTTTTATTTTATCAATTTTATTTCTTGTCGTTACTTTATGTTTTGTTGTTAATATATATAAGTTTTTACATCTTGCTGTAAATATTTTACTGCCTGGTGCTAGTTCTATTCCAGACATTTTCCAATATAGAACTAATGATTTATCTATGTTTCTATCTGTTAATGCTACTGAGTAGTTGACACTTATTATAAATTTAAATTTTTGGTATATTAAGTTTCCTCTTACTGCACTTATTACACTTTTTTCTATAGGATGTATAATTCTATCATCTGCTAAATATATTTCAATAGGTGTATCTATTCCTTCTCTAAAACAAGCTTTTATCAATATTTCTGTTCCTCCTAAGTGTACGTACTTTATGGGTGTTTTAGCTTTGATGTCTTGTATTTCTTTATTTATTATTCTCTTATTTAATATAGGAATTTGTGCTTTTCCTTTTGTATATTTACAATCTATGATGTGTTCTTTTTGGCTAACTACATAGTATTCATCTTTTTGTCTTTTAAACCAATTTCTTATTGTAGGTATTTCAAGTACTTTTTCAACACTTAAATCTAATTCTTTTCTTTTTATTTGTTCAAAAATTGTATTATCAAATATAATTTTTTGTTCTGCTGATTCTTCATTTTGATATTCTTCTTTAGATATTATTTTTATGTCTTCTTCAGACATTAGATTTATTCGTTCATTTCATTATCTAGATCAATATCTATTTCATTTTCTAATTCTGGTTCTATATCCGATACTTTATATATACTATCATTTTCACTTAATTCATAGTCTATGTAATCTATTTGCATGTATTCCTCATTATCTATAATTAATTCTGCAATTTGTTTTCCTTTGGGATTTTTAGGTAACTTACAATTTCTAGCTAAATGTCCTAACTTACCGTAGTTATAACAAGTACAATCTGATAGTTTTCTCTTTGGTCTATAAGGTCTTTTTATTTTATAATTTTTTACATAATATCTTTGTCTTGGTTTTTCGTAATTATATCTAGTTTTGGTTTTTCTATACTTGTTGTATCGTTTAGATTTTTTATAATATTTATCTGTACAACCAAACTGTGGTGCTGTTTTATTTTTACAACATGCTAAATTTTTTACTAGTACTTTCTCCATTTTTATTTTTTCTTTTTGGTTTTCACATAATTGTACAAACCATTGATGTAAAAATTTTATTCTAGCTCCTAACGTATCTGTTAATCCTTTATTATTCCAATCTTTAATTATTTTTGTACTAAATGGTTCTGGTAATTTTGTAAAATATTGTTGTCTTATTTCTTTTGCTTCATTTATATCATATCTTGCTTTGTAATAATATTCTTTAAATGCACATGTGTATTCTTCTATATAACACATTTTACATATAGCTAATTTTGTCATAAGTTGTCTATTTATTATTTTTTCTCTATTTTGTTCTTTTATTTCTGTAGTCATACCACCAAATTCATTTCTTATTGCTAATTCATATTTATCTAGTATGTCTATATTCGTTGTTGATGGAGATCCATCTATTTTCTTATCACTCCTAAGTGTTTCTAAACTTTCTAGGGGTAAATTTTCTATCCATAATTTTGTTGTTCCTACAAATGTTCTTTCTATATATCCAGGCGTTTCTTTTGTTGCTATTTTGTTGTCAATTAATTGTTTAGATATATTTCCTACCCATAGTAAGATTACTTTATTTATATCTATAACACAATCTAGATCTAAAAGTTATATTGTTCAATTATTGATCTAGGCGTCCATTTTTTATTTAGTCTACTATTCCATATTGCATTTGTTCTATCTGATCTCTCATAACTATCTGTATAATAGGTTGGTGTTGTCCGTCTGAGATTACTCCTAGGACTATTATTCGGGGTTTTAACTTTTGATGTGCTAGGTTGATTTATATCTCCTGTATTTATTTCTAATTTTTTTGGCTTATTTACTTGTTCTAGAATTTCTGTGTATGTTTCACTTATATCACTTATTTCTGATTTTTGATCATTCATTGTATCTGATTCATTCATTTCATCATTCTTTTCATTTATTTCGTCTATTTCAAGATTTTCATTTAATATTTGTTTCATTTTATTTATTTCTTGTGTCAATTCAAATTCTTTTTCTTTTTCTTTTTCTATTTGTTTTTCTTTTTGTTTAGTTTCATATAATAATTTGGGCTTAGCTAATTCTTTTTCTAATTCACCTATTTTTGTATTTTTTAATTCTTCTATATGTTGTACTTCCTGCTTTGCTTTTATTTTTATTTTTTCAATCTCTTTTGATTTATCTATTTCTTCATTTTCCTTTGTTATTCTTATCATAGCTGTTAAACTATCTTCTAATTTTGATGTTTCTTTTTCTAACATTAAATACAAGTTATTTCCTATTTTTTTATATCGTCTTCCTAAATTTGAAAATATTATTTTTATTACTAATCCATCTTGATTTTCATATGTTTTTTCGTCTACTGCAAATTCTTCTTTATTCATTATGATTTATGTTGTAACTTATATCATGTTGTAATTTATATTCTAGGCAATTTATTTGTATTTCTAGCATAAATATTACTTTTCTTTGTGCTAATATTGCTTTAGTACTTACTCCTGCAAATATATTTTCTTCTAGTCTTTCTTTTTTATATTTTAATTTTCAATTATTTTTTCTATCAATTGTTGCTTATATATTTCTCTGTTCATATTGTTTTTTCAGATAACAAACATATTTATATTCTGTTTTAGAAATTATATCTATTAAAAAATTTGTTTTTCTAGTATCTTTTTTAGTAAGTTGTAATAGTTCATATTCCATATATAAGTTTTTTAACTTTTTCTGTATTTTTCGTATTTTTCTTTCTATCTTAGATTTGTTAAAGTAGTCACTTTATTTGAATTATTCTTCATATTAATAAAATATTTTTTCATAATATTCTTTTTTAATTAAATTTAATTTTTGTATTTCATTAGCGTTGTTTTCTATATATTCTAAATATTCTTCTTCTCTAAAATATAAATATTTATTTACATTTTCAATTAATAATTTTTCTAGTAGATCTATTTCTTCTTTAGTTTTCCTCCAAAGTTGTAAGTATAAATAATCTATCATTGATCTCTGAATAATTCTAGATCATCATATAAATCATCTATGTCAAATTCATCTGGTATAATTAATTCTGCCCAACCATGAATTGTTTCTTCAATTATCTCGTATGTCAATAATTTTTCATAAATTGTTCTTTTCATATCAGTATTAAGACTTTTTAATACATAAAGAATTAATATCTTGTAGTTAACATCATCATCTAATAAGTAAGAATTCATTTTAACATGTTTTTGCTAAAATTTTATTCCTTCTAACCTCTTAATAGATTATACTTATTTATTATGTAATAATAATAATTTAATAATCATCTCGTCTAGCCACTACTACGGTTTTCTTCTTTGATTAGTTACCCTAACAGCGCCTCAACTGTGTTTACTCCCCTAAATGGCCTTCTTGCCTACCGATTTCAACTTTAGGATGGCATAGTCTGGGCATACTGACACTAAGAATATTTCCGTAGCAAACCTTCTAAAGATGGTTATTATAACATTATTAAAACATAATAAACAATTATAATCAACAAGAGATTATTAGGAATAAATCAGTTTAGCTACTCGTGAATGAAAATGAGTATACCTGTTTCTGTATGTTTGTTAATTCTGCTTGGTTTTCCATAGATTTTTGTTTGTTGTTAGCTTCTTTTTTACCTGACTGCTCTGATACCAATGTGGGGGGTGGAAGCGGAATGAAGAAGAAGAGAGAATTATGTGGAAAGGCTTATTTTATTATGAGGGAAAACCCTCTATTTATACAAGAGAAAGAGTACTATTTTGGCCAAGTGGCCTATACTCTGATTTTAAGGTTACTGTATTTCTTTGTTAATTTTTGGCGTTAATTTAATATTTTTTCATATTTTCCTAGATTTTATTCATTAATTACCCATTTTCTGGATTTACCGAACAAAAATAAAAATTAAAAGAAATTGTTGAAATTGTTGAATTTAAGGTTACTACATTTATTTGTGAAATTTTTGGCGTTAATTTTATATACATTTTTTTTTCATATTTATCCTATTTTTATTCATCAGTTACTCATCTTCGAGATATACCGGTCAAAAATAAAAGTTAAAAAATTTGTTAAATTTAAGGTCACTATATTTGTGAAGTTCTTGTGTTATTTAATATTTTCTCATATTTTTCCTACGTTTTATTAATCAGTAACTCATTTTTAGGATTTACCAAGAAAAATAAAAAAAATTATTTTTTTGTATAAAAAGTTATTTATGGAAGCTAATGTGTGATTGTACCTTGGAACGTGCATATTTGGGTTGTACATGTTCATTATGAATCTCTGGAAAAATCATTCTACTCCTCTTAGTTAGAATCCGCGCCACGGAATCAAGAGCTCCAAGTAGGCAATGTTCAGACGTGGCATGTGGGCATCGGGCAAGCAACGTCAGCTAACTGTAGACGGCATCAAAAAGGGCATGCACGCATCGGACGTAGCATGTCTGCATCTGGTAAGTGACATCGGCATTGGTGAATGGGCAACATTGTCCAGTGCGCATCTGGCAAGCGACGTCGGTCAATGACACGTAGCATCAGCCAAGGCCTGCACGCATTAGCCGTTGCATGTACGCATAAGTTGGGTGACATCACCGTCACCTAATAACAGGAAACATCAGCCAAGGCATGTGCTCTTCGAGCAAGCGACGTCCACCAATGGCAAGAGGCAACGGCCAAGCGACATTGGTCGTGGACCGCCCGCATCGATTGTGGCCTATTGCACATCGCTTAGTGGACGTTGGTCATGAACTACCCGCATCGGACATGGCTTGTGAACATCGCATTCCATTATTGGATGTGAACTGCCCGCATCTCCCTTGGACTCAACACAACGGTTAGCCAATGTCAGGCGTTGCCTGCGCGCATCGCTTTTAACCTGCACAAAATGGCCAATCGACGTCGGATGCGGTGTGATTGCATCACATGTGGCCTGCACATAATGGCTAGCCGACATCAAACGTGGTCTGCCCGCATCACCTTTGACCTGCATACAACTTTCAGCTGACATCAGGCTTGGGATGCACCTAGCATCTCTGACCTGCACAAATTGGTCAGATGATGTCGAACGTGGCATGCCAGCATCGTCCACAACCTGCACACATCGGCCTGCTGACGTCTAACATAGCCTGCCAGCATTGTCTTTAGCTTTCACACATCGGTTTGCAGACATCGAACTTAACCTTCCATCATCGTCCGTAGCCTACACACATCAGTATGCCAACGTCAGACGTTGCCTGCCAGCATCTTTTGTAGCCTGCACACATTTGTCTAGTGATGGTCAGCCAACGCCTGGCAACATCATCCAAGGCCTTAACAGATCTGACATAGCATGTGCACATCTGGCAAGTCACATCAACCAGTGGAATGCGGCTTCAGCCAAGGCCTACACGCACAGACGTGTCATATGTGTATCTGGGAAGCGACGTCATCTAATGGCTTGCGACATCAGCCAAGGCTAGCAGACACGGACTTGACATGTGCGCATTTGGCAAATGACATCGACCAATGGTATGCAACATCAGCAAAGTCCTGCACGCATTAGCTGTGGCGTGTGCACATCGGCTAACAGACATCAGTCATGGTCTGAGCGCATCGGCCAAGTGACATCGGCTCTAGCTTGCACAGATCGGCCAAGCTACATCGGCCTAGGCCTATACGCATCAGTCGTGGCGTGTGTGAATCGGCTGAGAGACATTGGTCGTGGACTATGCGCATTTATCAGGCGACATCGACCAATGGCAAGATGCATTAACCAAGTCTTGCACGCATCAGTCGTGGCTGTGCGCATCAACAGGGTAACATCAGTCGTGGCATGTGTGATCGGCCAGGCGACGTGGGCCAACGACAGGTAGCATCAGCCAACATTTTCACACATCTTACATGGTTTGTGCGCATCTGGCAAGCGACGTCGGACAATGACATGCAACATCATCCATGGCATGCACATATCACTTGTGGCGTGTGTGCATCAGCTTGGCGAAATCGACATCGGCCAAGTGGATGCACCATCGGCAATGGCTTTTTTGCTTCAAGCAAGCGACATCAGCCAATGGCTGGCAACATCAGCCAAGGCCTGCACAAATCTTACATGGCATGTGCGCATCTGGCAAGCAATGTTGGCCAATGAAATGCAGCATTGGTCAAGGCCTGTACGTATCACGCATGACGTGTGAGCATCGGGTGGGCGACATTTGCATCGGTCAATGTCAGGTGGAATCATCCAAGGCCTATGTGCTTCAAGAAAGCGACGTTGGACAATGAAAGGAAGCATCAACCAAGGCCTGCATGCATCACCCATGGCATGTGCGCATCGGCAGGGCAACATCGGGGTTGGCCATTGGCAAGCAACATCAACCAAGTCTTGTTTGTTTTGAGCAAGCGACATCAACTAATGGTGACAAGACATCGACCAAGAGACACTAGTCATGCATTACCACATTAGTCGTGGTCTATGCACATCGCTCAGTCGACGTCAGGCATAGACTAGTCGCATCATCCATTGCCTGTGCAAATCACTCAATAATCGTAAGACTCGGCCTTCCTACATCGCCCTTGCCTTGCACACAATGGATAGTTGACATCGGACGTGGGCCACACATATCTGCATGGCGTGCATTGCTCAGCCAGTGTCAGTTGTGGACTGCCCACATCGGTCTTGGATTGTGCACATCTCTCAACTATCATCGGGGGTGGACTGCCCGAATCTCCCTTGGCCTGCTAACAACATACAAACAACATCGGGCGTTGCCTGCCCCCATCGCCTTTTGCCTGCATAATGGTCAGCCGACATAGGGCATTGCCTTCCCGCATGGCCTTTGGCCTTCACACAATGGTGAACTGACATGGGACATAGGCTTCCCGCATCTCTTTTTGCCTGCACATAACAAATAGCCGATATTCGACGTGGACTGTATACAATGGTCAGCCAACGTTGCCCAACGACAAGCGGCATCGAAAAGGCAACATTAGTCATGAACCACCCGTATCGATCGAGGCCTCCGCACATTGCTCAACTGATGTTGGTGTGGACTGCCCACATGGGTTATGGACTGTGAACATCGCTCAGACATTCTTAGGCGTGGACTTCACGCATCGTCCTTGACTTGCGCACAATGGTTAGCCACCACGGGAGTTGCCTGCGCGCATCGCCTTTGGCATGCACACAATGGTGAATTGACGTCGGGTGTGTCCAGCCAGTATCTCCTTTGTCCTGCACAAAATGGTCAGCCAACGTCGGATGCGGTCTGCCCGCATCCCCTTTGGCCTGCATACAACAATCAGCTGATGTCGGACATGGGCTGCCAACATCATCCGTAGCCGCACACATCGGTCTGCCAAAGTTAAACATGGCCTGCCAGCATCGTCTGTAGCCTACACACATTGGTCAGCCGATGTCAAACGTGGCCTTCCAACATTGTTAGTAACCTGCACACATAATTTTGCAAAAGTCGGACATGGCGTGCCACCATCGTCCATAGCCTCCACATATTGCTCTGTCGATGTCAGCCAACGACAGCCTATATCACCCATGGCATGCACAGATCTAACGTGGAATGTGCGCATCAGGAAAGCGATGTCGGCGAATTGCATGTGGCTTCATACAACGCCTGTATGCATAGACGTGGTATGCTCATATCTGGCAACCGACATCGGCCAATGGCATACAACTTCAGCCAAGACCTGCATGCATGGGAATAGCATGTGCGCATCTTGCAAGCGACGTCACCCAATGGCATGTTGCATCAGCCAAGGCCTGCACGCATCAGTTGTGGCGTGTGCACAACGGGTGGGCAACATCAGCTGTGGTCTGAGCACATCAGCCATGCAACATCTGTTATGGTGTGCACACGTTGGCCAAGCGACATCGGCCAATGACAGGCAACATCAGCCAAGGCTTGCACGCATCAGCCGTGGAGTATGCGCATCTGGTAAGAGACGTTGGCCAATGCAATGCAGCATCAACAAAGGCCTGCACACATCATGCTTAGCGTGTGAGCATCAGCTGTGGGACATTTAAATTGTCCAACGTCAGGCAACATCAACTAAGGCTTTTGTGCTTTGAGCAAACGACGTTGACCAGCGGCAGGCAACATCAGCCAAGAACTTCATGCATCAGCCATGGCGTGAGCACATCGGCAGGGCAAAATCAGCATCGGCCAATGGTAGGCAGCATCATCCAAGGCCTGTGTGCTTCGGTGAAGTGACATCAGCCAACGACAAGCGACATCGGTAAGGCGAAATTAGTGGTGGACTACAGCATTGTCCGTGGCCTATGCACATCACTCATCCTATATCCGTCGTGGACCGGCTGCATCATCTTTGGCCTTTGCATATCAATCAACGGTCGTTGGGCTTGGCCTTCCCGCATCGCCCTTGGACTGCACACAACGACCATCAGACATCGAACGTGGGTTGTCCGCATTGGTCGTGGATTGCACATTGCTAAGTCGACGTCGGCCGTAAACTACCTCAATTGTCCATGGCTAGTGCACATCACTCAATCGTCGTCGGGCGTGGACGATTTTTTTGTGAATTTTTCGCAATGTCAATATATTTTTTTTTTGTGAATTTTTTGTAATAATTTTATATTTTTTTCATATTTTCCTACTTTTTATTCATGAATTACCCATTTTCGGGATTTAAGGAACTAAAATAAAAATTTAAAAACTAGTCAAAATTTTTGAATTTAAGGTTACCATATTTATTTGTGAATTTTTGGAGTCAATTTTGTATAACTTTTTGTATATTTTTCCTATTTGTATTCATCAATTACTCATTTTCGAGATACACCAAACATAAATAGAATTAAAAAAAATTGTTGAAATTGTTGAAATTAATGTTACTATATTTATTTGTGAAGTTTTGACATTATTTTTATATTTGTTTTTATATTTCTCCTATGTTGTATTAATCATTTACTCATTTTTAGGATTTACCTAAAAAAAACAAAAAATTGTTGAAACTATTATTTTATATATATAAAAGTTATTTGTGCAATCTAATGAGTGTTTGTACATTAGAACGTGCATATTTGGGTTGTACATGTTCATTATGAAGCTCTAGAAAAATTATGTCTACTCCTCTTAGTTAGAATCCACGCCACACAATCAAGAGCTCCATATTGGCCACGGATCAAACGTGGCATGTGGGCATCGAGCAAGCGACGTCGGCCGAATATAGGCAGTATCAACCAAGGCTTGTACGCATCGGATGTGGCATGTGTGCACCTGGAAAAGAGACATCAGCGTCGGCCAACAACAGGAAACATTGTCCGTAGCTAGTGCGCATCGGGCAAAAGGCGTTGGCCAACGACAGGCAGCATTAGACAAGAAATGCATGCATAAGCCTTGGCGTGTGCGCATCAGCTGGGGAAATAAGCATCGGCCAATGGCAGAACATCAACCAAGGCATGTGATCTTGGGGCAAGGGACGTTCCCCAGCCGCAAGCGTCATCGGCCAGGCGACATTGGTCGTAGACATCCCGCATCGATTGTGGCTTGTGCATATCGATAAGTCGCTGTTGTACATGAACTACCCATATCGGACGTAGCTTGTGATGTAGCTTAGTCATTGTTGTGCGTGGACTACCCGCATCGCCTTTGGCATGCACATAATAGTCAGCGAACATCAGGCATTGCCTGCCCCCATAGCCTTTAACTTACACAGAACGGTTACACGACATCAGGCGTGGCCTACCCGCATCGCCTTTGTCCTGCACACAACGGCCAGCTAACGACGGAAGTGTCCTGCCTGCATTGACGTTGAAGTGAACACAACATTCAGCCCATATCGGACGTGGGATGCACCTATAGTCAGTGGCCAACAGACACTAGTCAGCCGACATGAGATGTGGCCTGCCAGCAATGTCTGTAGCCTGCACATACCAGTCTTCCAATGTCAAACATGGGCTACCAGCATCATCAAAAGCCTGCACACTTCGGTGTGCCGACGTAGGATGTGGCCTGCCAGCATCGTCTATAACCTGCACATATTTGTGTGCCAATGACGGCCAATGGCAGGCAACATCTGCCAATGTATGCACACATTTGACAAGGCATGTGCACATCTGGCATGCGACATCGGCTAATAACATGTAGTTTCAGCCAAGGCATGCAAGCACATACACGACTTGTGCGTATCTCGCAAGCGATGTTTGTCAATGGTTTGCGACATCAGCAAAGTCCTGCATGCACGGAAGTGGAATGTGCTAATTTTGGCAAGCGATGTCGGCCAACGGCATGCACCATTAGCCAAAGGCCTGCACACATAAGCCTTGGTGTGTGCACATAGGCTAGGCAATATTAGTCGTGGTCTGAGTGCATCGGCCAGGAGACATCATATATTGCCTACATGCATCGTCCAAGCGACATTGGCCAACGACAAACAGCAAATGCAAAAGCCTGCATGCATCAGTCATGGCGTGTGCGCATTGACATGCGACTTCGGTTGTGGCCTGTGCACATCGGTTTTGCAACATTTGCATCGGCTAACGTTAGGCAGCATCTTCCAAGGCCTGTGCGCTTCAGTAAAGAAACGTTGGCCAATGATCGACAACATCAGCCAAGGAATGTGTGCTTTGGGCAAGCGACATCGGCCAACGTCAAGTCTTAAGAGACATTGACCATGCGATAGTGGTTGTAAATATCCGCATCGATCATGGCCTATGGACATCGCTCAGCCGATGTCAAAGTGTGGTCCAGCCACATCAGTCGTATCCTCTACACATCACTCAATGGTCGTCGGGCTTGGCCTTCCGGCATTGCCATTGGCTTGCATACAACGACAAGTAGACGTTGGACATAGGCTGCCCACATCGGTCGTGGCCTCCACATTGCTTCGCCAATGTCGGCCATGGACTTCCTGCATCGACTGTGGCTTGTGCACATCGCTCAGTTGTCGTCAGGCGTGGACTACCCACATCACCATTGGCCTACAAACAACAGTCAAGCGACATGAGGTGTTGCCTACCCCCATCGCCTTTGGCCTGCACGACGGTCAGCCGACGTCGGGTGTGGCCCTCCCACATTGCCTTTGGCCTGCACACAACGGTCAGCCGACGTCGTACATGGCCTTCTTGCATCGCCTTTGTCCTGTACATAACGATTAGGCGACGTCGGATGTGGCCTGCCCGTATCTCCATTTGCTGCACACAACAGTAAGCTAACATCGGACATGGGCTACACCTATTTTCCATGGCCTGCACACATCGATCAGCCAACATCGGACGTGGCCTTCCAGCATTGTTCGTAGCATGCACACATTTGTCTACCGACGTTGTACGTGGCTTTCAAGCAACATCCATAGCCTGCACACATTGGTCTGTCCATGTTAGACGTGGCGTGGCCACATCGCATGTGGCCTGCACACTTCAGTCAGCCGACATCAGATGTGCCTACCCACATCGTTCGTGGCTTGCAATTGTTAGACGAGCAACGTTGCATGCCACGACATTAATCAAGGTCTAGTTGACAACATGTGGATGTCCATGCCATAAAAAATCAAAAGAGTGTGATACACCTTGTCTGCATAACAACATATTCATCTATTTTGCATAATCTATTCTCAATGTTTTTGCCTCACATGTTTCATTCGTTCCAATTTTTATTACATTTATTGTTCGTACGATATTGAAATATCTTTTACTCGTATAAATATATATTCTATTATAAGTTTCACATATTTAGAAGTATTTTTGAACATTTTCATATTTTTTCTACTTTTATTCATTTTTTAAAATTTATTTTTACGAGTTTTTATTTTTTACGTCACATTTGAAATATTTAAATTTATGAAGTTGTTGAATTTAAGGTTACTATATTTATTTGTGAATTTTTTGCGTTAAATTTTCAATTTTTTTAAATTTTTGCTATTTTTTATTGAATGACCCATTTCAGGATTTACTGAACAAAAACAAAAATTTTAAAAACTGTTTAAATTTTTGAATTTAAGGTTACTATATTGATTTGTGAATTTTCGGCATAAATTTTAATTTTTTTTCAAATTTTTCCTATTTTTATTATTGAATTACCCATTTTTGGGATTTGACGAACAAACATAAAAATTAAAAAGAAATTAAATTTTTGAATTTAAGGTTACTATATTCATTTGTGATTTGGTGGCGTCCATTTTATATTTTGTTTTCATATTTTTCCTATTTTTATTCATGAATTACACATTTTCGGGATTTACCAAAAAATATTAAAACCGTTGTTCAAATTGTTGAATTTAAGGTTACCATATTTATTTCTGAATTTTTGGTGTTAATTTTATATTTTTTTCATATTTTTCCTATTATTATTAATGAATTACCTATTTCCTAGATTTACCAAAAAAAATAAAAATTAAAACATATATTTGAAATTGATGAATTTAAGGTTACTATATTTATTTGTGAATTTTGGGGATTAATTTTATATTTGTTTTTTCATATTTTTCGTATTTTTTATCTATGAATTACCTATTATTGGTATTTACCGAAGAAAAATAAAAATTAAAAAAATTGTTTAAATTGTTGAATGTAAGGTTATTATATGCACTTAAGAATTTTTTGCGTTAATTTTATATTGTATTTTCATATTGTTCCTAATTTTTACGCATCAATCACTCATTTCAGGGATATATTAAACGGAGACAAAATAAACAAAATTGTGAAAATTGTTGAATTTAGGTTAGCATATTTATTTGTGAATTATTTGCATTATTTCTATAATTTTTGTCTACATATTTTCCCTATGTTTTACAAATATTCAATTTCGAGATTTTCGGAAAAATAAAAAAAATTGTCTAAAACTATTGTTTTATATATAAAAAAGTTATTTGTGCAAGTTAATGATTGTTTGTACCTTAAAACGTGCATATTTTGTTTGTAAATGTTCATTATGAATCTCTATAAAAATAATATCTACTCCTCTTAGTTAGAATCAGCGCCACGGAATCAAGAGCTCCAAGTAGGCCACATATCATACGTGGCACGTGGCATTGGGCAAAAGACGTCGGCCAACTGCAAGGGGCATCAACCAAGGCATGTACTCATCGGACGTGGCTTGTGTGCACCTGGAAATCGATATCATAGTCGGCCAACGGCAGAAAGCATTGTCCGTAGCTAGTTCATATCGGGCAAGCGACGTCGGCCAACGACAGGCAGCATTAAACAAGGCATGCACGCATAAGTTGTGGCGTGTGCGCATCAGCTGGGCGACATGAGCATCGGCCAATGGCATAACATCAACCAACGCATGTGCGCTTCAGGCAAGGGAAGTACGCCAACGGCAAGCGTCATTGGCCAGGCGAAATTAGTCGTAGACCTCCCGCATCGATTATGGCTTTTGCACATCGCACAGTCGACGTTGGCCATTGACTAACCGCATCGGCCGTGGCTTGCGGACATTGCTTAGTCATTGTTGAGTGTGGACTGCCCGCATCGACATTGTCCTGCACATAAAAGTCAGACAACATCAGGCGTTGCCTTCCCACATCGCCTTTGACCTGCACAGACTGGTCGGACAACGTCGGATGTGACCTGCCCACATCGTCTTTGGCCTGCACACAACGGCTAGCCAATGTCGAACATTGTCTGCCCGCATAGCCTTTGACCTAATCACAACAGTCACCTGATATCGGATGTTGGATGCACATACTATCCGTAGCCAACACACATCAATCAGCCGACGTCAGAGTTAGACTGCCATCACTGTCCGTAGCCTTCACACACCGGTCTTCCAATGTCGAACATGCCCTACCAACATCATCCAAAGCCTGCTACTTCGGTCTGCCGACGTCGGACGTGACCTGCCAGCATCGTCCATTGCCTACACATATTTGTCATCTGATGATGGCCAATGGTAGGCAGCATCAACCAACGCCTGCACGCGTCTGATAAGGTATGTTCACATCTGGCATGCGACATCGGCCAATGGCATGCACATTCAACCAAGGCATGCACGCACATATGTGACATGTGCGTATCTCGCTAACGACGTCGGTCAATGACTAGTAATATCAACAAAGGCCAGCATGAACGGACGTGGCATGTGATATGTGGCAAGTGACGTCAGCCAACGACATGCACCATCAGCCATGGCATTCACACATCAGCCTTGGTGGGTGCACATCGACTGGGCAATATAAGTCGTGGTATGAGCGCATCGTCCAGGCGATATTTGATGTTGCCTGCACGCATTAACCAAGCGACATAGGCTAACGACAGGCAACAAACACAAAGTCCTGCTTTTTTATTAGTCGTGGCTTGTGCGCATTGATTAGCGACATCGATCGTGGCCTGTACGCATCGGTTGTGCGACATTTGCATCGGCTAACGTCAGGCAACATCTTCCAAGGCCTTTACGATTCAAGAAAACCACATTGGCTAACGATCGACAGCATTAGCCAAGGTATGTGTACATCGGGCAAGCGACATCGGCCAATGACAAGCCGCAAGTGACATCGGCCATGCGCATTGGTTGTGGACTGCCGCATCGGTCATGGTCAATGGACATAGTTTATCCGATGTCGGGCCTCGTCCGAGTGCATCGGTCGTGTCATGTGCACATCACTCAATAGTAATCGGGCTTGGCCCTCCCGCATCGCCAATTGCCTGCACACAACGGCCAGTCGATGTTGGATATTAGATGCTTACATCGATCGTGGCCTACACATTGCTCATCCGACTTCAATCGTGGGCTTCCTGCATCGGTTGTGGCTTCTAAACATCGCTCAGCCATGGTTGAGTGTGGACTGCCCGTATCTCCCTTGGCCTACAAACAATGGTCCAGTGACATGAGATGTTGCCTACCCCCATCGCCTTTGGCCTGCACAACGGTCAGTCGACGTCGGGTGTGGCCCTCCCACATTGCCTTTGGCCTGCACACAACGGTCAGCTGATGTAGGACATGGACTTCTTGCATCACCTTTGTCCTTTACATAACGGTCAGGCTACGTCGGACGTGGCCTGCCGTATCTCCATTTTCTTGGACAACGGTCAGCTAACATCGTACATGGGCTGCACCTATTTTTTATGGCCTGCACACATCGGTCAGCCGACGTCGGATGTGGCCTGCCAACATCGTTCGTAGCATGCACACATCTGTCTCCCGACGTTGGATGTCGCTTGCAAG
Source organism: Solanum sitiens (assembly GCA_016801875.1). Taxonomy (NCBI): domain Eukaryota; kingdom Viridiplantae; phylum Streptophyta; class Magnoliopsida; order Solanales; family Solanaceae; genus Solanum; species Solanum sitiens. The sequence goes on from JABWTJ010000845.1 coordinate 465,457, forward strand.
CATCATTCGTAGCTTTCACATATTAGTCTGCCAATGTTAGACGTAGCCTGGCCACATCGCCTGCACACTTCAGTCAGCTAACGTTAGACGTGCCTACCCGCATCGTCCGTGGCTTGCACTTGTTAGACAAGCGATGTCGCATGCGGCGACATTGATTGAGGTCTAGTTGACAACATGCGGATATTCATGCCGAACAAAAATCAACAGAATTTGAAACACCTTTCTTTGATAACAAAATATTCATCTATTTTCCATCATCTATTCTAACGTTTCGTCTCACGTGGTTCATTCGTACCAATTTTCATTACGTTTTCGGTTGGTACGATATTGAACATTTTTTATTTTTACAAATATGTACACTAACATTAGTTTCACATGTTTAGAAGTATTTTCGAGCATTTTCATATTTTTCCAACTTTTATTCATTTTTTGAAATTTATTTTTACGGGTTTTTATTTCTTATGTCACATTTGAAAAATTCAAATTTATGAAGTTGTTGAATTTAAGGTACTATATTTATTTGTGAATTTTTTGCGGTAGTTTTTCAATTTTGTCCAATTTTTCCTATTTTTGAATGAATTACCCATTTTCGAGATTTATTGAATAAACATAAAAATGTTTAAAAAAAATTGTTTAATTTTTGAATTCAAGGTTATTATATTTATTGGAGAATTTCGGGAGTAAATTTTATATTTTTTTTCAAATTTTTCCTATTTTTTGCTATTCAATTATCCATTCTAGGGATTTACCAACCAAAAATAAAAATTTAAAAATTGTTTAAATTGTTGAATTTAAGGTTACTATATTCATTTATGATTTTTTGGAGTTCATTTTATATTTTTGTTTTTTCTATTTTTCATTCATGATTTACCCATTTTCCGGACTTAACGAACAAAAAAATTAAAAAAAATTGTTGAAGTTGTTGAGTTTAAGGTTACTATATTTATTTTTGAATTTTTGGTATTAATTTAATATTTTTTCATTTCCTTTTTTTATTAATGAATTACCCATTTTTCGGGATTTACCGAAAAATTTTAAAATTCAAAACAATTTTTGAAATTGATGATTTATGGTTGCTATATTTATTTGTGAATTTTTATCGTTAATATTATTTGTTTTTCATATTTTTTCTTTTTTTTATTCTTGAATTACCCATTTTCGGTATTAACCGAATAAAAATGAATATAAAAACAAATTATTAAAATTGTTGTATTTAAGGTTATTATATTTACTTGTGAATTTTTTTAGTTAATTTATATTTTATTTTCATATTTTTCCTAATTTTTATTCATCAATTACTCATTTTTGGGATAAAAGGAATAGAGAAAAAATAAACAAAATTGTGGAAATTGTTGAATTTAGGTTACTATATTTATTTTTCAACTATTTGCGTTAGTTTTATATATTTTTTCCATATTTTCCCTATGTTTTATTAATTCATTACTCATTTTCAAGATTTTTTGGAAAAATAAAAAAATTGTTGAAAACTATTTTTTTATATATAAAAATGTTATTTGTGGAAGCTAATGTGTGTTTGTACCTTAGAACGTGCATATTTGGGTTGTACATGTTCATTATGAATTACTGAAAAAATGATTTTTACTCGTCTAAGTCTGAATCTGCGCAACATAATCAAAAGCTCTGAGTGGGCCACACATCGAACGTGGCATGTGGGAATCAGGCTAGTGACGTCGGCATCAACCCTGCCCTACACACATCACACGCGACATGTTTGCATCTGGCAAGTGACAACGCATCGGCCAACGACAGGCAGTATCGTTTGTAGACAATGCGCATAGAGCAAGCGACGTCGACCAACGACATGGAACAACAACCAAGTCATGTGCGCTACGGGCAAGCGATGTCGTCCAATGGCAAGCGGCATCTTCTAGGAGAGATTAGTCATGGACCGCCCGCATCAGTCATGGCCAGTGCATATCGCTCAGCCGACGTTGGCCGTGGACTGACCACATCGGTCGTGGCTTGTGAACATCACTCAGTCATTCTCGGGCGTGGACTACCTGCATCTCTCTTGGCCTACACACAACGGTCAGCCGACGTCGATCGTTTTCTGCTCGAATCGCCATTGGCCTACACACAATGGTAAGCTGTCAGGTGTGGCCGCTGGCATCTCCTTTGGCCTACATGCGATGGTCAGCTGACGTAAAACGTGGTCTGCCTTCATCCCCTTTGGCCTTCATACAACGTTCAGCCAACATAAGATGTGGGATGCACCTATCGTCTATTGTCAGCCGACGTCGGAGTGGCCTGCCAACTTCTTCCACAACCTGCACACATTGGTCTACCGACGTCAAACGTGGCCTGCTAGCGTCATCCGTAGCATGCACACATCGTTCTACTGATGTCAAAAGTGGCGTGCTACCATAGGCCGTAGCCTACACAAATTGGTCAGCCGACGTCTAACGTGGCCTTCACACATCTTATATGGCATGTGCGGGTCATGCAAGCAACGTTGGCCAATGACATGTGGCTTCAGCAAAGTCCTGCACCCACATACGTGGCATGTGTGTAACTGGCAAGGGACGTCGACCAAGGGCATTTGACATCGCCAAGGACTGCATGGACGGACGAGGCATGTGCGCATCTGGTAAGTGATGAACAACATGCAGCATCATCCAAGGCCTGCACGCATCAACCATGGTTGTGCACATAGGCTGGGCGACATCAGTCATGGTCGGAGCGCATTGGCCAGGAGACATCAACAGTGGCATGTGCGCATGCATCGGCAGAGCGACATCGGCCAACAGTAGGTAGTAAAAGCCAAGTCATGCACGCATCAGCTGTGGCGTGTGTGCATTGACTGGGCGATATCAATCGTGGACTGCACGCATCGACCAGGCGACATAGACCAATGGCAAGCAGCATCAGCGAAAGCCTGTACGCATCAGCCATGGCGTGTGCGCAGCGACTTGGAGACATCAGTCATGGCCTGCGTTTATCAGCCAAGCAACGTCGGCCAACGACAGGCAATATCATCCAAGGTCTTCATGCATCTAACGTAGTTTGTGTGAATTTGGCAAGCGACGTTGGACAACGACATGCAACATCATCCAAGGCATGCATGCATCACCCATGGCGTGTGTGCATCGGTTGGGCGACATTAGTCGGCCAATGACATGCACCATCAGTCAAGGCTTGTGCACTTCGGGCAAGCAACATCGGCCAATGCCAGGCAGTATTAGCCAAGGCTTGCACGCATCTGACATGGCATGTGCGCATCTGGCAAGCGACGTTGGACAATGGAATGCAACATCACGCAAGGCCTGCACGCATCAATCATGGTGTGTGTTCATCGGTTGGGCGATATTTGCATCAGTAAATGTCAGGCAGCATCAGCCAAGGCCTATGCACTTTGGGTAAGTGTTGTTGGCCAATGGCAGGCAGCACCTGCGAAGGCCTGCACGCATCAGTCGTGGCGTGTGCCTATCGACAGGATGATATATTCATCGGCAACTGGCAGGTAGCATCAGCCGAGGCGTGTGTGCTTCGGGCAATCAACATCGGCCAACAACAAGTGGCATTGGCTAGGTGACATTGGTCGTGGACTTACCCATCAACTGTGGCTTGTGCACATCGCTCAGCCGATGTCGGGCTTGGACAAGCCGCATCAACCATGGCCTGTGCACATTCCTCAATGATTGTCGGGCTTGTCCTTCCTGCATCACTTTTGGCTTGCATAGAACGACCATCGAGGTTGGACGTAGGCTTCCCTCATCGCTCATGGCATGCACATTGCTCAGCCGATGTTTGTTGTGGACTGCATGCATTTACCATGGCTTGTGCACATCGCTCAGCCATCGTCGGGTGTGGACCGTCTGCATCACCCTTGGACTGCGAACAACGGCCAGACGACATCGGGCATTGCCTGCCCCCATCGTTTTTGGCCTGCACAACTGATACGCTCAAATTTACTTCTAAAATAAGAAGTAAAGCGGTCGTATCAAGTAAAGAACCCAACTAAAGAGGTTCGGATCGATCCCACAAGGAAAATGGTTCAGACTTAACTTTATTCTATTATTACTTCTATTTAGTCAATTATTCTCCGAAAACAAAATAACTAAAGGGGGGTTTTAATTAATAAAAGCAATTAACTAAATTAAAGTAATCAACTAACAGATTCAAGTATTGAAGTTTAATCAAGTGATGAGATTAACTAGGGCTTAAGTGTTCCCCACAGGCTCCTAACTCGGTAATTCTAACTATAACAATTCTTTACTAATATCTTGCATGCAAAGTGATAAGTTAGGTATCTCTAAATCCTTCGTCCGGCATCTAGAGAATTTCACTCCGCACCTTGGTCCAGGTACGTGTGTTGCTTTACTAAACCTTATCTTTACCTCATATTAAGCATCATAATCGATATTTGACTAAGTTGTTACTACGTACCAACCAACACTAGCCTATTAGATAGTATACACTAAATCTACGTTGATAATTCTTTTCCTATTATGTACCTCCTTGGTCCGGCAAGTAGCATTAAGGCGAGTTCTAACGTTGGCCATCCGTTAAAAAGACTTCTAAACGAAAGAATTATCACTACATGCAAGACACTATTCAAGAATTGTTATTTTAGCTAGATTTTACCTTGTTATTTACACATGGTTCTCACAACCCTAGTTATGGAGTTTAGTTACCCATGGTCATAGTCACACAATTCATATTGATAATATAATGATTCATGCACTTACTTTAATGAGAATGAATAAAACCCAGAAATTTACTTGATTAATCCACAAAATCACCTACAATCGATTCCAGAAAAAGTATATTAAATACTAAAATCAATAGTTCAACACTAAAACAAGAGTACTGAAAAATATCCAAGAGTCTAACCCCAAAAACGAGGTTTTTCGAACTATTTATAATAAAACAAAACCTAATAAAAGAAGGAATCTAATTAATGAAAATCTGTCCAAACCGCGTCTGAGTCGACGGCCCACGTGACGGACCGTCGTGGGCATGACGGACCGTCGTGGCCTCCGTTGTCCCATACTTGACAAAATCTTCTGCTCCTTTCTTCATCACTTCTCTGTTACCCTCGACGGACAGGTCTGACGAACCATTGCAAGCACGACGGTCCGTCGAGGGGCTCCATTTCACAACACTTAGAAACTTCTTGGAATTGGGTACTGGGACTACTCTCTAACAACCACAACAAACAAGCAGGACGGACCGTCGTGACTATGACGGTCCGTCATGAACTTCCGTAATCCCACACTTAGTCAGACTTCCCCATCTTTCTTCAGCAGCTACTCTCCTCACTACGATGCCACCTACGGACCGTCACAATCACGATAGACCGTCGTGGGCTCCGTAGGTGGTCATTTCTGCACTTTTCTGCTCAAAACCTCCATCTTATCATTTGGACAGATTTCCTGCAAATAAAGAGAAACCTACATCAAAAATCAATACAAAAAGGCTTTGGACACCCACTAAACTTAAGGAAACAGCATTAAAAGTACCGTGAAACCACGGTACATCAACACCCTCAACTTAAATTCGTTGTTTGTCCTCAAGCGACACACTATGACTCACTACAAAATCTTTATAGAAGAGTATCCATATTTTATCTTTCGCAATCATTTGGCTATCAATCCCGATCATTATCTTTCGCAATCATTTGGCTATCAATCCCGATCATTCTCATTATGTTCATGCATGCTATCACTATTAGGCTTGAATTATGTGGATCAGACCATGATACAGACTCACTACGCACTGACACCTATCCTCTTCAATTTCTCACCAAGGTGCTAATTTTTCCGGTATTGCAACTAGTGTCCTCACTACAAAATAACATCCTCATTTTTCACACAATGATTTCAGTTTGAGTATAAGAATTACTTTTCAACACTCGCTCTCAGAACAACTTCACAACTCATTTATACATATTGCCATAAGCTTGCCCTTATTTTCACTACTTTAAGTTTGCCATAACAACTCTTAGGATCACGATAGGACTTTCTTAGCTTGTAACATAGGCTCAGGGTCAGGTAGGGTATATTTAGGTATACTTTAGTGACTTGTTGCCCTCCTTGACATATCGGCTAAGCGTACCACCTTTTTATCGTTTTATTTCGCCCTATTTCTCAATTTTCTATCACCTTGCTATTTTTCTTTTCTTCTCCTTATGCGTAAGTGACTTTTTCTCTTTTCTTGTGTTTTATTTTATATATATATATATATATATATATATATATATATATATATATATATATATATATATATATATATATATATATATTTTAGTCACTTTTGTTTTGTTCTTTCTTCCTCTTTATTCTTTCAACCCCACTTTCCGGAGTATTCCTTATGACAGCCACCCTCAACTCATGATTTTGCCATGAGTTAAGGTTCACAATACCCATGGTTGGGTCAGGGCCACGACAAGGTTGCTTTCTGCATTAGCCACCCTCAACTTATGCTTTTGGCATAAACTGAGGTGCACATGTCCAAGGAGGGACCAGGGCCAACACATTGTTCCCATAGAAGATCAGTTGGGGTGAAAAAGAAAGATCTATCTTAAGCTCAAATCATTTGGATCAATAAGGGATTAACTTCCTTTGGTTTTCTGTTATTTTTAGGCTCAAGATTGACTATTTCAAACAAGGGCCTATGATCCTTTCCTAATTGTTTATTTCGGCTTACTTTCAGCAAGACTAACCAGGAAAGTTCTAGCTCAGTATCAATGGTGGATCATTCGAATTTTCCTCACACTCACTTGACATCTCGTTACACTACCAGATTACCAGACACCTAGTTCGAGTCTTAGATTCAGGGTCATGCAGTAGTATATCTCTATGTCATTCTTAGAGCAACACATTTATCAATTACTATGCCTAGTCATGCATCATTTTCATTACATCGGGATATCATATCTGTTTTAGCCATCATGCTTCAGAGTTATACTATGTACACAGGATATAACATGCCGGTTCAACAATAAAAGTAGTCAGTCTCTTGGGGAAAAAGAACACAGGCAAGAAAACCCCAAAAGAGGATCGTGAATTGGGCTACTCAGACTTCACCCTATCACTCACTTTCCATTTACCCCACCCCCAACAAAAAGATATGCAATTGTCCCCAATGCATAAAAGAACCTAAAATAATCGAGTGGTAGGTAAAGAAAACCTGAGGCGCAAAGCGCCGGCGATCAGCAAGCTGGTGGGTCCGGTTCCCAGGAACCCACTCCCTCTATAGTCTGGACACTCTCAGAAATGTCCTCAGCAGCAACAGCACCATAAGTAGTGCCTCTCTCTGTCTCCACAACTCTGGAGCTATACGCCCCAACAGCTACCTCTACAGCCCTCAACGTACGGGCCTCCTCATCAGCAATCGAGGCTCTCCTCACAGCCTCCATCTCACGGTGCTCCTTCTTCCTCGCCCTAGCCTCATCCTCGTCTCGACCCCTGCGCCTCTTGGCATGCTCTCATGGGGGAGGTGGTGGAACCTCTGAAGTGGCGAATAACGCAGCCAACACTGTGTCCTCAGTAGGCTCTGCCAAAGGGGCCTCAGACTCAGGCACCCTAGCCTCTAGGATCGTATCAAGATCAACTCGCAAACTCGCAACCGCAGCCTGAAGGGTCGACACATCCACCGGAGGGGCTGGCTGGGCTAGCACCCGCAACTCAAAAGCGTCCAATCGCTGATGAACCTCTAAGATCTTCCTCTCCGTGTGCTGGGCCATCTTACGCTCCATGCGCTCCTCCGCCTCAGCAATAGACCTCTACATCCAAGGCTGGATGTGATGCAGAAGTGTGGCCATCTGAGCCTCGAGTTTTTGGACCCTTGCAAGTGGGACCAGAGTGGCGGAAGGAGCCGAGCGAGAGGAGCTCGAGGCAGTGCTACTACCTGGGATAGACTCGACCAGGGTAGTGTCATTGGGTGCAGAAGGAGCCTGGGTAGCCGCTTGGGCATGCTCTACAGTATCCGCCAGGTTCTCACCAAGTGGAGGCACCTCAGGACGGGGCCCTCTGTACGGAGCCAACTCATTGGCCTCATCTCTGATGAGGCCGATATCAACATTGCCCTGCGGGGTCTTCAGCTGATCTATGTGCCAAATAGGCATGCATGCGGACCTGCATAAAGAGAAAATCATGCACGGAAATGGGTAAGTAGTGGTGACCTTGAAGGCCCTCTTGTGCATGACCGCCTGTAGAAGCCAAGCGAAGTCAACCTCAAACCCTGCTATCATCGCTGCCATCAGAACTGCGCGATCCCATGTAACTATATTGTCTGCAGCAGTGGGGGAAAGGCAGTGGCGGACTATTAACCATAAAAACTTGGCCGTGAAGGTCAAGTTACCCTTCTTGATGGCTCCCTTCGGCTCCATAACCCAATCAGCAGCCTCTCCATCAATAGATAAGTGCTGGGCCATCCACCTCTTGGTGGTCTCTCTTAGTGCTGGCTCACGCAAGAACCGTCCATCTTTAACAAGTTGCCACCGGTAGTCGAACTCGGCGTTGAGAGGGGTCCTCGTGGCATCAACATCCTCGCCGTATAGATACCGGCGGATGGCTTGCAAGGAGATGTCTACCCGCTTGCCGCGGACTCTGATGTGATCAAGTGGGGCCTGTTTGGCGGGGTCATCCCGCCTATCAATCTGTGATCAGAGAGTAGCCACATACGAGGCATAGAACTATCTAACCAACTCCTCACTGTATCGGCCCAAAGAACGAGCCGTCCACTCTAGCCGGTGTCTGGTGAAGAGAGTATGGATATCCGACATGGTGGGGAGACTCCCTGTAAGGACCCGCCTCTCCAGTGTAAGGGTACGAGTCATGACACCCTTATCATTTAGTAGCTTGGCATCGGAATACACTTGGTATTGCCCCTCGACACACCACCAGTTGGGCTGGTCGGCAACCGGGGCGGGAACTCCAGTTGGTGAAGTTGGAGTGGAATTAGTACTGTCGGCCTCATCAGACGAGGCAGACTGTGAAGCTGTGGCAGGCGCAGAGGCTTCAGCAGACCCGGAGACTTCCTCCGACCAGGATACTCCTAAGGAGCCAGACGCTCCTTCATCCTGTGCAGCTGACCCAGAAGATGTGCCGGTCAGTGTGCGCTCCTCATCATACTGGGAGGCAGTGACTACGTCGGACGCCACCTTCTTGGGCGTGGCTCTGGTTGCGCATGCAGGCCGTGCAGGAGTGATAGTGCCTGGGGGCACGTACTCGGGGTCACGCTCATCATCAGAGCCAATGACCAGTCTGGCAGATGGGGCGACGGACTTTGAACGCCCTCGTGCGTAGACTCGATCTTGCTTTGGTGCCATAACGGTTAGTACCTGTAAAGAATCACAATTAGTACCAGTAGAAGCAAACAAGACATGCAAAGAAGAAAACAACAAACGTAAAACCAAAACTGGAATGGTATTACTGTAGTGTCTGTGAAGCATGACGGGCCAATTGACGGCCCGTCGTGAGTATGACGGACCGTCATGGGGGTCCGTCATAAATGACATAACAATATTTTTGGAGACTCTGAGAAGGAAAGTCTCTGACACTCATGACGGTTAAGCACGACGGACCGTCATGGGCACGACGGTCCGTCGTAGAGGTCCGTAATTGGACACTAAGAGAAAATTTTGAGACCCTAAGGAATGGGGTCTCTGACAACCATGACGGTTGTGCAGGATGAACCGTCGTGGGCACGACGGTCCGTGGTATAGGTCCGTCATGGGAAACTTAGAAAAAGTTTGGAGACCCTTAGGAGTGAGGTCTCTGACCACCATGACGCTTTGCAGGAAGAACCGGGTGAGGCACACAACTATGAAGAGCAGCAAAAGAGCCGTGGACTCCGACCAGCAGAATACTATGAATAAGTAGGGAGATTTGGGAGGAGGAAAATTTGGGGAATTAGGGAAGGGATGGTGAATCAGGGGTTTGGGAAGAGAATGAGAGTGGGAGGGAGATGAAAAGAGAGGAAATGGGAGAAGTGACGGAAAAGAAACGGTTGAAATGAAGGGGTGGGAAGTTAAAAGGTTTAAAACTTTTAATATTCGCCGGTCGGGTCGGGTCGGGTCGGTTGCTGGGTATTGATGCGACGAGTCCCCGATGATGGTCCGTCACAAATGTGACAGTTCGTTGTGGGTTCCGTCGCGTGTGCCCTAATTTAAAAAAATAGACAAACATACCTGGCACGACGGATTCCTGTGATGGTCCGTCGCAAGCGTGACGGACCGTCGATGGATCCGTCACTGAGTGTTTCAGACCAATTTCTGCAGATTTTTCTGGTGATGTGCTACCTGCAAAGTTAACACCCATTAAGCTATTCTCTATGTGTTTGACTGGACACTTAGTAGACACGGACCCTAAACTACGCTCTAGCGAACACTTCTAACAAAATGAAAAACAAAGAAAATGCGACTATTACTAGAAAAAAAATATAGTTGTCTTAGAGGATACATATTGGGTTGCCTCCGAACCAGCGCTTGATTTAACATCGCGGCACGATGGAGGATACTCGATTACTCAGACTTCATCAAGATGGTATGCCTCGATCACTTCATTTGCCAATTCAGGATGCCCCAAATAGATTTTGATTCGTTGTCTGTTCACCTTAAACCGTACACCCTCCTTGTTTTCCAACTCAACCGCTCCATGAGGGAATAGTTGGGTGATCAAGTAAGGGCCAGTCCATTTGGACTTGAGCTTTCCCGGAAACAAACGCAACCTAGAATTGAATAAAAGCACCAAATCCCCAACTATAAAATCGCGTTTCTCAATCTTTTGGTCATGGTATTTCTTCATCTTTTCTTTGTAGAGGGCTGAACTTTCATAAGCTTTTAGGAGAAATTCATCGAGCTCATTCAACCCATTTAACCTCTGTTCTGCAGCTTAATTCTAATCCAATTTCAACTTCTTCATAGCCCACATGGCTTTATGCTCTAATTCAACAGGTAGGTGACAAGCTTTCCCATAAACAAGTTGGTATGGGGACATACCTATGGGAGTCTTATATGCTGTCCGGTAGGCCCAAAGAGCATCATCAAGCCTCCTTGACCAATTCGTTCTACTAGCGTTTACTGTTTTTGACAAAATCTGCTTGATTTCCCGATTTGACACCTCAACTTGCCCACTAGTTTGAGGATGGTAAGGAGTGGCCACATTATGGCGAACCCCATATTTCTCCAATAATCCCTTAAACAACTTGTTGCAAAAGTGGGATCCCCTATGACTAATAATTGCCCTTGGGGTACCAAATCGAGAGAATATATTGTTTTTCATGAATGCGGTGACACTCTTCCCTTCATTATTTGCGAGGGCGACAGCTTCCACCCATTTAGACACATAATCAACCGCTACTAGAATGTACTTCATCCCATGAGAACTCACAAAAGGACCCATAAAGTCAATACCCCAAACATCAAATAACTCAATCACAAGAATGGGATTTAAAGGGAGCTCTTGCTTTCTTGAAATGCCGCCATCTCGTTGGCATCTATCACATGCTTTGGCAAACTCATGAGCATCTTGATGAATAGCTGGACAATAGTAGCCACATTGTAAGATCTTATGAGCGGTTCGGATACCACTATGATGTCCACCAACGGGTTAAGAATGACATGCCTTCAAGACACTCAACATCTCAACTTCTGGCACACAACGCCGAATAAGCCCATCGGCACAACCCTATATAAGTATGGTTCATCCCAAAAGAACTTATTCACATCGTACATGAACTTTTTTCTTTGATGAAAGGACAAGTCCGGGGGAACAATATCGCTAGCCAGATAATTCGCAAAATCTGCGAACCATGGAATCAAGTCTTGAGAGGCAGCCAATACATGCTCATCGGGCAAGGTATCATCAATCGCAGTCTTATCCCCCAACTCTCTCATTGCTTTATCTTCTAAACGGGATTAGTGATCAGCAACTTGATTCTCGGTCCCTTTTCTATCTCTCACCTCAAAGTCAAATTCTTGCAATAGTAATACCCAACGAATCAACCTCGGTTTCGCATCCTTCTTTGCTATCAAATATCTCAAAGCAGAATGGTCAGTATGCACTATCACTCTAGTACCTAGCAAATAGGAGCAAAATTTTCAAAAGCAAAGACTACTGCAAGGAGCTCTTGCTCAGTCACTGTGTAGTTCTTCTGGGCTTCATTGAGGGCTTTACTAGCATAGTAAATAGGATGAAGGATTTTGTCCCTTCTTTGTCCCAATACCACACCAAGAGCAACCCCACTAGCATCGCACATCACCTCAAATGGACTGCTCCAATATGGAGAAATAATGATAGGTGCAGACACCAACTTTTCTTTTAACTCGCCGAATGCTTTAAGACAGGATTCATCAAAATAAAATTTACACTCTTTCTCCAGCAGTTTGCACAAGGGATGCGCAATTTTTGAAAAATCTTTGATGAACCTCCGGTAAAAACCTGCATGCCCAAGAAAGCTTCTCACACCTTTTACAGAGATAGGTGGGGGAAGTCTCTCTATTACCTCGACTTTAGCTCGATCAACTTCTATACCCTTCTCTGAAATGCGATGACCCAAAACAATACCTTCTTTCACCATGAAGTGGCATTTTTCCCAATTTAGTACTAAATTGCAGTCTTCACAACTCTTAAGAACCTGAGATAAATGACTCAAAGGAGTCACCAACCACAGAAAAATCATCCATAAATAGCTCAATAGTGTCCTCCACCATATCGGAGAATATCGACATCATACATCTCTGAAATATGGCGGGTGCATTGCACAACCCAAACGGCATTCTCTTGAAAGCAAAGGTCCCATATGGACAAGTGAAAGTGGTTTTCTCTTGATCTTCCGGTGCAATAAAGATCTGATTGTACCCCGAATAACCATCAATAAAATAGTACCTCCCTTTTCCGGCAAGTCTATCCAACATCTGATCCATGAAGGGCATAGGAAAATGGTTTTTTTTGGTCCATGCATTTATTTTCCGGTAGTCCATACACACCCTCCATCCAGTCACCGGTCTCATTGGAACAAGTTCATTTTTCTCATTGGGGACCACAGTCATTCCCCCTTTCTTAGGTACACACTGAACAGGGCATACCCAACTACTATCGACGATCGGATATATTACTCCGGCATCCAACCACTTAATGATTTCCTTCTTCACGACCTCTTGCATAGGTGGATTTAAGCATCTCTGGTGCACAATACTTGGCTTATGATTGGGCATGAGTTGGATTTTATGAGAACAAATACCGGGAGGGATCCCAATAATGTCCGCAATAGTCCACCCAATCACTCTTTTGAACCTTTTTAACACTTTCACCAAACTCTCAACTTGTTATACATTCAGGTCTGATGCAATGATTACTGGAAAAGTGTCATTATTTCCTAAGAATTCATACCTCAGATGAGGTGGTAGAGCTTTTAGTTCTAACTTTGGAGCCTCCTCTATAGATGGTTTCGCGGGTGGAGACTCGCGATTCTTCATATCTAACTCATATTTCTTCGGTTTAAACTGAACATCACCTCGATCAAGAGCCGCGACCAATGACCCATACTCTTCAATGCAATCGCTATCAAAATTCATTATCACTGCCGCTAGTGCTTCTATACCTAGACGTTTTTCTATTTGTAATTCAGATGACTGTTCAACTTTGTAGGATATGGCAGATACTGATTGGAGCTCACCACTCTGCCTCATGGACCTACAAATGTTGAAGGTCACTTCTTCATTGTTCAACCGAAATTTCATTTGCCCCTTTTCCATATCAACTAAGGCTCTACCCGTAGCAAGGAATGGCCTCCCAAGAATAATAGGCACCTCAAAATAGACTTCACAATCAAGAATAACAAAATCGGCCGGAAATATGAACGACTCCACTTTTACTAGCACATCGTGGAGTATCCCAATAGGCCTTTTTACTGTTCGATCGACCATCAGTAGCCGCATTGTAGTGGGCTTTGGGTCACCCAAACCCAACTTCTTGTAAATCGAGAGGGGCATGAAATTTATGCTTGCCCCAAGATCACATAATGCTTTCGCAAAATGTAATAACCCGATTGTACAAGGAATAGTGAAAGCACCCGAATCTTCTTTCTTTTGCACTAGAGATCTTGTAGCAATAGCACTACAATGCTGCATTCTATCATCATCCTCAAAAGTGACCGATCTTTTCTTCGTAACCAGATTTTTCATAAACTTGGCGTAATCCGGCATTTGTTCCAAAGCTTCTACTAAAGGGACATTGATGGAAAGCTGTTTCAACATCGTTATAAAATGCTGATATTTACCATCATCGGTCTTTTTCACTAATCTTTGAGGAAAGGGGGGGGTCTAGGCATGGGAGTCACCTTTTTGGGCACTTCAACATCTTTTCCTGTTTTATCTTCTAACTCACCACTAACCTCCACCACTTTATCATTATCTCTTATCACCTTTTCCACATCAGATGGCATAGGTGGGTCAATGGTTTGCTTACCACCCCGAGTAGTGATTGCCATACAATGTCCATCATTTTTCGGATTTTGGACAGTGTTGCTAGGGAGAGTGCCCGGTTGCCGTGTGTTCACAGTCTCAGATTGGGCCATTTGCAACTCAAGCTGCTTAATCGATATTGCATGTGTATCAACTTTCTACCCAATACCCGCTAAATCACTCCTTAACTCTTTAGTGTGCTCATCACTAGCATCGAACCTCCTCACATTTTGTGCAACATATCCTCAACTCGCTCCATACTACCTACACCATCCCTAGGAGCAACTTCACGATTTTGAGGAGGAACATAGGGCCCACTCCTATCATTTCTGTTACCATAGTTACCCCTGTTGAAGTTGTTGTCACGGTTGTAATTTCCATCTCGGACATAATGACTCTCGCGGTTATAATTACCATAGTTCTGACCTTGGCGCCAATTCTCCTGATTGGAGCCTTGGGCATTCGGTCGGAAACCCCCCGTCTTCTCATTCACTGCATAGGCGTCCTCCTCATAATAATATTCATCATTTGGTGGTGGTGGTGGTTTAGACAAGTAGTTCACTGCATTTATCTTTTCTGCACCCCAGTGACATGTTTTAATACCAACCCAAGCTCCGTTCTCATTTGAGCCATCTCTTCACGAATCTCGTCTGTGGCTGGGTTGTGTACGGATTGCACTTCAAACGTGTTTCTTCCAGTATCTGACTTCCTAGTACTCCAAGCTTTATTATTCCGAGAGATTTTCTCTAACTTTTCAGCAATCTCGGCATAAGGACACTCCCCATAAGAACCACCCGCTATAGTATCCAATACCGCTTTATTATTATCATCCTGTCCCCGATAGAAGTATTCTTTCAGTGACTCATCATCAATGCGGTGATTGGGGACACTTCACAAAAATGAAGTGAACCTATCCCAAGAACTGCTAACTGACTCTCCTGGTAATACCACAAAGTTGTTCACTTTGTCTTTGTGAGTTAGTTTCTTAGAGACCGGGTAGTAACGTGCTAAGAAGGCGTCCCTTAGTTGATTCCAAGTGAAAATTGAGTTATAAGGGAGCTCAGTAAACCAAATAGTAGCCTCTCCCGTCAGTGAGAGAGGAAATACTCTTAGCCCTATTACATCCATATTCAAATCGGGCCTCCCTACACAACTTTTACACACTGCCCTTACCTTAGCAATTTGGGCATGTGGGTCCTCAAAAGGTAGTCCTGAAAACAAACCTCTAGCAGTGAGCATTTGCATCAGACTACTAGTTACCACAAAGGTGTGTCCGTGTGGTAGAGGAGGCAAGACAAGTGGCCCATCAGAGTCTGAGATGTTATCATAACCTCTGTAATACTCTTGAGGACGTGGAGCAGGGTTTTGTCCCCTTTGTTCATCTTCAGCACAATTTTCGGGTAATAACCGACCATGAGCATCAACTGGAGCTGGAATGTTCAGGTTGGGATCATCATTGTTAATACCCAAGTTTCAATTCATATTGCGTAGTGTACGCTCTAATTCGTGGTCGTATGGAAACAAGGGTTCTCTTCTACTCCGCGTAATTGGCATACACGGAAGTTAGATCTGCAAGAGACAAAAACAATAGAAAAAGTAAAATTAGGAAAATATTGACTAAACTTTAGTAATAAGTTTTAAGTTAATCTAAAAGCCACTTTCCCCGGCAGCGGCGCCAAAATTTGATACGCTCAAATTTACTTCTCAAATAAGAAGTAAAGCGGTCGTATCAAGTAAAGAACCCAACTAAAGAGGTTGGGATCGATCCCACGAGGAAAATGGTTCAGACTTAACTTTATTCTATTATTACTTCTATTTAGTCAATTATTCTCCGAAAACAAAATAACTAAAGGGGGGTTTTAATTAATAAAAGCAATTAACTAAATTAAAGTAATCAACTAACAGATTCAAGTATTGAAGTTTAATCCAGTGATGAGATTAACTAGGGCTTAAGTGTTCCCCACAGGCTCCTAACTCGGTAATTCTAACTATAACAATTCTTTCCTAATATCTTGCATGCAAAGTGATAAGTTAGGTATCTCTAAATCCTTCGTCCGGCATCTAGAGAATTTCACTCCGCACTTTGGTCCAACTACGTGTGTTGCTTTACTAAACCTTATCTTTACCTCATATTAAGCATCGTAATCGATATTTGACAAAGTTGTTACTACGTACCAACCAACACTAGCCTATTAGATAGTATACACTAAATCTATGTTGATAATTCTTTTCCTATTATTTACCTCCTTGGTCCGGCAAGTAGTATTAAGGCGAGTTCTAACGTTGGCCATCCGTTAAAAAGACTTCTAAACGAAAGAATTATCAATACATGCAAGTCACTATTCAAGAATTGTTATTTTAGCTAGATTTTACCTTGTTATTTATCCATGGTTCCCACAACCCTAGTTATGGAGTTTAGTTACCCATGGTCATAGTCACACAATTCATATTGATAATATAATGATTCATGCAGTTACTTTAATGAGAATGAATAAAACCCAGAAATTTACTTGATTAATCCACAAAAACACCAACAATCGATTCCAGAAAAAGTATATCAAATACCAAAATCAATAGTTCAACACTAAAACAAGAGTACTGAAAAATATCCAAGAGTCTAACCCCAAAAACGAGGTTTTTCGAACTATTTATAATAAAACAAAACCTAATAAAAGAAGGAATCTAATTAATGAAAATCGTTCCAAACCGCGTCTGAGTCGACAGCCCACGTGACGGACCTTCGTGGGCATGACGGACCGTCGTGGCCTCCCTCGTCCCATACTTGACAAAATCTTCTGCTGCTTTCTTCATCACTTCTCTGTTACCCTCGACGGACAGGTCTGACGGACCATTGCAAGCACGACGGTCCATCGAGGGGCTCCATTTCACAACACTTAGAAACTTCTTGGAATTGGGTACTGGGACTACTCTTTGACAACCACAACGAACAAGCAGGACGGACCATCGTGACTATGACGGTCCGTCATGAACTTCCGTAATCCCACACTTAGTCAGACTTCCCCATCTTCCTTCAGCAGCTACTCTCCTCACTACGATGCCACCTACGGACCGTCGTGGGCTCTGTCGGTGGTCATTTCTGCACTTTTCTGCTCAAAACCTCCGCGTTATCATTTGGACAGATTTCCTGCAAATAAAGAGAAACCTACATCAAAAATCAATACAAAAAGGCTTTGGACACCCACTAAACTTAAGGAAACAGTATTAAAAGTACCGTGAAACCACGGTACATCAACAACGGTCATCCAATGTCGAGCGTGACCTTCCCTCATCGCATTTGGCTTGCGTACAATGGTCAATCGACGTCAGACGTGGCCTTCCCGCATGCCTTTGGCCTACACACAATGGTCATCCAATGTCATATGTGGCCTACAAGAATCTCCTTAGTCCTGTACACAACAGTCAGCTGACGTTGGACGTGGACTGCACGTATCGTCCTTAGCCTGCACACATTGGTCAGCCGACATCAGACGTGGCCTGCTAACATCGTTTTAGCCTGCACACATTGGTTTGTCGACATCAGACGTGGCCAGCCTGCATCCTATGTAGCCTGCACACATCAATATGCCGACATTAGACGTGGTCTATCCACATCGCCTGTGGCCTGCCCAGTTTGCTCAACCGACAGCGGACGTTCCTACCCACATCGTCTGTATCTTGCATTTGGTAGACGAATGACGTTGCATGTGGCAACATTGATCGGGGTCTAGTCAACAACATGCGGATGTCCATGCCGAATAAAAATCAACAGAGTTTGAAACACCCTTCTTGGATAACAACATATTCATCTATTTTCCATCAATGATATTCAACGTTCATTCGTACCAATTTTCATTATGTTTACGGTTCGTACAATATTGAAACAAGTTTTATTTCTAAAAATATGTACACTATCATTAGTTTCACATGTTTAGAAGTATTCAAGCATTTTCATATTTTTCCGACTTTTATTCATTTTTTAAAATTTATTTATACGATTTTTTATTTTCTACTTCATATTTTAAATATTAAAAAATATGAAATTGTTGAATTTAAGGTTACTTTATTTATTTTTGAATTTTTGGAGCTAATTTTATATTAGTTTTTTCATCTTTTTCCTACATTTTATTAATTAAATACCTATTTTCAGGAATTATCGAACAAAAATATATATTAAAAAAATTGTTGAAAAGGTTGCATTTAAGGTTAGTGTATTTGTTTGTAAATTATTGGCGTTAATTTTATATTTTTTCATATTTTCCTAGTTTTTATTCATGAATTAACCATTTTCGGGATTTACCGAACAAAAATAAAAACTAAAAGAAATTGTTGAAATTGCTGAATTCAAGGTTACTATATTTATTTGTGAATTTTTGGCGTTAATTTTATATAAATTTATTTTCATATTTTTTCTATTTTTTATTCATCAATTACTCATCTTCGAGATATACCAGTCAAAATTAAAAATTAAAAAAATTGTTGAATTTAAGGTTACTATATTTGTTTATGAAGTTCTTGCGTTATTTTAATATTTTTCTCATATTTTTCCTATGTTTTATTAATCAGTAACTCATTTTTAGGATTTACCAAAAAAAATTAAATATAAAAAAAAATGTTGAAAACTATTTTTTTTTATAAAAAGTTGTGGAAGCTAATGTGTGCTTGTACCTTGGAACGTGCATATTTGGGTTGTACATGTTCATTAGGATTCTCTGGAAAAAAACAATCTACTCCTCTTAGTTAGAATCCGCTTCACGGAATCAAGAGCTCCAAGTAGGTCATGCATCAGACGTGGCAAGTGCGCATCGGGTAAGCAACGTCAGCCAACTAGAGGCGGCATCAACTAAGGCTTACGCGCATCAAACATAGCATGTCTGCATCTGAAAAGAGACATCGGTGTCGGCCTAAGGGATGCCACACTGTCCAGTGTGCATCTGGGAAGTGACGTCAGCCAATGACACATAGCATCAGCCAAGGCCTGCACGCATTAGTCATCGCATGTACGAATAAGCTGGGCGACATCACCGTCAGCTAATAGCAGGCAGCATCAGCCAAGACCTGTGCTCTTCGAGCAAGCGATGTCCACTAAACGGCAAGCGGCATCGGCCAGGCGACATTAGTCGTGGACCGCCCGCGTCAATTGTGGCTTGTTGCACGTCGCTCAGTCGACGTTGGCCATGGACTACTAGCATCGGCCATGGCTTGTGCACATCGCTTAATCATTATCGGACGTGAACTGCTCACATCTCCCTTGTCTTACATACAATGTTAGCGAATGTCAGGTGTTGCCTGCCCTCATAGCTTTTGACCTGCACATAATGATCGGCCGACGTCCGACGCGGTGTGCTCGCATCACCTGTGGCCTGCACACAACAGCTAGCCGACAGCGAACATGGTCTGCCCGCATCACCTTTGACCTGCATATAACTGTCAGCTGACATGAAGCGTGGGATGCACCTACCGTCCGTGACCTGCACAAATTGATAAGATGATGTCGGATGTGGCGTGCGAGCATTGTCCGCAGCCTGCACACATAGTCCTGTTGACGTCTAATGTGGCCAGCCAACATTGTCTTTGCTTGCACACATCGGTCTGCAGACATCGAACGTAGCCTTCCATCATCGTCTATAGCCTACACACATCAATATGCAGACGTCATACGTTGCCTGCCAGCATCTTGTGTAACCTGCACATATTGGTCTACCGATGTCAGCCAACGACAGACAGCATTAGCCAAGGCCTTAACACATATGACGTAGCATGTGCGCATCTGGCAAGTGACATCAACCAGTGGCATGCGACTTCAGCCCAGGCCTGCACGTGCAGACGTGGCATGTGCGTATATGGAAAGCGACATCAGCTAATGGCTTGCGACACCAGCCAAGGCCTTCATACACAGACTTGGCATGTGCGCATCTGGCAAGCGACATTGACCAACGGTATGCAACATCAACAAAATTCTGCATGCATCAGCTGTGGTGTGTGCACATCGGCTGGGCGACATCACTCATGGTCTGAGCGCATCGGCCAAGAGACATCGGCTGTGTCTTGTACGGATCGGCCAAGCGACATCGGCCAAAGACAGGAAGCAACTGCCAAGGCGTGCACACATCAGCAGTGGCATGTGCGAATCGACTGGTAGACATCGGTCGTAGACTATGCACATTTGCCAGGTGAAATAGACCAATGACAGGATGCATTAACCAAGGCTTGCACGCATCAGTCGTGGCTTGTGCGTATCGACAAGACAAAATCAGTAGTGGCATGCGTGTATCGACCAGGCGACGTGGGCTATTGGCAGGCTGTATCAGCCAAGGTTTTCACACATCTTACATGGTTTGTGCCCATCTGGAAAGTGACGTCGGACAATGACATGCAACGTCATCCATGCTTTCACATATCACTCGTGGTGTGTGTGCACTCAGCTTGGCGAAATCGACATCCGCCAACTACAGGCACCATCAGCCATGGATTGTGCTTCATGCAAGCGACGTAAGCCAATGGCTGGAACCATCAGCCAAGGCCTGCACGCATCTACATGGCATGTTCGCATCTGGCAAGCGACCTTGACCAATGGAATGCAGCATCAGCAAAGGCCTGCAGGTATCACTCATGGCGTGTGTGCATCGGCTGGGCGGCATTTGCATCGGCCAATGTAAGGCAGCATCAGCAAAGGCCTGCAGGTATCACTCATGGCGTGTGTGCATCGGCTGGGTGGCATTTGCATCGGCCAATGTAAGGCAGCATCAGCCAAGGCCTATGCGCTTCACGAAAGCGATGTTGGACAACGAAAGATAGAATCAGACAAGGTATTCACGCATAAGCCATGGCATGCGCGCATCAGCAGGGCAACATCGGCGTCGGCCAATGACAAGCAACATCAGCCAAGACCTGTTTCTTTTGGGCAAGCGACATCTATCAACGGCAAATGACATCGGCCAAGAGACATTAGTCGTGGACTAACACATTGGATGTGGACTATGCACATCGCTCATTTGACGTCGGGCGTAGACCGGCCGCATCATCTATGGCTGGTGTAAATCACTCAACGGTCGTCAGACTTAGCCTTCCTGCATCGCCTTGGCCTGCACATAACGGTCACTTGACATCGGATATGGGCTACACACATCTGCGTGGCGTGCACATTGCTCAGCCAACGTTAGTGGTGGACTGCCCACATCAGTCATGGCTTGTGCACATCGCTCAATTATTGTTGGGGGTGGACTTCCCAAATTGTCGTTGGCCTGCAAACAATGTTCAGACGATATCGGGTGTTGCCTCCTCGCATCGCGTTTGGCCTGCACAACGATCAACCAACGTAGGGTGTGGCCTTCCCGCATGGCCTTTGGCCTGCACACAAAGGTGAGCCGACATGGGACATAGCCTTCCCGCATCTCCTTTGGCCTGTACACAACAAACAGCCAATGTCTGACGTGGCTGACACACAATGGTCAGGCGACGTCGGCCAATGACAAGCGACATCAACAAGGCAACATTAGTCATAGACCGATCGCATCGGTCAAAGCCTCGGCACATTGCTCAACAGATGTTGGTGCGGACTGCTCGCATGGGTCATGGATTGTGAACATCGCTCAGTCATTCTCAGGCGTGGACTGCACGCATCATCCTTGGCCTGCACACAACATTTAGCCAACGTCTGGCATTGCCTGACAGCGTCGTCTTTGGCATGCACACAATGGTGAATTGACATAGACGTGTCTTGCCCGTATCACCTTTGGCCTGCACACAATAGTTAGCCAACGTCTGACGTAGTATGCTCACATCGTCTTTGGCCTGCACACAACAATCTTTTGACGTCGGACATGGGCTGCCAGCATCGTCCGTAGCCGCCACACATCCATCTGTCGAAGTTGAACATGGCCTGCCAGCATCGCCCAAAGCCTACACACATTGGTCAACCAATGTCAAACTTGGCACGCCAACAATGTTAGTAACCTGCACACATCATTCTTCCAAAGTCGGACATGGCCTGCCAGCATCGTCCATAGCCTCCACACATCGGTCTGTCTATGTCGATCAACGACAACCTACATCATCCATGGCATGCGCACATTTGACGTGGCATGTGTGCATCATGCAAGCGACGTTGGCCAATTTTATGCGATTTCAGCCAACGCCTGTACACATAAATGTGGTATGTTCGTATCTGACAACCGACGTCGGCCAATGGAATACAACATCAGCCAAGACCTGCATGCACGGGCGTAGCATGTGCGCATCTTACAAGCGACATCAACCAACGGCATGCTGCATCAGCCAAGGCCTGCACGCATCAGCCGTGGCGTGTGCACAACGGCTGGGCGACATCTGTCGTGGTCTAAGCGCAACGGCCATGCAACATCTGTTATGGCGTGCACGCATCATCCAAGTGATATCGGCCAACGACAGGCAGCATCAGCCAAGGCCTGCACGCATCGGTATGCCGACGTCAAACGTGGCCAAGCTGCATCACTGTGACCTACACATTGCGCAATTGACGTCGGTCGTGGATTGGCCGCATCGGATGTGGCTTGTGCACATCGCTCATTCGTTGTCGTGTGTGGACTGCCTGTATCGCCTTTGTCTTACAAACAACATCCAGGCGGCATTGTGCATTGCATGCCCCCATTGGCTTTGGCCTGCAAGACGGTTAGTCGACGTCGGTCGTGGCCTTCCCTCATTTCCTTTGGCCTGCACATAACAGTCAATTGACGTCGAACGTGCCCTTCCCACAGGCCTTTATCCTGCAAACACGGTCAGCCAACATCGGACGTTGCCTACCCGCATTCCCTTAGTCCTGCACACTACATTCAGCTTACGTGAGACGTGGGCTGCACCTATCGTCTGTGTCCTTCACACATCGGTCAGCCGATGTCGGACGTGGCTTGCCATCATCGTCCTTAGACTGTATACATTGGTATGTCCACATCATCCATAGCCTGCACTCATCAGTCAGCCGACGTAAGACATGTCATGGTTGCATCGCGTGTGGCCTGCACACTTAGTTCAACCGATATCGGACTTTCCTACCCGCATCTTCTATAGTTTGCACTTGCTAGACGAGCGACATCACGTGCAACGACATTGATCGAGGTCTAGTCTACAACATGCGGATGTCCATGCAGAACAAAAATAAAAAGAGTTTGAAACATCTTTTATTTGTACAAATATGTACTCTATCATTAGTTTCACATGTTTAAAAGTATTTTTGAGCTTTTTCATATTTCTTCCGACCTTGATTCATTTTTAAAAATTTATTATTATGGGTTTTATTTTTAACGTCATATTTTAAAAATTAAAATTTATGAATTGTTGAATTTACGGTTACTTTATTTGTTTGTGAAGTTTTGGCGCTAGTTTTATAATTTTCTATATTTTTCCTATATTTTATTAATTAATAACCCATTTTCAAGAATTACCGAACAAAAATAAAAATTTACAAAATTGTTGAAATTAAGCTTACTATATTTGTTTGTGATTTTTGGGTGTTAATTTTATATTTTTCATTTTTTTTCTATATTTTATTAATGAACCCATTTTCGAGATTTACTAAACAAAAATAAAAATTTTAAAAATTGTCGAAAGTGTTGAATTTAAGGTTACTATAATTATTTGTTAATTTTTGGCATTAATTATTTTTTAAAAAAATCATATTTTTCCTATTTTTTGTTCATTAATTATCCATTCTCAGGATTTACTAAATAAAAATAAAATTAAATATTTTATGTAGAAATTGATGAATTTAATGTCACTATATTATTTTTTTGAAATTTTTGCAATAATTTTATATTTTTTTTTTTCATATTTTCCTACTTTTTATTCTTGAATTACCCATTTTCGTGATTTATTGAACTAAATTGTTGAAATTTTTAAGTTGAAGGTTACTACATTTATTTGTGAATTTTTTACGATAATTTTATACAATTTTTTTATATTTTTCCTATTTTTTATTCATCAATTACTCATTTTTGAGATATACCAAACATAAATAAAAGTAAAAAAAAAATTGTTGAAATTGTTGAATTCAAGGTTACTATTTTTATTTGTGAAGTTTTGCCATTATTTTTATATTTGTTTTTCATATTTCTCCTATGTTTTATTAATTAGTTACTCATTTTCAGGATTTACCTAAAAAATAAAAAATAAAAAAATTGTTGAAACTATTATTTTATATATAAAAAAGTTATTTGTGCAATCTAATCAGTATTTCTACCTTAGAACGTGCATATTTGGGTTTTACATGTTCATTATGAATCTCTAGAAAACTTATGTCGTCGTCGTCGTTGTCATCATCATCATCATCATCATCATCGTCGTCGTCGTCGTCGTCATCATCATCATCATCATCATCGTCGTCGTCGTCGTCGTCGTCGTCGTCGTCGT
>JABWTJ010000845.1:495199-508282 GCA_016801875.1 Solanum sitiens
GAATAATGAATCTTGAGAGATGTTAAAATACTCAATGTAATGAACCTAATTTCCCAAATGAGTGTGGTATTGAGGCTTGAGTCCTCATGGATGAACTTGGTAGTACTTATTGATGATTATAGTACTTGTTGCTACATGTTGAGTATTGTAGTTGATTTATGATATGAACTGATATATACTGTGTTCTATTTTGAGTTGGCCGATGATACCTACTCAGTACTTGTGTTTTGTACTGACCCCCTACTTGTTGTTTCTTTCTTTGTTATTTGGGGAATGCAGCAAACGTACCGTCGTCTTCAACTCAGCAGCGATTCTAGCCAGTCTTCATTACACCGGATTTCAGGGTGAGCTAATGCTTCTAGCTTGGACTGGATCTTCTCTTCAATGTCTTGATGCCTTAAACTTCCGGCATGGACTAGCCATTTATTTATTTTAGCTTCTTAGATACTTGTAGATTAGTAACTTGAGGATAGATGTTCTTGTGATGATGACTTCCAGATTTTGGGGATAATGGGTTATAAATTTTAGAAGTTATTTAATTGTTTTCGTTAATGAGTTTTAAGTCTTCCGCTTTGTATTTTGTTCAATATGTTGGGGTTTTAGATTGGTTGGTTCGCTCACATAGTAGGATAAGTGTGGGTGCCACTCGCGCTAGATTTTGGGTCGTGACATAGGACTATGCCTAGGACTATTATCTGGAGTTTTAACTCTTGATGTACCGGGTTTATTTATATCTCCTGTATTTATTTCTAATTTTTTCAGTTTATCTACTTGTTCTAGAATTTCTGTATATGTTTCACTTATATCACTTATTTCTGAATTTTGATCATTCATTGTATCTAATTCGTTTATTTCATCATTGATTTCATTTATTTCAAGATTTTCATTTTCATTTAATATTTGTTTCATTTTATTTATTTCACTAGTCAATTCAACTTCTTTTTCTTTTTCTTTTTCTATTTGTTTTTCTTTTTGTTTAGTTTCATATAATAATTTTAACTGAGCTAATTCTTTTTCTAATTCACTTATTTTTGTATTTTTTGTTTCTTCTATCTTTTGTACTTCTTGTTTTGCTTGTGATTTTATTTTTTCAATCTCTTTGGCTTTATCTATTTCTTCATTTTCTTTTGTTATTCTTATCATAGCTGTTAAACTATCTTCTAATTTTGATGTTTCCTTTTCTAACATTAAATATAATTTATCTCCTATTTTTTTATATCTTCTACCTAAATTTGAGAATATTATTTTTATTATTAGTCCTTCTTAGTTTTTATATGTTTTTTCGTCTACTGCAAATTCTTCTTTATTCATTATATTCATTATTATAACATATATCATGTTGTAATTTATATTCTAGGCAATTTATTTGTATTTCTAACTCAAATAGAACTTTTCTTTGGATTGATATTACTTTACTACTTACTCCTGCAAATATATTTTCTTCTATTCTTTCTTTTTTAAATTCATATTCTTGTCTTTTTTCATTTATCTTTTCTATTAATTGTTGCTTATATATTTCTCTGTCCATATTGTTTTTTTCAAATAACAAATATATTCTGTCTTAGAAATTAGATCTATCAACAAATTTTCTTTAGTAGTATCTTTTTTAGTAATTTTTAATAATTCATATTTCATATATAAATTATTTAACTTTTTCTTTATCTTTCTTACCTTTCTCTCTATATTATTATTTACCTTTTTCATTTTTTTTAATTTTTTTTTTAAGAAAATATTTTTTCATAATATTCTTTTTTGACTAAATTTAATCTTTGTATTTCTTTAGCATTAGTTTCTATATATTCTAAATATTCTTCTTTTCTAAGATATATATATCTATTTACATTTTCAATTAATAATTTTTCTTCTAGATCTATCTTTTCTTTAGTTTCTTTCCATAATTCAAATATCTATAATTTATCATTGATCTCTATATAATTCTAGATCATCATATAAATAATCAAGATCAAAATCATCTGAGATAATTAATTCTGACCAGTCATAAATTGTTTCTTCAATTATTTCATATGTTACTAATTTATCATAGATTATTCTTCTTATATCAGCATCAAGATCTTTTAATATATAGAATAATAATATCATGTAATTAACATCATCATTTAATAAATAGGTAGTCATTTTATCATATTTTTGCTAAAATTTTATTCCCTTTAACCTCTTCACAGATTATACTTATTCATTATGTAATAATAATAATTCAATAATCATCTCGTCTAGTCACTACTATGGTTTTCTTCTTCAATCAGTTACCCTAACAGCGCCTCAACTCTGTGTACTCCCCTAAACGACCTTCTCTTTGCCTACCGGTTTCCACTTTAGGATGGCATAGTCTGGGCTTACCTACTCTCAGAATATTTCCATTGCAAACCTTCTAAAGATGATTATTATAACATTATTAAAAAATAATAAACACTTATAATCAAAAAGAGATTATCAGGAATAAAGCAGTTTAGATACTCATGTATAAAAATGAGTATACCTGTTCTTGTAGATTTTCCATATCTGATTTGTTTTCCATAACTAATATTTTATTTACTAGCTCTGATACCAATGGGGGTTGGAAGCGGGAGAGAGAGAAATCTTATGAAAAGAGAAGTGATGAGGGAAAGTGATGATTTATTATTGAGGGAAAGCCCCCTATTTATACAACTAAACTTACATATTTGGCCAATATAAGTGGCCGACACTTACTTTACACATGGCCTAATTATATTTGGCCGACACAAAAAACAAAATACATTATTACTACTTTACATAATGGCCTCTTCTTTTTATTTTATGGCCGACACAAAATACTTTAAAACCTTATCTCGTTCTTTTTCTTTGTCTGCCACTTTGTATTTCTTCTTCTTATCTTCTTTGCAACATATTTATCTTCTACAGTCTTTGATTTTTGTCGTATCTTTATTCGAATAGGACTTCTGGAATAGTATCATCTCCTTCATTGCATTTTGAGCATATGTGTTCTGGATATTTGTGTCCAATTATCTTACAGTATCTTGTTAATAATTCTTCAGAAATAAATCCCTTTTTTAATGCTCTAGTTGTTGGTGTAGATTCTGGTTTCAGTAGGGACAAAATCCATTTCTGGACTTCTTCCATATCTGCTTGTCTTACTTCTCGCGAATTGGCGTAGATCATTAAATGGTCTCTAGAATAATAACTCCATATAGCATTGCCTTGTAAATAATTATTAGCTAATTCTTGTATGATAGTTGATAACCCAATTATTCTTTTATTTGCATAGAAACTAGGTATCTCAACTTTTGGTATCTCCGGTTGTTGTCCTATCTCTTCCGGTATTATCATCTCCTGAGTTAATCCAATTTTTACTACCTGGATCATTAGTTTTATCTCGTTGTAAAGTATCTCAGCTGGTGCTGTATAAAATCTAAAATAAATTTCCTTTGGTTATCTTTTTATATGTTAAAAAGGATTTGTAGATTTCTGGGATTCCACTTATCTCTTCTCCTGTATATGTATAAACTGTACTCAATAATCCATAATTATAACAGGTTTTAACTAGATTGGGGTTTGTCTTTGGTTGTGCAATCAGTTTGTTGATAAATTATAGATATTTGAAATTATGGAAACAAGAACATCATACAGAAATTATGCAGCTAGCATAGATATGAAAATTTATCTTAGCCGGCCATAAAGGCGGCAATAATAAAAGAAGATATTATTAAAATAGCTTAAAAGAAAATACCTTTAAACAAATCTTCAAACCCAAACGCTTCTTTATTGATTCACACAAGAGGGTTTTTACAAAAGAGAGGGGAGAGCAAACTAGAGAGAGAAAAATAAAACTTAAAAACTTCTCAACTTCTATCTAAACCTCTGAATGAGGCTTCTTATATAGAACAATAAAAAGTAAAATGGTTCCCTTATGTGGGCCCTAAATAGTGTTTTAAACAATATTTTTAAACAGTAATATACTGTTTTTGATAAGGAAGAATAATTAAATCTTATCCTTTCCTTTCAAAGTCTTCATTATTGTATCATCTTGTTCTTTAATCGATGCTAGGAAATCTTCCACCTTCTGCAATTGTCTTTCTGTCAATTCAATATCTTGTTCGACAGACTGTGCATCAGCAGCATCACTATGTCCACTTTTCATTGAAGTGTCTGATTTATCAAATTCAGAAATGTTTTGTAACAAATTCTTTTTAATTTCTTCCAAATAGTCATTTATCATTTCTTCTTTATTTCCATCTTGATTGGAAATCCTCCGAGCAATATGCTTTATTGAACTCCCAGTAGAGATTCCCTTTTGAGGAGAGTTCTGATATGCCTTAATAGTATTGGTGATTTGATCCAATAACTCTTGTCCATATAATTGTCCAGTTGCTGGGTCTTGTCTATTTAATTTTTCCCAAAAATTAGTAAAATATTTGCGATATAAACAAGGAATGTTTTCGTTTGGGGTATAACCCACTTCGGGAATCCATTTATGGATCCATGGAATAGAAAACTCAATAAAGAAATACATTTGATCAATTTTATCGATATTCGAGATATGATCTTGCAAAAATAGATCAGTTAAAAATGGGGAAACTTTTACCCATTGCTTATATAAAGTATTGAAATTATAAGGTAAAATCTTTACCGTAGGGCCATGAATAGACCACCAATTTATAAACCAATTGGGTAAACTTTTTGTAAAAACTTGAGCACAAACTTTTAAAAACCAAGTATGTTTAAGTTTATCATTATTATAATAAAATATTTTATGAAATGCCTGAATGTAATCCCGGTAAGTAAAACTCATGTTTATTTTATTAACTGAAACCTGTCTCTCCTACATTGTGGAGATTCCCCAGTCTTCTGCAGATATAATTTGCTTAATAGTAATTTTGGAGAAGTTATAAACATTCTTATCATAATCAGAACTGAAATGCTGAAATTCAGCACTGCCTGTATGACTTAGAATAGATTCATAATAAGTGCGAGTCTTATATGATTCGCCAGGGAAATATAATCCCTTTGTCAAATACCTTTGGAGTATCTTCCAAGGTTCATTACTTCTCTGAATATCAGAATTTTCTAAAAGAAATATAAATTCTTTTTTTGCCGTTTCTTCTGAAACTCTGACAAGATCAGCTTCTTTAGTTAAAGAGGCGTAGGTATTACCTTGCTCTTTTTTCTGCAGATATGCCTGAATTTGTTCATATAATGAACTATCTTTAGGAATATCCTTAAGATTTATAGAAGATGAAGCCGATGAAGAAGCTTCGCCAATCTTTGAATTGATCAAAGTTTTACTTCCTAATTGTATAACAGGGAAGGAAGAGTCGTATGACGACCTTGCAGATTGCTGTGAAGAGGATGATCTTCCCCTTCCTCGATGATTTTTACCCCCACGACCACGAACATGTGACCATGGTGGAGGATCAGTACCTCCCATACTGCAAAATTTTGTGTAACAATTTAATTAGTACAAATCAGAAAAATATCCTGAAATATCAAGTTCCCATTCATTATTAGCAAGAGATAATTAAGAAAATGGGGAACCATCTATAAAAAAGTCTAGAACTAAATCATCGATAATTATATCGAGGATTTGTTCTTTTAAATCTTCATTAAAAGGTAAAACCCTTAAAATTGTAATAAGAACTTCATCACCTAGAAAATATTGATAGTGAGACATAATAACAAAATTTAGGAAGACAAGAATTCTCTCGATAAGAAATCAAGAAGTGAATTATCAGTTCCCTTTTTATACTGAATTTCAAAGTCGAACGGGGCTAATTGCGCTTGCCACCTGACAAACATTAACTTTGAAATATCATGTTTAAAATCTTTATCAAACATATATTTAACTGATTGGGCATCAGTTCTAATAATAAATTTTTGATTATATAAATCATCCTGAAATTTTAAAACGCATTTAACAATGCATAACATTTCATGAGCAACAGTCGCATATTTGCGCTGAGATTCAGACCATTTGCCTGAATGAAATCTAATAAGATATTCAACTTTGTCATGTGGATTAGCTTGCTTTAAGATTCCACCATAACCAATATTAGAAGCATCAGTCTCAACAATCTTAATCCAATATGGATTTGCTAAAGTAAGACAAGGCACATATTTAACTCTTTGCTTAATAGATTTAACTAAATCAGTAAGGTTTTTATTCCAAGGTAACAACTTACCTTTCTTCAACCTATCAGTTAATGGTGCAAGATCTTTAGATAAATTTTTATAAAACGGGGAAATATAATTTAAGCTTCACAAAAATCTTTGCAACATAGTTTTATCAGTAATTTCATCAGGAAATTTTGATGCAAAATCGATGGATCTCTGAATAGGAGTAATTTTCCTTGACAAATTTGATGACCCAAAAATCTCACATCAGTCTGAAAAAGACTCATTTTGGTTTTAGATATAACTAAACCATTTTGTATAACAATATTTTTGAAAATATCAAGATGCTTAATATGAGATTCTAAGGTTTTAGAATAAACAAGAATATCATCAATATAAACAATTATGAAATCCATATAAGGATTAAAAATATCATTCATAATTTTTTGAAATTCAGAAGGAGCATTCTTCAAACCAAAAGGCATAACATTCCATTCGCATTGACCAAATGGAACATTAAATGCAGTTCGATAAGTATGTTCCTTAAAAATCTGAATTTGCCAATAACCTGATTTTAAATCAAATTTAGAAAATATATTAGCATCATATAATCGAGAAAGAAGATCTTTCTTATTCGGAATAGGATATCTAATCCATTTTAAAACTTTGTTCAAAGGTTTGTAATTTATTACCAACCTGGGAACACCTCTTTCTTGTTCAGCAGCGTTATTAACATAAAAAGCAGTACAAGACCATGGAGATTTAGAGGGTTTTATAAGTCTCTTTTGTAATAAACTATCAATTTCTTTTTTACAGAAATCAACTAATTCTGCATTCATTTGACAGGGGCGAGATTTTGTAGGAATATCGGATTCAGAAAAAGAATCTTCATAAGGCAAAGTCACAATATGTTTTTTCCTGTCCCAAAAAGCATTTGGATAATCTGCACAAATATCAGCTGCCATTTTTCCAGAAATCAATTTAATTTTTTCTTGTATTTTAGTTGATTGTAAAGACTCTAAAATATTCAGACTATAAATTTCCATTTGTAAAGAATCAATATGCTTTTGTTTCAAATGGATTAGAGAATTAATATCTCTAGTAACTGGCTCAGTTATGAACTCAAAATTTATAGTATTACCATTATAATTTGCAGTAAATCCTTTTGCATTTAATTTAGAAAAGGGATAAATAGCATTAATAAAAGGAGTACCAAGAATAATTGGTGGATATAATTGATTTTTAACCAGAAAGAAAAAGTGAGGGATACAAACCTTACTGTGGCAAATACAAGTATTAGACAATTTATATTTTATGTCTAAAGCATGATTAGAAGAAGATTTAACAATATGAGTTGTTTTTTAAAAAAATCTTGAAGGAATTAATCCTTCCTGAATACAACTAACATCAGCACCACTATCAATCATAGCAATACTTGAAACTTTAAAATCATTATTAATCAGAATGGTGCAATTAATATACCAACGATGAGCAGTAACAATTTGCATCATGCCCAAAAAATTTGGACTAAGAGATTCATTAATCTCTTCATCTATAACAGCTTTACCTTTATCAGAAACAGAAATTTCTTTATCATTTTCTAATTGAGAAATTCGATGATTATTAATCAGCTGAGTTTGTTTCAAAGATTTAATCTCTTTTTTAAGATTTTCAACCTCATATTTTAAATCATGAAGAGACGTATCTCTAGTTTTTACAATATCTTGTCCTTTCCTTTCAAGTCGAGAAAATACTTCTTGCAAAGAATAAGGACTAGCATTGTAATTAAAATTTTCAAAAGCTTTATCTTCATTTTTCTTCATTTTTTCAAAACCTTTTGAAGAAGATGATTTTGAAGAAGCTATTTCTAAAATCTTATTACGAAGATTTTCATCAGAAATATCTTTTAAAAGTTCAATAATATTTTCGGAAGAAATCATTTTAAAAGTTAATTCTTCAAAACTTTGTTGTAATGTGTCTAAATAAGAATCTTCCATCTGAGATCGCAATTTATAAAATTCATCTTGTCCACAAGTACAATTATCACCTGGACAATTAACACAATTTTGATCATTAGCGGCATTACTATCAGTACTATAACCTGAAGAATAACCAGAAGAATTTGAATCTGAATCTGATTCATATAACAACTCATAAAGTTTATCTTGAGTCGATTCATCCAACTCCAAAGCTTTAAACTTATCTGCCTTAAAATTTGCTGCAAGATGACCAAAACGTCCACACTTGTAGCATTTAATATTTTTCAAATCTCTTTTAGAGAAACTCCTAGCAAACCCTGTTGCTTTTCTATGAGCTTTCTTTTCTTCTTTCTTTTCCTTGTATCATTTTGAACGATGACGTATTTTATGCTTTCGCGAATGTCTTTCTTTAGTTTGACCTGTCTTTCGTTTAGAACTAGACGGTCCTTCTATTCCAAATTGTGTACAAAAATCTCCCAATTGAGATTTTTCAGACATTTGAGTTCTTTTAATCTGTTGAGCCAACTTAAGCTCATTACAAAGATTTAATCCTTTTTGAGTACAAATCCCTATTAATTTTCCATAAGTTAATCGCTATCATAAGGGATTTCTGGTTGATCTCCTCTCAGAACTTTCTTAACTCTCTCAGAGAATAATGAAGGAAGACCATCAATAAATCTATTTTTCCAATAACTTGATTTACTTTCAGGTAGGTCCATTACTCTACTCATGAAAGTATCCTTATACCATCGGAAATATCCCAAATGGTTACATTTCAAACCATTTAATAGAATTCGAATAGTCTCATTTTGATTGGAAAATCTTCCATTAAAATGTTCTAAAATAGTTAGAACAAGTGTATATACAGCATCTTCAACTCTTTGAGTTGTAATACTTTCTACTGGTTTTCCATCATCACCAGTAATTATTTCTCTTTTAGATTCTTCTTTGTATGCAGTTGTTATTGCATACTTTTCCTCAGAAGTTAAGAAATTATCCCACCATCCTCTTAGTTGACCTGTAAATCCTGTTATAATCATTTTACATATAGCATGATCAGTATTCTGATTCGTATGACGACAAATTGATGAGTACATCAACATCCTATGTACCATAATGGAAACCTGCCTTTCAGTTAAGGCATCCAAATTCCATTCATATACCTCATTACCACTGTAAGATGTGTTTGTCTGATTCCAATCTCTTTCTTCAGTTAACACATCTTGGGGAGTAGGACGAGGATAATAGTAAGTCATCATTGAAGGGAGAGTTGCATAGCCCCCTTTTCCTATAATCCTTTGCTTGTTATTATTACCAGCTTGAAATCTTCTAACATTTACTTCCGAAACATCCTGATTCGGATCTTGAATACCAAGGAGTTGATTTTCAATCTTAGCAATATTAGATTCAGAAAAATCATTTGTAATTGGTTTTGAACTTAAACATATAAGTTCAGATCCAGGAACATAATTATAACCATGAGTTTTAACATTTAATGTTAAAGCATCAAGAATATTCTTATCAGATAAAGATAATTGCAAATTAGGTTGCGTATTAAAATAAACTGGTCCATATGCAACCGTAGATTCAATAGAACCCATCAAAGATTGTCTAAAATCTAAATTTCTAGCATCTCTTAGAGCTGCTAAAAATATCTCAGGTAACCCTTTAAGAGTTAAAGGTTTAAAAGCAATTTGAACCATGCCAACTTGCATCCAGTTATATCTAGATTTATAAATCTCAATATCTCTTTTATTCAATAATTGAACAACGTATTCATCACAATTGAGAGCTAAAGATTGTTCGTTAGTTTTAACCACCTGCTTTGTAGATAATTTATCAAACCAACCATAATCATAAATTAATTTTGTATCTATTTTAGGAATAGTCCATCTGTTTAACAAATCAAGGTTTTGAGGTATATCTACCTCTTCCAATCTAGTACTTTTAATATTATTATCACCAAAATTCATAATTTTGATAAAACTTCATATCCATGCTTGGCATACCTTAGATCTGTTACATGTTCTTACAGAATATCTGGCTCTGATACCATTACAGGATCTATTTCAAGTTATTAACTACTTTGAATCCTCGTTGTAAATTATATGAATCAGTAAACGAGACTATTCTTGTTGAAACTAATTTTCCTAAGTCTAAAATTACGACTAGAAGACCTATTAAATGGGATGAAATTAATTTTCCTGATAAATGGATATTAAATGATGTTGTATCTCAAAGACAGGTTGCTGAAGAAATCACTAAAAGTGATTATTCTCATATTACTCAAAATCCTGATGGTAAGGTTTACATTGAATTTCATGATAATTCTCCTCCTGTTTATAATAGGAGATCTTTTTCTGGTTATAGAAGGTTACCAGAAATTCAGCATATATCTCCAGTAAGTTATGAAGATCCTAGTTACGGCTCAGCAAGAAGAAGACCTTTGTCTCTTCACACTCTAAGTGATACGATGAGTGAAGGAATAGTTGAAAGGGTAAGAATAAACCCTAAAACTAATATTGTTCAAGCAACAGATAAGTTGTCAGATTTAGATCCAACTCAGTCACAAATGGATTTTAATGTTGATAAATCAACAGATCTTAACGATATGTGATGATGATGAGTCAACAATTGGATTTTAGTCCAGGATCCCTGGTTCGAAAACATATTCAAAAAGAATTTTATAATAAAAAATGGAACCAGTTTAGAACTTGGTTTTTTGAGACTTATAGTCAAGACGATTTAAATAATATTTCTCAAGAGTTTTATGAAACTTGTGCTTTGCATAACAAAATTATTTATTTTGTTCCGTGGTTTATAACTACTTATTTACCTTTGTATATAAAAGTTATTGAAAGAACTTTTAAAGCAAATGATGGCACTATAACTAAGGCCATTTATCCTCCTCAAGCTCCGTTTATTTTACCTAATAATACTGGGTTAACTTTTTCAGCTTTTCAAAAGTTTATTCAAACAGATGTAGCCCAGATTACTATTCATGAGATTAATAATCTTATTTCTCAAAATAATTATTTGAGCTTATATGTTAAAGTTCTTGGAGAACATATTAGTTCTTTAGACAAAAAATTAGATGAATTAATTATTTTAGTCAAGGAATTTCAAAAATGTCCAAAAGAAGATAAACCTTCTACTTCTAAAATTCCTTTGAGTGTTCCTACTCATATTCAGCGTCCTATTGATACTGCTGATTTTAAAGTTAAATCTTTTAATGATTTAGAAAATCTTATTGATAAAAAATTGTCTGGTTTAAGTTCAAAACCAATTACAAATATTTTTTCTGAATCTAATATTGCTAAGATTGAAAATCAACTCCTTGGTATTCAAGATCCGAATCAGGATGTTTCGGAAGTAAATACTAGAAGATTTCAAGCTGGTAATAATAACAAACAAATGATTATAGGAAAAGGGGGCTATGCAACTCTCCCTTCAATGATGACTTACTATTATCCTCGTCCTACTCCCCAAGATGTGTTAACTGAAGAAAGAGATTGGAATCAGAAAAACACATCTTACAGTGGTAATGAGGTATATAAATGGAATTTGGATGCCTTAACTGAAAGACAGGTTTCCATTATGGTACATAGGATGTTGATGTACTCATCAATTTGTCGTCATACGAATCAGAATACTGATCATGCTATATGTAAAATGATTATAGCAGGATTTACAGGTCAACTAAGAGGATGGTGGGATAATTTCTTAACTTCTGAGGAAAAGTATGCAATAACAACTGCATACAAAGAAGAATCTAAAAGAGAAATAATTACTGCTGATGATGGAAAACCAGTAGAAAGTATTACAACTCAAAGAGTTGAAGATGCTGTATATACACTTGTTCTAACTATTTTAGAACATTTTAATGGAAGATTTTCCAATCAAAATGAGACTATTCGAACTCTATTAAATGGTTTGAAATGTAACCATTTGGGATATTTCCGATGGTATAAGGATACTTTCATGAGTAGAGTGATGGATCTACCTGAAAGTAAATCAAGTTATTGGAAAAATAGATTTATTGATGGTCTTCCTTCATTATTCTCTGAGAGAGTTAAGAAAGTTCTGAGAGGAGATCAACCAGAAATCCCTTATGATAGATTAACTTATGGAAAATTAATAGGGATTTGTACTCAAGAAGGATTAAATCTTTGTAATGAGCTTAAGTTGGCTCAACAGATTAAAAGAACTCAAATGTCTGAAAAATCTCAATTGGGAGATTTTTGTACACAATTTGGAATAGAAGGACCGTCTAGTTCTAAACCAAAGACAGGTCAAACTAAAGAAAGACATTCGTGAAAGCATAAAGGACGTCATCGTTCAAAACGATACAAGGAAAAGAAAGAAGAAAAGAAAGCTCATAGAAAAGCAACAAGGTTTGCTAGGAGTTTCTCTAAAAGAGATTTGAAAAATATTAAATGCTACAAGTGTGGACGTTTTGGTCATCTTGCAGCAAATTGTAAGGCAGATAAGTTTAAAGCTTTGGAGTTGGATGAATCGACTCAAGATAAACTTTATGAGTTGTTATATGAATCAGATTCAAATTCAAATTCTTCTGGTTATTCTTCTGTAACGACCTGCTTAGTCGTTTTGAGCAGCAGATTTTATTTCTGGAAAAACTGTCTGAGACGACGTATCCAACGACGGACCGTCATGGGCACGACGGACCGTCGAGGGTGTCTCGTTCCAAACACTTGGAATTCTTATATTTGAGTGATGAAATCGACTCTCTGAACTCTGTGACGGACCTGCAGGACGGACCGTCACAGACATGACGGACCGTTGTGAGGTTCCGTTTCAAAACACTTCAACTCTTGAGAATTGGGTACTGAGAGCAATTCTCTGAAGTCTGTGACGGACCTGCAGGACGGACCGTCACAGACATGACGGACCGTTGTGAGGTTCCGTTTCAAAACACTTCAACTCTTGAGAATTGGGTACTGAGAGCAATTCTCTGTCCGTCGTGACGGACCTGCAG
>JABWTJ010000845.1:516607-533461 GCA_016801875.1 Solanum sitiens
ACTCCAAGTCTCTAACCTTTCGATCTGCATATTCCTTTTGCCTACTTTGAGCTGCTAAAAGCTTTTCTTGAATAAATTTCACCTTCTCCAATGAATCCCTCAACAGATCAGTACCCCAAGGTCTAACTTCAAATGCGTCAAACCAACCAATGGGAGACCTACATCTCCTCCCATACAATGCTTCAAATGGGGCCATGTCAATACTGGAGTGATAGCTATTATTGTATGAAAACTCCGCTAAGGGTAAGAAGTTATCCCAATGACCACCAAATTCAATCACACATGCGCGAAGCATATCCTCCAACACTTGACTCGTTCGCTCAGACTGACCATCGGTCTGAGGGTGAAATGCAGTACTAAGGTCCAACCTAGTACCTAATTCCGCGTGCAATGTTCTCCAGAACTTAGAAGTAAACTGCGTACCTCTATCTGATATAATGGAGAGTGGAACTCCATGCAATCGAACAACAATTTCTGAGATGTAGATTTTGGCTAACTTCTCTGCATTGTAGGTCACCTTGACCGGAATGAAGTGAGCAGACTTAGTTAATCTGTCCACAATTACCCAAATAGAGTCAAACTTACCCAATGTCTTTGGAAGACCAACCACGAAGTTCATTGCAATTCTCTCCCACTTCCATTCAGGAATGGCATTCTCTGAAGTGTTCCTCCGGGCCTCTGGTGTTCATACTTTACTTGCTGGCAATTTGGACATTTGGCAACAAAATCAACAATGTCCGCTCTTCATTCTACTCCACCAAAAGTGTTGCTTTAGGTCACGGTACATCTTGGTTGCACCAGGATGTATAGAATATCCGGAACTATGAGCCTTTGTAAGGATAGTGTGGATCAAATCATCAACACGAGGCACACATACCCTTCCCTTAATCCTCAAGACACCTTCCTCATCAATTATTGCCTCTTTAGACTCCCCTCGCAACACCGTATCCCGAATTCGGCTTAGCTTCTCATCATCAAACTGTTTTCCCTTGATCTTGTCAAGAAAAGAAGATCTTGCCTCCACACTGGCCAAAAATCCTCCTTTCTCTAGTATTTCCAGTCTCATAAGGTCGTTACATCTTCAGGTTATAGTACTGATAGTAATGCCGCTAATGATCAAAATTGTGTTAATTGTCCAGGTGATAATTGTACTTGTGGACAAGATGAATTTTATAAATTGCGATCTCAGATGGAAGATTCTTATTTATACACATTACAACAAAGTTTTGAAGAATTAACTTTTAAAATGATTTCTTTCGAAAATATTATTGAACTTTTAAAAGATATTTCTGATGAAAATCTTCGTAATAAGATTTTAGAAATGGCTTCTTCAAAATCATCTTCTTCAAAAGGTTTTGAAAAAATGAAGAAAAATGAAGATAAAGCTTTTGAAAATTTTAATTACAATGCTAGTCCTTATTCTTTGCAAGAAGTATTTTCTCGACTTGAAAGGAAAGGACAAGATATTGTAAAAACTAGAGATACGTCTCTTGATGATTTAAAATATGAGGTTGAAAATCTTAAAAAAGAGATTAAATCTTTGAAACAAACTCAGCTGATTAATAATCATCGAATTTCTCAGTTAGAAAATGATAAAGAAATTTCTGTTTCTGATAAAGGTAAAGCTGTTATAGATGAAGAGATTAATGAATCTCTTAGTCCAAAATTTTTGGGCATGATGCAAATTGTTACTGCTCATCGTTGGTATATTAATTGCACCATTCTGATTAATAATGATTTTAAAGTTTCAAGTATTGCTATGATTGATAGTGGTGCTGATGTTAGTTGTATTCAGGAAGGATTAATTCCTTCAAGTTTTTTTTAAAAAACAACTCATATTGTTAAATCTGCTTCTAATCATGCTTTAGACATAAAATATAAATTGTCTAATACTTGTATTTGCCAGAGTAAGGTTTGTATCCCTCACTTTTTCTTTCTGGTTAAAAATCAATTATATCCACCAATTATTCTTGGTACTCCTTTTATTAATGCTATTTATCCCTTTTCTAAATTAAATGCAAAAGGATTTACTGCAAATTATAATGGTAATACTATAAATTTTGAGTTCATAACTGAGCCAGTTACTAGAGATATTAATTCTCTAATCCATTTGAAACAAAAGCATATTGATTCTTTACAAATGGAAATTTATAGTCTGAATATTTCAGAGTCTTTACAATCAACTAAAATACAAGAAAAAATTAAATTGATTGCTGGAAAAATGGCAGCTGATATTTGTGCAGATTATCCAAATGCTTTTTGGGACAGGAAAAAACATATTGTGACTTTGCCTTATGAAGATTCTTTTTCTGAATCCAATATTCCTACAAAATCTCGCCCTTGTCAAATGAATGCAGAATTAGTTGATTTCTGTAAAAAAGAAATTGATAGTTTATTACAAAAGAGACTTATAAAACCCTCTAAATCTCCATGGTCTTGTACTGCTTTTTATGTTAATAACGCTGCTGAACAAGAAAGAGGTGTTCCCAGGTTGGTAATAAATTACAAACCTTTGAACAAAGTTTTAAAATGGATTAGATATCCTATTCCGAATAAGAAAGATCTTCTTTCTCGATTATATGATGCTAATATATTTTCTAAATTTGATTTAAAATCAGGTTATTGGCAAATTCAGATTTTTAAGGAACATACTTATCGAACTGCATTTAATGTTCCATTTGGTCAATACGAATAGAATGTTATGCCTTTTGGTTTGAAGAATGCTCCTTCTGAATTTCAAAAAATTATGAATGATATTTTTAATCCTTATATGGATTTCATAATTGTTTATATTGATGATATTCTTGTTTATTCTAAAATCTTAGAATCTCATATTAAGCATCTTGATATTTTCAAAAATATTGTTATACAAAATGGTTTAGTTATATCTAAAACCAAAATGAGTCTTTTTCAGACTGATGTGAGATTTTTGGGTCATCAAATTTGTCAAGGAAAAATTACTCCTATTCAGAGATCCATCGATTTTGCATCAAAATTTCCTGATGAAATTACTGATAAAACTATGTTGCAAAGATTTTTGTGAAGCTTAAATTATATTTCCCCGTTTTATAAAAATTTATCTAAAGATCTTGCACCATTAACTGATAGGTTGAAGAAAGGTAAGTTGTTACCTTGGAATAAAAACCTTACTGATTTAGTTAAATCTATTAAGCAAAGAGTTAAATATTTGCCTTGTCTTACTTTAGCAAATCCATATTGGATTAAGATTGTTGAGACTGATGCTTCTAATATTGGTTATGGTGGAATCTTAAAGCAAGCTAATTCCCATGACAAAGTTGAATATCTTATTAGATTTCATTCAGGCAAATGGTCTGAATCTCAGCGCAAATATGCGACTGTTGCTCATGAAATGTTATGCATTGTTAAATGCGTTTTAAAATTTCAGGATGATTTATATAATCAAAAATTTATTATTAGAACTGATGCCCAATCAGTTAAATATATGTTTGATAAAGATTTTAAACATGATATTTCAAAGTTAATGTTTGCCAGGTGGCAAGCGCAATTAGCCCCGTTCGACTTTGAAATTCAGTATAAAAAGGGAACTGATAATTCACTTCCTGATTTCTTATCAAGAGAATTCTTGTCTTCCTAAATTTTGTTATTATGTCTCACTATCAATATTTTCTAGGTGATGAAGTTCTTATTACAATTTTAAGGGTTTTACCTTTTAATGAAGATTTAAAAGAACAAATCCTCGATATAATTATCGATGATTTAGTTCTAGACTTTTTTATAAATGGTTCCCCATTTTCTGAATTATCTCTTGCTAATAATGAATGGGAACTTGATATTTCAGGATATTTTTCTGATTTGTACTAATTAAATTGTTACACAAAATTTTGCAGTATGGGAGGTACTGATCCTCCACCATGGTCACATGTTCGTGGTCGTGGGGGTAAAAATCATCGAGGAAGGGGAAGATCATCCTCTTCACAGCAATCTGCAAGGTCGTCATACGACTCTTCCTTCCCTGTTATACAATTAGGAAGTAAAACTTTGATCAATTCAAAGATTGGCGAAGCTTCTTCATCGGCTTCATCTTCTATAAATCTTAAGGATATTCCTAAAGATAGTTCATTATATGAACAAATTCAGGCATATCTGCAGAAAAAAGAGCAAGGTAATACCTACGCCTTTTTAACTAAAGAAGTTGATCTTGTCAGAATTTCAGAAGAAACGGCAACAAAAGAAATTATATTTCTTTTAGAAAATTCTGATATTCAGAGAAGTAATGAACCTTGGAAGATACTCAAAAGGTATTTGACAAAGGGATTATATTTCCCTGGCGAATCATATAAGACTCGCACTTATTATGAATCTATTCTAACTCATACAGGCAGTGCTGAATTTCAGCATTTCAGTTCTGATTATGATAAGAATATTTATAACTTCTCCAAAATTACTATTAAGCAGATTATATCTGCAGAAGACTGGGGAATCTCCACAATGCAGGAGAGACAGGTTTCAGTTAATAAAATAAACATGAGTTTTACTTACTGGGATTATATCCAGGCATTTCATAAAATATTTTATTATAATAATGATAAACTTAAACATACTTGGTTTTTAAAAGTTTGTGCTCAAGTTTTTACAAAAAGTTACCCAATTGGTTTATAAATTGGTGGTCTATTCATGGCCCTACGGTAAAGATTTTACCTTATAATTTCAATACTTTATATAAGCAATGGGTAAAAGTTTCCCCATTTTTAACTGATCTATTTTTGCAAGATCATATCTCGAATATCGACAAAATTGATCAAATGTATTTCTTTATTGAGTTTTCTATTCCATGGATCCATAAATGGATTCCCGAAGTGGGTTATACCCCAAACGAAAACATTCCTTGTTTATATCGCAAATATTTTACTAATTTTTGGGAAAAATTAAATAGACAAGACCCAGCAACTGGACAATTATATGGACAAGAGTTGATTTTCATTTTCATTTAATATTTGTTTTATTTTATTTATTTCACTAGTCAATTCAACTTCTTTTTCTTTTTCTTTTTCTATTTGTTTTCTTTTTGTTTAGTTTCATATAATAATTTTAACTGAGCTAATTCTTTTTCTAATTCACTTATTTTTGTATTTTTTGTTTCTTCTATCTTTTGTACTTCTTGTTTTGCTTGTGATTTTATTTTTTCAATCTCTTTGGCTTTATCTATTTCTTCATTTTCTTTTGTTATTCTTATCATAGCTGTTAAACTATCTTATACCTATGCAGCAAGCTTACACCAAGATAAAAAGATAAGTTTTTCTATAA
Organism: Solanum sitiens; assembly: GCA_016801875.1. Taxonomy (NCBI): domain Eukaryota; kingdom Viridiplantae; phylum Streptophyta; class Magnoliopsida; order Solanales; family Solanaceae; genus Solanum; species Solanum sitiens. The sequence continues at coordinate 521,894 of JABWTJ010000845.1, forward strand.
TTTTTATATTTTCTAGGTTTTTTATAATATTTGATATGTTATTAGGAATGCCATTTTTAGATAGAAGTTGAGAAGTTTTTAAGTTTTATTTTTCTCTCTCTAGTTCGCTCTCCCCTCTCTTTTGTAAAAACCCTCTTCTGTGAATCAATAAAGAAGCGTTTGGGTTTGAAGATTTGTTTAAAGGTATTTTCTTTTAAGCTATTTTAATAATATCTTTTTTTATTATTGCCGCCTTTATGGCCGGCTAAGATAAATTTTCATATCTATGCTAGCTGCATAATTTCTGTATGATATTCTTGTTTAATATCTGGATCTAATCAAGTTATAATGAATTCTTATTATAGTTCTTAAATCTTTTATCACAAGTTTTGACTTGGTTTCGAGATGGTGGTACAGTCTGATAATACACTATTAATGGTAGCGAGCATGTGGTATTGTAAGTCCCCGTTAATTGTTGAAGAAAGGGGCAGCCCGAAACCCATGTTAGAACTGCTATACATTAATATGTATATTATTAAGACAGGCTCCATGCTTGAGTAAAAGCTTACCATACAGCCGAAGCTTAGGATAAAAAATTTAACAAAACTATAATACGTTTCAAGTATAACTTGGTCATGTGCAAAGCTAGATCTAGATGGCCGTGCGGACTACCGCCAGCCTTGTAGATCCTGTAATGGTATCAGAGCCTGATATTCTGTAAGAACATGTAACAGATCTAATGTATGCCAAGCATGGATATGAAGTTTTATCAAAATTATGAATTTTGGTGATAATAATATTAAAAGTACTAGATTGGAAGAGGTAGATATACCTCAAAACCTTGATTTGTTAAACAGATGGACTATTCCTAAAATAGATACAAAATTAATTTATGATTATGGTTGGTTTGATAAATTATCTACAAAGCAGGTGGTTAAAACTACCGAACAATCTTTAGCTCTCAATTGTGATGAACAGGTTGTTCAATTATTGAATAAAAGAGATATTGAGATTTATAAATCTAGATATAACTGGATGCATGTTGGCATGGTTCAAATTGATTTTAAACCTTTAACTCTTAAAGGGTTACCTGAGACATTTTTAGCAGCTCTAAGAGATGCTAGAAATTTAGATTTTAGACAATCTTTGATGGGTTCTATTGAATCTACGGTTGCATATGGACCAGTTTATTTTAATACGCAACCTAATTTGCAATTATCTTTATCTGATAAGAATATTCTTGATGCTTTAACATTAAATGTTAAAACTCATGGTTATAATTATGTTCCTGGATCTGAACTTATATGTTTATCTTACAGGATCTATTTCAAGTTATTAACTACTTTGAATCCTCGTTGTAAATTATATGAATCGGTAAACAAGACTATTCTTGTTGAAACTAATTATGCTAAGTCTAAAATTACGACTAGAAGACCTATTAAATGGAATGAAATTAATTTTCCTGATAAATGGATATTAAATGATGCTGTATCTCAAAGACAGGTTGCTGAAGAAATCACTAAAAGTGATTATTCTCATATTACTCAAAATCCTGATGGTAAGGTTTACATTGAATTTCATGATAATTCTCCTCCTGTTTATAATAGGAGATCTTTTTCTGGTTATAGAAGGTTACCAGAAATTCAGCATATATCTCCAGTAAGTTATGAAGGTCCTAGTTACGGCTCAGCAAGAAGAAGACCTTTGTCTCTTCACACTCTAAGTGATACGATGAGTGAAGGAATAGTTGAAAGGGTAAGAATAGACCCTAAAACTAATATTGTTCAAGCAACAGATAAGTTGTCAGATTTAGATCCAACTCAGTCAGAAATGGATTTTAATGTTGATAAATCAATAGTTCTTAACGATATGTGATGATGATGAGTCAACAATTGGATTTTAGTCCAGGATCTCTGGTTCGAAAACATATTCAAAAAGAATTTTATAATAAAAAATGGAACCAGTTTAGAACTTGGTTTTTTGAGACTTATAGTCAAGACGATTTAAATAATATTTCTCAATAGTTTTATGAAACTTATGCTTTGCATAACAAAATTATTTATTTTGTTCCGTGGTTTATAACTACTTATTTACCTTTGTATATAAAAGTTATTGAAAGAACTTTTAAAGCAAATGATGGCACTATAACTAAGGCCATTTATCCTCCTCAAGCTCCGTTTATTTTACCTAATAATACTGGGTTAACTTTTTCAGCTTTTCAAAAGTTTATTCAAACAGATGTAGCCCAGATTACTATTCATGAGATTAATAATCTTATTTCTCAGAATAATTATTTGAGCTTATATGTTAAAGTTCTTGGAGAACATATTAGTTCTTTAGACAAAAAATTAGATGAATTAATTATTTTAGTCAAGGAATTTCAAAAATGTCCAAAAGAAGATAAACCTTCTACTTCTAAAATTCCTTTGAGTGTTCCTACTCATATTCAGCGTCCTATTGATACTGCTGATTTTAAAGTTAAATCTTTTAATGATTTAGAAAATCTTATTGATAAAAAATTGTCTGGTTTAAGTTCAAAACCAATTACAAATGATTTTTCTGAATCTAATATTGCTAAGATTGAAAATCAACTCCTTGGTATTCAAGATCCGAATCAGGATGTTTCGGAAGTAAATGCTAGAAGATTTCAAGCTGGTAATAATAACAAGCAAAGGATTATAGGAAAAGGGGGCTATGCAACTCTCCCTTCAATGATGACTTACTATTATCCTCGTCCTACTCCCCAAGATGTGTTAACTGAAGAAAGAGATTGAAATCAGACAAACACATCTTACAGTGGTAATGAGGTATATGAATGGAATTTGGATGCCTTAACTGAAAGACAGGTTTCCATTATGGTACATAGGATGTTGATGTACTCATCAATTTGTCGTCATACGAATCAGAATACTGATCATGCTATATGTAAAATGATTATAGCAGGATTTACAGGTCAACTAAGAGGATGGTGGGATAATTTCTTAACTTTTGAGGAAAAGTATGCAATAACAACTGCATACAAAGAAGAATCTAAAAGAGAAATAATTACTGGTGATGATGGAAAACCAGTAGAAAGGATTACAACTCAAAGAGTTGAAGATGCTGTATATACACTTGTTCTAACTATTTTAGAACATTTTAATGGAAGATTTTCCAATCAAAATGAGACTATTCGAACTCTATTAAATGGTTTGAAATGTAACCATTTGGGATATTTCCGATGGTATAAGGATACTTTCATGAGTAGAGTAATGGATCTACCTGAAAGTAAATCAAGTTATTGGAAAAATAGATTTATTGATGGTCTTCCTTCATTATTCTCTGAGAGAGTTAAGAAAGTTCTGAGAGGAGATCAACCAGAAATCCCTTATGATAGATTAACTTATGAAAAATTAATAGGGATTTGTACTCAAGAAGGATTAAATCTTTGTAATGAGCTTAAGTTGGCTCAACAGATTAAAAGAACTCAAATGTCTGAAAAATCTCAATTGGGAGATTTTTGTACACAATTTGGAATAGAAGGACCGTCTAGTTCTAAACCAAAGACAGGTCAAACTAAAGAAAGACATTCGCGAAAGCATAAAGGACGTCATCGTTCAAAACGATACAAGGAAAAGAAAGAAGAAAAGAAAGCTCATAGAAAAGCAATAAGGTTTGCTAGGAGTTTCTCTAAAAGAGATTTGAAAAATATTAAATGCTACAAGTGTGGACGTTTTGGTCATCTTGCAGCAAATTGTAAGGCAGATAAGTTTAAAGCTTTGGAGTTGGATGAATCGACTCAAGATAAACTTTATGAGTTGTTATATGAATCAGATTCAAATTCAAATTCTTCTGGTTATTCTTCAGGTTATAGTACTGATAGTAATGCCACTAATGATCAAAATTGTGTTAATTGTCCAGGTGATAATTGTACTTGTGGACAAGATGAATTTTATAAATTGCGATCTCAGATAGAAGATTCTTATTTAGACACATTACAACAAAGTTTTGAAGAATTAACTTTTAAAATGATTTCTTCCGAAAATATTATTGAACTTTTAAAAGATGTTTCTGATGAAAATCTTCGTAATAAGATTTTAGAAAAAATGAAGAAAAATGAAGATAAAGCTTTTGAAAATTTTAATTACAATGCTAGTCCTTATTCTTTGCAAGAAGTATTTTCTCGACTTGAAAGGAAAGGACAAGATATTGTAAAAACAAGAGATACGTCTCTTGATGATTTAAAATATGAGGTTGAAAATCTTAAAAAAGAGATTAAATCTTTGAAACAAACTCAGCTGATTAATAATCATCGAATTTCTCAGTTAGAACATGATAAAGAAATTTCTGTTTCTGATAAAGGTAAAGCTGTTATAGATGAAGAGATTAATGAATCTCTTAGTCCAAAATTTTTGGGCATGATGCAAATTGTTACTGCTCATCGTTGGTATATTAATTGCACCATTCTGATTAATAATGATTTTAAAGTTTCAAGTATTGCTATGATTGATAGTGGTGCTGATGTTAGTTGTATTCAGGAAGGATTATTCCTTCAAGATTTTTTTAAAAAACAACTCATATTGTTAAATCTGCTTCTAATCATGCTTTAGACATAAAATATAAATTGTTTAATACTTGTATTTGCCAGAGTAAGGTTTGTATCCCTCACTTTTTCTTTCTGGTTAAAAATCAATTATATCCACCAATTATTCTTGGTACTCCTTTTATTAATGCTATTTATCCCTTTTCTAAATTAAATGCAAAAGGATTTACTGCAAATTATAATGGTAATACTATAAATTTTGAGTTCATAACTGAGCCAGTTACTAGAGATATTAATTCTCTAATCTATTTGAAACAAAAGCATATTGATTCTTTACAAATGGAAATTTATAGTCTGAATATTTCAGAGTCTTTACAATCAACTAAAATACAAGAAAAAATTAAATTGATTTCTGGAAAAATGGCAGCTGATATTTGTACAGATTATCCAAATGCTTTTTGGGACAGGAAAAAACATATTGTGACTTTGCCTTATGAAGATTCTTTTTCTGAATCCGATATTCTTACAAAATCTCGCCCCTGTCAAATGAATGCAGATTAGTTGATTTCTGTAAAAAAGAAATTGATAGTTTATTATAAAAGAGACTTATAAAACCCTCTAAATATCCATGGTCTTGTACTGCTTTTTATGTTAATAACGCTGCTGAACAAGAAAGAGGTGTTCCCAGGTTGGTAATAAATTACAAACCTTTGAACAAAGTTTTAAAATGGATTAGATATCCTATTCATTTCTTATGGCTAATTCATATTCATCTAATATATCTATATTTGTTGTTGATGTTGATCCATCTATTTTTTTATCACTTCTAAGTGTTGCTATACTTTCTGATGGTAAATTTTCTATCCATAATTTTGTTGTTCCTACAAATGTTCTTTCTATATATCCTGGTGTGTCTTTTACTGTTATTTTATTATCAACTAATTGTTTAGATAAATTTCCTACCCATAATAAGATTACCTTGTTTATATCGATAACACAGTCTAAGTCTAAAAAGTTATTTTGTTCCATTATTGGTCTAGGTATCCATTTTTTATTTAATCTACTATTCCATATTGCGTTTGCTCTGTCTGATCTTTCAAAACTTTCTGTATAATAAGTTGGTGTTGATCTTCTAGGACTATGCCTAGGACTATTATCTGGAGTTTTAACTCTTGATGTACCGGGTTTATTTATATCTCCTGTATTTATTTCTAATTTTTTCAGTTTATCTACTTGTTCTAGAATTTCTGTATATGTTTCACTTATATCACTTATTTCTGAATTTTGATCATTCATTGTATCTAATTCGTTTATTTCATCATTGATTTCATTTATTTCAAGATTTTCATTTTTCATTTAATATTTGTTTCATTTTATTTATTTCTCTAGTCAATTCAACTTCTTTTTCTTTTTCTTTTTCTATTTGTTTTTCTTTTTGTTTAGTTTCATATAATAATTTTAACTGAGCTAATTCTTTTTCTAATTCACTTATTTTTGTATTTTTTGTTTCTTCTATCTTTTGTACTTCTTGTTTTGCTTGTGATTTTATTTTTTCAATCTCTTTGGCTTTATCTATTTCTTCATTTTCTTTTGTTATTCTTATCATAGCTGTTAAACTATCTTCTAATTTTGCTGTTTCCTTTTCTAACATTAAATATAATTTATCTCCTATTTTTTTTATATCTTCTTCCTAAATTTGAGAATATTATTTTTATTATTAGTCCTTCTTGGTTTTCATATGTTTTTTCGTCTACTGCAAATTCTTCTTTATTCATTATATTCATTATTATAACATATATCATGTTGTAATTTATATTCTAGGCAATTTATTTGTATTTCTAACTCAAATAGAACTTTTCTTTGGATTGATATTACTTTACTACTTACTCCTGCAAATATATTTTATTCTATTCTTTCTTTTTTAAATTCATATTCTTGTCTTTTTTCATTTATCTTTTCTATTAATTGTTGCTTATATATTTCTCTGTCCATATTATTTTTTCAAATAACAAATATATTTATATTCTGTCTTAGAAATTAGATCTATCAACAAATTTTCTTTAGTAGTATCTTTTTTAGTAATTTTTAATAATTCATATTTCATATATAAATTATTTAACTTTTTCTTTATCTTTCTTACCTTTCTCTCTATATTATTATTTACCTTTTTCATTTTTTTTTTTTAAGAAAATATTTTTTCATAATATTCTTTTTTAACTAAATTTAATCTTTGTATTTCTTTAGCATTAGTTTCTATATATTCTAAATATTCTTCTTCTCTAAGATATATATATCTATTTACATTTTCAATTAATAATTTTTCTTCTAGATCTATCTTTTCTTTAGTTTCTTTCAATAATTTCAAATATCTATAATTTATCATTGATCTCTATATAATTCTAGATCATCATATAAATAATCAAGATCAAAATCATCTGAGATAATTAATTCTGACCAGTCATAAATTGTTTCTTCAATTATTTCATATGTTACTAATTTATCATAGATTATTCTTCTTATATCAGCATCAAGATCTTTTAATATATAGAATAATAATATCATGTAATTAACATCATCATTTAATAAATAGGTAGTCATTTTATCATATTTTCGCTAAAATTTTATTCCCTTTAACCTCTTCACAGATTATACTTATTCATTATGTAATAATAATAATTTAATAATCATCTCGTCTAGTCACTACTATGGTTTTCTTCTTCAATCAGTTACCCTAACAGCGCCTCAACTCTGTGTACTCCCCTAAACGGCCTTCTCTTTGCCTACCGGTTTCCACTTTAGGATGGCATAATCTGGGCTTACCTACTCTCAGAATATTTCCATAGCAAACCTTCTAAAGATGATTATTATAACATTATTAAAACATAATAAACACTTATAATCAAAAAGAGATTATCAGGAATAAAGCAGTTTAGCTACTCATGTATAAAAATGAGTATACCTGTTCTTGTAGATTTTCCATATCTGATTTGTTTTCCATAACTAATATTTTATTTACTAGCTCTGATACCAATGGGGGTTGGAAGCGGGAGAGCGAGAAATCTTATGACAGCTTTTAACTAGATTGGGGTTTGTCTTTGGTTGTGCAATCAGTTTGTTGTAACCTTGTAGTTTTTGGGTTAAATAATCTTGGGTCTTTTCGGTAGTCATTGTAGATCTAGGTTTAGAGTTTAAAAAGGTTAGTATTTGGTATATATTTTCAATATAAGTTTCGGAAATATGGTTATATATTTTCTTTTCTTTATGTAGGCTGGCTGCATATGTAGATGTTTGTGGTGTTGGAGTATCTATTATTTGGATTTTTGGAATAAATGGTTTTGCAAATAGGCTATTTAGGTTTGTATTTCTTGGAGTAGTTTTTTCCATAGCTCCTGTGCTAGTACCTGCAACTGATAATTTGTTAATATTTTGAGTTTTTAGGTGTTTCTCAACGTCACCTTTTAGCTCTGGCCTTTTATCGTCTGCCTCACAACGTAGCTCCGCATTATTAGAGTCATGCTGTTGACTATTATATGCTTTCTTCAATAGTTGTACTTCACTGTCAAGACTTTCCACTTTTTGACAAAGTGTAGTTATGGCAGCTAGTATTTTTTTTTGTATATTTGGGCTAGTTTCTTCTTGAGATATAATCTGCAATAATATTTTTGTCAGTTTTTATCACTTCAATTGTAAATGTAAAGTTTAATATATTCAATACTAGTCTCCTTATTTCTTTTGTTGTAACTGAATCGTCTATCTTTTTTGTTATCCACCATTTTACCTGTGTATTATCTGTTCTTACAATAAATTTATTATAAACAATATATGGTTCAAATGCTAATAAACATTTATATAATGCAAATAATTCTTTTCTATTTATTTCCCATTTTATTTGTGCTTCTGTATAAGATCCTGAATAATATCTACAATGGTGTTCCATTTTTTCATTTTCATATTTATATTTTAAAACTCCTCCATAGCTATGATTGCTTGAATCTGTTTCAACTATATAAATAAATATTTTATTTTCATCAGGGAAATAAAGTTTTGGTAATTTTTTACATAAGTTCTTAATATTTCTTATATGTTCTTTATCTTTTTTATCAAAATAATATTCAACATCTTTTTTAAGTTTTCGATGTAGTGGTTTTAAATATTCTGCTAATTTTGGTATATATTCTCTTACTTGGTTTACTAATCCTAAAAAGGATTGTAATTTCTTTTTTGTATCTATCTCTTCATCAAGATTAATTATTTTTTGTATTATGTGAGTTTGCATTTTTATCCCATTTTTATCTATTTGTATTCCTAGGAATTCTATCTGTGATTTCATAATTTCTGCTTTCTTTTTACTTAGGCTTATGCCAGACTGTTTAATTATAGATATGAATTTTTCTAATAAATTAATATGCTCATCTTGTGTTCGTGAATATAATAATATATCATCTATATAAACTATGCAATTTTCTAATTGATTAAAATAGTTATCCATAAAATGTTGATATCTACCTGGTGCATTTTTATATCCAAAAGGTAAAACATTCCATTCATAGAAACCTTGTGGTACTGTGAATGCTGTTAATTGTTTTGATTCTTCTTCTAGTTTTAAATGATAAAATCCTGATTTACAATCAAATTTACTAAAATAGTTATATCCTTGTATCTGTCTTATTTTTAATATCTTATTTGGTATTGGATAATTATAAGTTTTAGTTTTAGCATTTAGATTACGATAATCTATAACCATTCTACTTTTACCTCTTTTTTGTTCACTATGTTTATTTACTATAAATGCTGGACTTGTATGTTTACTATTACTCTCTTGTATATAATTATTCTTTAATAGTTCATCTATATGCATTTTAAATTCATTTAAATCATCAAAATTATATTTTAATGGTTTCTGCGTTATTATACTATTTTCATCTATTAATTCAATTTTTACTTTTGTCTTATGCTTTTCCCATCCTTCTAATGGATTTTCGCTATATAAGAGTTCTAATTGTTCATTTATTATTTTAACCTTATTTATTGTAAATATGATAATTTCTAGTTGGTTTATTTGTTTTCTATTTATGTTTTCCATTTCTTGATTTATTTTTTCACTTCCTTTTATCCATTCTTTTGATTTTCTTTGCTTATTATTTACTCTCTTTGCTCCTATTTTATATCCACATGGGGTAGTAAACCACCAATGAGTTTTAGTTATAATATGAGGATATAGTTTATCTAAAAATGGCATTCCTAATAACATATCTTTTGTTATAAATTCAAAATTATACATTTCTTCTATTATTAAGATTTTATCCCATATTTGTATTTTTATATTTTTTGCTTTATATGTAATCATACTACTTTCATTGTTGAATCCTGTTACTACCATAGGTGTTTTTAATTTTTCCCATTTATCTTCTGGTAAACAATTATATTTACATATATTTGTCTCTGCTCCTGTATCTATCATAGGTGTATAATATCTGTTGTGATATCCTTCTACAATAATTTTTGCAAGTATATATATCTTCATTACTCATTTTGTTCTTTTTATAATTATTTTCTTATTTTGACAGGTTATGATTAATTGTTCATCTTCTATTTTATATGATTTAAATTGATCTAACCATTCTATTCCTAAAGTAATATTTTGATTTCCTTGGTGAATTTTAAATGGTATTAATAATAATATGTCACGACCCAAAATCGAGCCGCGAGTGGCACCCACACTTATCCTACTATGTGAGCGAACCAACCAATCTAAAACCCCAACATATTGAACAAAATACAAAGCGGAAGACTTAAAACTCATTATCCCCAAAATCTGGAAGTCATCATCACAAGAACATCTATCCTCAAGTTACTAATCTAAAAGTATCTAAGAAGCTAAAATAAATAAAAGGCTAGTCCATGGCGGAAGTTCAAGTGTAACGACCTGCTTAGTCATTTTGAGCAGCAGATTTTAATTCTGGAAAAACTGTCTGAGACGACGTATCCAACGATGGACCGTCATGGGCACGATGGACCGTCGAGGGTGTCTCGTTCCAAACACTTGGAATTCTTATATTTGAGTGCTGAAATCGACTCTCTGAACTCTGTGACGGACCTGCAGGACAGACCGTCACAGACATGACGGACCGTTGTGAGGTTCCGTTTCAAAACACTTCAACTCTTGAGAATTGGGTACTGAGAGCAATTCTCTGAACTCTGTGACGGACCTGCAGGACGGACCGTCACAGACATGACGGACCGTTGTGAGGTTCCGTTTCAAAACACTTCAACTCTTGAGAATTGGGTACTGAGAGCAATTCTCTGTCCGTCGTGACGGAAGTGCAGGACGGACCGTCGTAGGAACGACGGACCGTCACAGGTTGCGTAATCCCAGTCTGGGTCAAATTTCTGGGTAAGTTTTAAAGGGGAGTTTTGGACTATTCTTGCTATAATTATAAATTTCGTGGGTCAATGTTAAAAACTCAATTTCTTGGGGGTGTGAAGGAGATAACCTTGAGTTACTTAGTGGGTTATTTCCTCATCTTTTATACCTAATTATATGCTAAATTAGGGAAAAGAGAGAGAGTTTGGAAGAAGAAAAAAAAATAGAGAGAAGAAGGAGAGAAAGAAACGATCTATAGAGAGAGACAACCAAGAGGAAACAAAAAGCTTTGAGAGATTGCTTGCTTGATCAAGAATCCTTGGTGAAGGTAGGTTATGGTTTGATACTATTCGTAGTAAACTCTTAATAGTGAATGATATGTATTGGTAGTATTGTAAACCCTTCTATATGCTTAATCTTATGCTTGCATGAATGTGATTATGTGATTGTGATAAAATAAGCTTAATGAAGCTTTGAATCCAAAATCTTGAAGAAACCCTAATTCACCTTGTTATTGATGATGCCTTGGTATAAAAGAAGGCTTGATGAACTAAAGTAATGAGATTGATGATGCCTTGGTATAAAAGAAGGCTTGATGAATTGATAGAATGAGGTTAGTGGATCGGAGTGTCACGTTCCGACACATAGTATTAGTGGATCGGGTGTCACGAACCGACACGTAGAATTAGGGGATCGGAGTGTC
>JABWTJ010000846.1:0-255418 GCA_016801875.1 Solanum sitiens
ATAGTATAAGAGAATCGGGTGTCACGAACCGAAACGTAGAATTAGGGGATCGGAGTGTCACGTTCCGACACATAGTATTAGGGGATCGGGTGTCACGAACCGACACGTAGAATTAGGGGATCGGAGTGTCACGTACCGACACATAGTATTAGGGGATCGGGTGTCATGAACCGACACGTAGAATTAGGGGATCGGAGTGTCACGTATCGACACATAGTAGTAGGGGATCGGAGTGTCACGTACCGACACAAGAGGAAGAAAGATAATGAATCTTGAGAGATGTTATATACTCAATGTAATGAACCTAAATTCCCAAATGAGTGTGGTATTGAGGCTTGAGTCCTCATGGATGAACTTGGTAGTACTTATTGATGATTATAGTACTTGTTGCTACATGTTGAGTATTGTAGTTGATTTATGATATGAACTGATATATACTGTTTTCTATTTTGAGTTGGCCGATGATACCTACTCAGTACTTGTGTTTTGTACTGACCCCCTACTTGTTGTTTCTTTCTTTGTTATTTGGGGAATGCAGCAAACGTACCGTCATTTTCAACTCAACAGCAATTCTAGCCAGTCTTCACTACACCGGATTTCAGGGTGAGCTAATGCTTCTAGCTTGGACTGGACCTTCTCTTCAAGTCTTGATGCCTTGAACTTCCTGCATAGACTAGCCTTTTATTTATTTTAGCTTCTTAGATACTTTTAGATTAGTAACTTGAGGATAGATGTTCTTGTGATGATGACTTCCAGATTTTGGGGATAATGAGTTATAAATTTTAGAAGTTATTTAATTGATTTCGTTAATGATTTTTAAGTCTTCCGCTTTGTGTTTTTGTTCAATATGTTGGGGTCTTAGATTGGTTGGTTCGCTCATATAGTAGGATAAGTGTGGGTGCCACTCGCGGCTCGATTTTGGGTCGTGACATGTACCCACAACATGTTTTTAAGGATATAACCCAATGAATTCAAGAACAACACCTAGATCATCAAATAACTCTTAAATCTCAACTCATGTTCAAGAACAAAAGCAATTCAAGAACAACATTCAAGAACATTCAAAAATCCAATCTTTTTAGGATGAAATCACGCTAAATCAAACATGCTTGGAATGTGGGTGAACGAACCCAACTTTATGAGAGACTCACATACCTTTTTAGGGATTATCCCCCGATAAAATCCACAAGTTAATTCGACGATTTTGACGAATCTTGAAGGCCCTTCTCCTTTCTCCTCTTTCTCCTCTTCTTTCTCTTCTCTAAAAACTCTAAGTCTTTCGGTAGAAGTGTAAGCTGATATAATTAAACTTAGATCCCTAACTTAATAACCAAAAACAAAATGAATTAACAGGATAAGGAAAAGACTAAACTACCCCTTACAAATCCAGATTTGGGCAATTTCCCTATTCTGACAGCCCAACTTCCAAAGGTCATAACTCACTCATACAAAGTTACAATCGCGCAAATTTGGCGGCGTTGGAAAGATATTTCCAAGATATTTACAACCATATCTGGAATTACACCTAATTCATCTTGAGAGAGGAGTTATGGCCATTTTAAGTTGACCAAAAATTCACTTTCCAACTTACTTAATTTCCAAATTTTTCTAATACTTCTCGAAAATAAGTATTTCCAGATTTTAAACTCCTTTCTAATTCTTCTACTTGCGAGGTGTCACACACTATCTTTATGGTTTCCACTTTGAGGTATTCACTAATCACCACAACATTCAACATGTGTTCATTGAGAGGATTTGAATTTGAAGCAACGGATATGGATTGATTTAAATACAAGAAAATAGTGAATTACATGGGGTATTACATGGGGAAATTTGTCGCAGGTTATACTTGCAAATTTTCTTGCAAAAATTTAAAATTTCCTCAATATTAGAATATATTACCTGTGAAACTTATATTCCCAACAAATTTTGCAGCTGAAGTTGGTAAAACTTTGTACAAATTAGTTCCTACAAAATTACCTAGGGAAATATATCCACAGGAACAATATCTCTAACCATATCCCTAGGTACATGGACCAATTTTATTTTATTTTTTAAATCATTTTTAATCTGTAGGAAAATTTCTTGTTGTGTACAAAAATATTTTTTGGAAAATTTACCTAGACATTTTATTACCTTGTGAAATAATTGGGGATTTAGGAATTATTAGATAAATTATCTTATTGGGTTCTTTTACACTTAAAATTTTTTTGGATGACCAATTAAAATTCAATTAAAGCTTTGGGAAATGGAAAGTGATTGTAAGACCAATTATTCCAACACATTTCCTTCTCTCTAACTCACTTTACACAAACCAACTAAAGTTTCTCTCCAAAACCCATACATGAGGAAGCAATGGTGGACATGATCTGATTTTCAAAGCTTCAATTGGTGTAGTTGCAAGATCCAAGATCATCCAAAGCTCATCTCCAAGCTCATCTCAAAAATCTCCAAACATACCTCATGCTTCTCTCCAAGCAGTTTTTTTCGAAATAAAGGACTACAGATCGAAAGATTTGCTTGCCAATCTACCCAAAAATCGAGGTTAATCAACAAATTTCAAGCTCTGTGAAGTCAATTTGGGTAAATTGTTGTTTACTGTTTAGTTTGGATGAAAATCGAGTGAAAATTTATTGCAAACCAAATCTCTGGCTTAAATACTTGGTCAATGATTCTTGTGGTGTTAATTTTAACTCATTTTCTTTTTTCATTAGTTGTATTTCTTCTTAGGTTCTTGTCATGTTCTTAGTTTTTTTGTTTATGATGGTTGTCTTTGGATCAACTGTGCACACCTTAGGTAATCGACAAACAGATTGCTACAGCCCACACCTATACATATAGATACTGGTTGGTGGGTAAACTTGCCACCAATATTGGAGAAGATGAGTCCATGTGCTTATTTTGTTTCTTCTTCATAGATTATTGAATTTTAATATCCTCCAAATGATGTTTGTTCTAGAATCTCGACTATCACTTTAACTCAACTGCTCCTTTAATTTGGTCACTTGTAATTGATGGACTATACTACGTTTAAAGAGTGTGATGAGTTGGGTCTTCTCAATGGCTCCTCCGTAATTATTATTGTTTAGCAATTTTAGGTGTGACTTCAGCTCTTTCAACTTTTGCCTTATATACTTTAACTTGTTACCATATAACCTTGTTAGTCTAACTTCTTTATACTATAAGGACAAATGTCTCATGATTTACCCATACATTAAAGAATCTTAAGGGGTGTTTACGAGTCATGATGTCACCTACTATAACCCACCAGTAGGTAAGCCAACCCGTTACCTGAAACAACAAGTAATGGGTCTGAGGGCAGAAACTAACAAGAGTAGGCAAAATTTTAAGATAACAATATAAACAGGTTGAAGCAAAACAAAACATATATATAAATAAATATCCCTCCCAGAACCAGGAAGTCACTAGTACAGAGCTACCAACAAAATAAGTACAAGTCCCAAAAGTGGACCACAGAAACTGGACTATCTCGAAAGGTAAAAGACAAGTTTGTATATATACAGATGGAGACTGAATTAGCACATAACGTCGTGTGCTCACCCCCGTCTCCAGATCAGATTGCTCCAAACTCGATCAACGCTAGCTACTGGTGCTCGGACCTACATCACCAAAATAGATGCAGAGCGTAGCATGAGTACCAAACAACAAGTACCCAGTACGCATCATAGGCCGACTGAACTTGAAAAGTAAAGCAATATGAATAAAAAGGAATGACACAACCAGAGGTCAAGAACGGAAGTCTAAGTAACAATGGAATGTACACGAGTGTAGAAAGAACTAACTAAAGTAATATATAAGCTAACTACACCTAATTGGACTCCTATAAGCCCAGAAGGTACACTCGTGCACATGTTTAAATAAAAACCCTAATGGACCCCCATAAGCCCGACCAGTGCATACAATAATTATAACTAAGGAAAATTGTGTCTCAGAACTCAAGACCGAAGAACATCGAACAAGAACATCAACCCCAATTAGTAGAATCAGACAGTACGGAGGCCAAAACTCAAACCGGACGCTCACCAGAAGAACTAAGTAGCCAATCACAAATATAAGTAACTGAGGTCGGACCTCTAACCGGATGCTCTACATAAGTATGTGGGTGATCGATGTCGAACCTTGAACCAGATTCTCTACATAAGTATGCAGGTGATCAAGGTCGGAACTTGAAACGGATTCTCTACATAAGTATGCGAGTGATCGGGGTCCGGCCTTGAACCAAATGCTCCTCAAAAATTATCAATGAAGTCGAGGTCGAACCTTGAATTTGGATGCTCGACAAAGGTGCCAATATAGTTGCTGAAAGAGTCTCTATCGATCCATAATGATAAATGCCCGTGGAATTTCATCCACACTTAGCCAATCAATGTAAGTCCATGGAATTGAATTGAAAACCAATTTTGAATTACGAAGCAGAACTCAGTGTCACCGACGTAACTCATAAAGTCGTAACATCGAAGAAGTAAGGATAACTATCGCCGGAGCAAGCACATCTCCTAGATAAGGCCCAAACTATCAGACTCAAGTCTGCTACACCAGTCTACAAGGATGTAAGCCGAACGAGCGACATCAGGGCAAAACTAAATCCTACTGATTTTGAATTATGCATTTCTAAGGCAAGCCCTACTCAAACCTAAATTAAGGCCTAACATACTTCAAATAAATAGTAATAAAGCATACAAGTACTCCACATAGCAAAGAGGGTCAATTAACAACACAAAGCATGCTCACAGTTACCCAATACTTCCCAAAATATGTCGAAAACATGATTTCAAAACACCTATGCATGATTCAATAACTACCCAACCCCAATCCCAACTAATCAACATGCATTCACATACTTGAGTCAATCTAAGAGAAAAAAATCGTACCTACCTGTAGGCAGATCATGCGAGCTCAAAAAATCACTTATGCAGAGCTTTCCTTTTCCTAACGGCCTCGAAACGCTGACACACTATCAAAAATAGAGTCATAATGTTAATACGGGTCGTTTAGACACTAAAATCGCAAGAAACGAAGATAGACCAATTTCGGGTTCAAAACAAAAAAAAAGTGGGACTTGCACTACAAATCCAAAAATTAACCCCAAAAATAGGTTCTTAAACACCTCCCCCAAACTTGTGTTCCAAATTGAAATACAATTCGGGGCTCGAGACAATCCCAACACGAACATGCAATGAAAAACCAAAAATCACACTAAAAAGGAACAACAATAGCAGCCATTATTTACAAGAAAATGCCAGTAACCAGGGACCAAATGCTAAAATCAATTACACCACGATGATCCTCACAAAAAGAAACCCCACAATCTAGGCTCTTAAATCACTAGATTCGGACCTAAAATGACCAAAAATCATCTTTTAAATTTCACAAAAATTGAGCTCAAAAATGAGCTATGACAACAGCTAAAAAATAATTTTTACCTCCAACAACGCTTCAAATACAAAATATAACCACGTCAACGCATTCTGCTTGAAAAGTCACACAAGCAAGCCTCTAATCGCCCAAATCGGACTTTTATAGCTCAAGGTATCACACTTTTAAAATGAGGATTAAAGTTGAGTTGGGGTTATATAAGTGTGGTACTGGTCTCTAAAAAGCCCACAAATATGGTCGTTAAAAGCCCAAAATGTGGTTGCTAAAGAGCTGCACCAGATTCTCCAAAGTCTTTGACGGGGTGCTCGAAATTCGCTCGGAATCTGATAGAAATAAAACAGATATGTTACCCTACTAGATTCAACATTCCGGACTTAACGGCGCAGTCAAAATTTTCATCAGAGGTCATCTCGATAAAAAATGGGTCCCACTTCCAAAGGCCAATTTTAACCAAAATCTATTGAGGGCCTCGGAGTGAGTCCTGAGACCTCGAGAGTCGAATGGAAGGTTATTCTTGACCAAACTTGACATTCTGGGATAACCACGCTGACAAAATTTTCATTCGAGCGTGTTTTCCTAGAATGTTCACCAACGTCAATCGTAGGCCAAATTTTAAAGGCTAAGACACCTAACAATCGAAACTAGCATTGAAGGCCTCGATACTCGTGCCAACTATGCTACTAGACTAATTTAGTCATTCCGGACCTGATGGAACCATCCATTTTGAGGTCGTTTACCCGACGAACTGACTAAACGTCATTTTTCAAGCTTCAAGGCCTTTAAAATACAAAAAGTTGTACAAAATCCAAACAAACAATCGGGCGAATGAACTGTCAGTGCCAGTAAGTCATAAATGACTTGGGTTGCTACAGAAATGCTCTAAACAACATAAATGAGGCATTAAGGAAAAAATGAACTGAAGGGTCATTACAACATCCATTACTAAAAAGGACTTTCGCCCGCGAAAGTAAGGGATAAGATGTACGTGAAGACTCAAACAAGACGGGAAACTGCTCTCGCATCTCCTGCTTGGTCTCCCAGGTAGCCTCCTCGGCTGGATGGTGCCTCCAACAGACCTTAACATTAGGAATGGATCGACCGCAACTGTCTGACATCTCTGGCTAGAATGGCAGTTGACTCCTCTATAAAGGTCAGACGATCATCCAACTCAACTGAGTCATACTGGAGCACATGGGACTCATCAGGAATATACCGACGTAACATCGAGACATGGAAAATCGGGTGGATGGCTGAAAATATTGGACGTAGGTCCAACTTATAAGCAACCTCCCCAACTGCCCAGAGTATCTCAAAAAGCCCAATTTACCTGGGGCTAAGCTTGTTCTCCTTCCAAACCTCATCACACCTTTCGTGGGCGACACGCGGAGGAATACCCGATCACCAACAGAGAATCTCAAAGGTCGACGCCTCCAATCTGCATAACTTTGGTGCCTACTCTAAGCTGTCCTGAGTCTATCTTGAATCACTCTCACCTGGTCCAAAGCCTCCTGATCAAATCCGTACCCCGCTGCCTAGGCTATGTAGACTCAAAACAACCCACTAGGGAGCGACAATGCCTACCATATAAGGCCTCAAACGGGGCTATCTGAATGCTAGAATGGTAGATGTTGTTATACACAAACTCCGTCAAAGGCAAGAATTGGTCCCAATGACCACCAAACTCCAAAACACAAGCCCGTAGCATGTCTTCAAGGACCTGAATAGTACGCTCCGATTGACCATCTATCTGCGGGCGGAAACTTGTGATAAGGTCAACCGGGTGCCCAAATCATCCTAAAAGGTCCTACAAAAGCTAGACGTGAACTGAGAACCTCGATCTGATATAATAGAAACTAGCACCCCATGAAGTTGAACCACCTCCCGACTGTAGATACGAGCCAACCTCTCGATGCTAAATGAAGACCGAATGGGAAGGAAATGTGCTAACTTAGTCAATCGATCAACGTTGACCCAAATTCTATCAACACCTCTAAAAGTCCGCAGTAGGCCAGCCACAAAATCCATAGTAATGCGATCCCACTTCCACTTCGAAATGGGTAATCTCTGAAACTCACCACCAGGCCTCAAATGCTCGGCCTTTACCAGGGAAACAAAGTCAACAATATCTATCCTCATGCCACTCCACCAATAATGCTACCTCAAATCACAATACATCTTCAATGTCCCAGATAGATAGAGTATCTAGACTCATGGTCCTCAGAAAGTATCAACTGTATCAAATCCCCAACTCTTGGAAGACATATGGGGCCGGCGAATCTCAACACTCCATCAAGATCTAAAGTAGCCTGACCACCATCACCCGCTAACACTCGATCTCTAAGGGCCACCAAGGCCTCATCCTCAAACTGACAAGCACGGATCCTATCCAACAAAGAAGACTGAACTCCCATATAAGCCAAGACGCATCTAGAATCTGAGATATCTAACCGAACCATGTTATTGGATAAGAACTGAATGTCCAAAGCCAAGGGTCTCTCCTCCACAGATAAGAAAGCTAGACTAACCATACTCACCGCCTTCCGGCTCAAGGCATCCGCTACCACGTTCGCCTTGCCCGGATGATAGAGAATCGAGAGGTTGTACTCCTTTAGGATCTCAATCCAATGACACTCCCTCAAATTAAGGTCCCTCTGGCTCATAACGTACTGAACAATCCTCTGTCAGTATAGATCTTACATCGAACTCCATACAAGTAGTGCCTCAAAATCTTAAGCGCAAAAACTACCGCCGCCAACTCCAAGTCATGGGTGGGTTAGTTACGCTCATGCACCTTAAGCTGCCTCGACGCATAAGACATAACCCAGTCCTGTTCCATCAATACACAACCCAAACCAACGCCGGATGCATCACAATAAATTGTGAAGCCCTCGCCCTTAACTGGAAGAGTCAATATAGGAGTGGTAGTAAGCAACTCCTTGAGCTTTTGAAAACTCATCTCACACTTTTCTAACAACACAAAGGGAACATCCTGGTGAGTCAACCGAGTCAGATGGGCTGCAATAGTATAAAATCCATCACCAAAGCACCTGTAGTAACTCGCTAACCCGATGAAGCTACGAACCTCAGTAACAGAAGTAGGCTTGTCTTAACCAGAAGACAATGCATTACATGCCACTTATTCCTAGACTTTACCGATATATGCTTCTATAAGATCGGCTGAACACATGAGGTGGCACTATGAAAATCGCAAGGAAGAATGTGTGTTATGCCACCCTTCAGATGGAGAATCATGAAAAAAAATTGATCGAACTTATCTTGACTTTGTTGTAGAGCCTAGAAATGTTAGGCTTGGTCTTTTTCTAATTGTTATGCTCCTTTTAGCCAATCACGATCATCATACTCTTGTTGCCCAGTGATTGTTACGTTGTACAATCTTCCTCCTGATATTTGTATGATTGTCCCATATATGTTCTTAACATTGATTATTTCAGATACTCATAATCCCAAAAAGGAAATTGATGTGTATCTTCAAGCGTTAATATATAAACTACAACAGTTATGGAAGGATGGTTTAGTCACTTATGACATGTCCAAGAAAGAGAATTTTCTCATGTGAGCAACATGGATGAGGACGATTAATGATTTTTCTACTTATGGCATGCTGTCGGGATGGAGTACATGCGGTAAATTAGCTTGCCCAATTTGTATGCATGAAACAAAAACATTCATTTAGAAACACAGAAGAAAAGTTTCTTGGTTTTATTGTAACCGACAATTCCTGCCTCTCAATCATGAATTTACAAGAAACAACAATGCTTTTTATAAAGGAAGAGAGGAAAAGTCTAGACCTCCTCCCAGGTTAACTGGAGAACAAGTGTGGGAAAAAATTAAAGGACTTCCTAAGATTAATGAATTTGGTTTGCGCAAATTTTACAGTTACGGAAAATCACATAATTGAACCGAAAGAAGTATTTTTTTGGATCTACCATATTGGAAGATAAATTTAGTTCGCCACAATCTTGATGTAATGCATATAGAAAAGAATGTCTTTGAAAATATTTTTCATACAACCATGGATAACAGAGATAGAACAAAGGATAATGAGATGGCAAGAATGAACTTGAAAGAATATTGTCATCGAAGTGATTTACACTTGCAACAGAATGCTGATGGGAGATGGATTATATCGAAAGCAAAGTTTACCTTAAATGACGACCAAAAGAAAGATGTATGTGAGTGGGTTCATGAACTAAAAATGTCTGATGGATATGCTTCTAATTTGGGTAAATGTGTTGATAAGAAACATTTAAAGTTATTTGGAATGAAAGTCATGACTTCCATGTTTTTATGCAATGTCTTATTCGAATAACTTTTAGTGCACTTCCAAAACCAATCTGAAAGTCACTAATCGAACTCAGTCTATTCTTTAAAGACTTGTGCTCAACAGTATTACGGGAGGATTTTAAGACTAATGGAAGAAAAGATTCCATTTATCTTGTCCGGTCTTTTTGATTCAATGGAGAACTTAATGATTCATTTGCCTTATGAAGCAAGGGTTTGTGGTCTTGTTCAATACCGATGGATGTATCCATTGGAAAGGTATACCAATTTATTTTTAAAAAATTTTTTATTTGTCTTGTCATTTTATTATACAATTTATTTGTTTCATAAATTGATTGCAGGTTCCGAAACAAAATAAAGAAGACTATAAAAAATCTAGAGTTGAAGGATCTATTTGCCAAGCATATACTTTGATTCCCATTATTTTGAATCTCATGTCCTATCTAGCAATAATAGAGTTGATCGCAATGATGATTTAATAAAGCTAAATTCTACACAACCAACTCTATCTGTCTTTAATCTTTCTGGACGAAGTTATGATAAAAAAAATGACAATATTCGGTGGCTAGATCATAAAGAAGTTGAAGATGAGGACACTACAAGTGAAGAAGAGGAAGATGAGGAGGAGGAAAGAAGTGAAGAGGAAGAATTTTTTGATAGTGATATTCACAAGATCACTTTCAAACCCAAGAACAGGATACAGAGGACGATTGAGAATATTAGTTTTTCTATTTGTTTTGTTTACTTACAGTACTATATTCTGGTTTATAGAATTGTGATTTTTATATTACTATGACCATTTACCAAGTACTTGTATCTCGCTCGACCTTTTTAACTTTTATAATCTATTATTTGTTGAGTTGAACAAAAATATTTCTTGTACTACTTTGTCTTGTCTTCATTGGTTTTAATTATTACTATATATGTTCATGTGTTATTTATTGGTTACATTACTAATACATTGTTTTATCGTTCTTTGTCTCTTGCAGATGTCAGGTACGGGATCTAACAGAGTAAGACAACCTACAGTAAAAGAGGAAAATTAAGTATAAGAAAGACACGTACAATAGATCAACAAATAGTTCAACTGCCCGACATAATCCCATCATAACCCCTCCAATCTCATATCGGTTCACTTCATGTCAACGAATCTTTAATGGATCAACCTAATCTCGAAGTGAATCTGACCTCCCATAATCCCATCACGATCCCTGAAGAGGATGGGTAATACGACTAACTTTTAAAATACATTTGTATGCGGAATTGTTTATCTGTTTATATGTTTGATAACTACTGTATTTTATATAGGTTTGATCCTCACAATATAGTAATTGAAGGCATTGCTAGTGGCATTCGTAATAAATTTGAATTGGCTGGACCCTCATGGAAAAAAATTCAACAATCTACTCATAATATGTGGTTTGAGGAATTCAAGGTAAGGTCACTATTCACATATGATTACATCAACTCATATTATTTTGATATTAACCTGGGTTGCTGCTTATTGCCTTCACTGATTTTCTTTCAATCTCTTTAATTTTGGGTCATTTTAGCTCTTGTTTCTTTTATATAATTCTTCATCTTGCTCATTGGTGTTAAAGAATGATAAAATACCACATCGGTGGTTAATGAGATGGGTGGACTCCTTATGAAGCTTGTGCAATTCTCCTCCCTTTGAGCCAGCTTTTAGGGTGTGAGTTAAGCCTAAGACCTAATTTTAACATGGTATCAGAGCAGGGTCCGTCTCACTGGATGTTGGGGCCCCCAAAATCAAAAATTGCCCACGACTAGATGCTAAGAACTAGGCGTGAGGTGGTGTGTTAAAAAGAATGACAAAAGTCCCACATCGGTGGTTAATGAGATGAGTGGACTCCTTATAAGGCTTGGGCAATCCTCCTCTCTTTGAGCTAGTTTTTGGGGTGTGAGTTAGGCCTAAGACCTAATTTCAACAATTGGGTTGTTGAGCTTCCCTTTCATGGTTGTTAAAGTTTTCATTTTTAGTATGTTTTTGGGGCTAACTGTTTAAGACTCTAAATGGTTGGATTAATTTATAACAATTTTCTACTTGTTAAAGTCTCAATATTGAACAGAGCTAGAGATTTTGGAGGAAAATAAAAAATTTAATAATATTGATATATCCCATTACCAAAGTCTTGGGTTACTTTTAAGTTTTCATGTCCAAAACATTTACACCTCTTCATTGAGCTCTCTATGCATGTAAGCCAAACAATCCCAATTTATTTTAACATGCAACAAGTACGTGTATATAAAGGGGTCACCCATTTGTTCTCACTTTGATCATGGGTACCTGTAACTTACCATCCGCACATATATTATATATTATATTATGTATATACTAGTCTACTAGAAGGGCATGGCCCGTGCTACTATAGTAAGACCTACTACTTAGTAAGGCAACTATTGCTGGAAATTATTAACTACTATATATGTCATAATTTGCAACGAATGTAACATACTCAAATCACGCACAATTTAATGAAAGGGGTGATCCAGCAAGTTAAGAAACAAACTCTATTAATTCATACATATGCAAGTTATATACACCATACCATCATAGTAAAAGACATGAACCAGCAGAAAAAGTCTATTAATTAATACATTTGTAAGTTATACACACCATACCATCATAGTAAAAGACATCAACCAGCAGAAAAAGACATTATATGTTGATACAACATGGAACAACTCGCACCAAGAAATTTCAAAAAGAAAAAAAATAGAAAAATATCAAAGTTTTTGGACTATGCAATGTGGGAACAACTCCTCCTTGCACATGTATGCTTTTCAGTGCTCGAATATTACTATTTACTGTTCCTGCACATTATTGAAAGGGAACACACCCAAAACAACTAAGGTATTTCAGAATTGTCATTATTATGAATATGACAAAAATAATGATATCAAAATTATTTCCTCCCAGCCATACCATAATTCTTTAATCCTATAAAGTATAATTCAGATACTAACCAATACTATAAGAAAGCTAAGTCACTTCTAAAAGTAGAATCTACAGTTTGAAGTGTTCTCCAGCTGTTTGGATGTGAAACTGTCCGCTTTACTAAGCTAGCGTTTAGCCATAGATTTTCAAATATTCTTGACAAATATTATTGGGTGAAAATTTGGGTGAAATTTCACCATGTGTTTGACCAAAGTATTTGAGAAATATATTTCATCTTTTTAGAAAATATGATTTTATACCCATAAATTTTAAAAATATCAAAATTAACCATAAGTTTGTATTATACAAGTCAATTAGATCTTTGTTACAACAATAACAAATAGTGTCCATGACACTAGGGCAATGTTGTAATTTGGAGTGAGTGCAACAAGCATCATTTCATACATCGTGAAGTAGACAAAACACATGACTTTGTTATCTTAAGCCGATTGTTCATCATTTTCATCAATAATCATATTATCATTTGACATTCACAAAATATTTCATCACTACTTTGAAATTAACGTAAAAAATTATGTAATATAACGTAAGCAATAACTATAGATGGTGTTTTTGTAAAAGATAGTTTGGGGTAAAATTTTAAGTTTTAAAAGATTCCAAATAATGAGATTTGACCCAAATACTAGAAAAAACTAGTATTTGGAAATTTGGATATTTGCCAAAAATATTTGTCAAATAATGGCAAAGTGTATGGACAAACACTATTTACCAAGTTCTTCCCCAAATATTATTTGAAAAATCTATGGCCAAACAGGTCCTTAACATAATTTGAACTTGAATTTTGAAAAGAGATAGAAGCAATAAAAACAAAGATCAAAGAAGAATAGCTGAAAAGAAGTGATGAGATTTAAAATTACCAAGATCGCGACCGCATGAATGAGTTAGATCGATGTCTATCAATAATGAAACTCCAGCTTGGGCAACGGTTGCTATTACATCCATTGTTTAACCTAACAAACCTGGTGGGATGGTTATATAAAATAATAATACTATTGATAAGCTTTGTAGGTACAATACTACAGATTTATTTGGGAGCAAGAAAGGATAATGAAGTCTTAAAGAAAAAAGAGTACAATATTTTCAATAGCCTTTCTGTCTCCCATTGATTCTAGCTTTGATGTGATTGGGTAACAGTGAAATATTAATAAAGTTCAAGTTACCCAAGGACATTTGTTGACTTATGGTTTAACCCCACAATACTTGATGGTTGGGTTTGTCTTGAGTCGTTTATTTATTTAAATTGAGTGTTCCATAATCAATTTTAAATTTATGAAGGTTCAAATCTATCAAAGGTCTCTTTAAAGGTGTTTCCTCTCCCTTCACTTCCGTAATTTTTGTTTGCTTTTATGTGTATCCAAGCTGGTACAATCCTGCAAATATATATTTGTACTGTTAAGTAAACAAAACTTAGTGTCACAGAAAGTATTAAAACTTAACTTGCGTTGCATTACCTAGTGCTTTGAACTTTTTTTTGAGTGTACTGGTCTTCAAGATTATGAATGGTGCTAACATTCTTTGTGTAAATAAATGACTTGGGACTAATATTTTGAGTTTAACAAAAACTTACTTGCATGATATTTTAAAAGTTTATGGGACTTTCTTTCATAATTGTGAACACAAGATATAGTTGTTAATTGTGGCTTTTATTTCGATTTTTAACTTTTCTAAGTCAGTTTTCTTAAGTATTAAGATGTTTTTTTTTTTAATATCTGTTTTGGAATGGTCATGAAATTATAGTAGTATCTTTGAATCCCCTGCCTTTAATGTATTTTTCAGTTCAAGTTAGTGTTTATAGAATTTAGAAATTTTGTTAAGTTGCCATCAAATATATCTTATTGACCATATAAGTTTATGGCACCATTGAATCTATACAACTTCTCATAGTAAAATTAGAATTTTATTTTTGTTTCTAGAACATACAACGTAAGAAACACCTAATATGTTGAGTGTCATTGGGAAATTCCCAGCTTTATGATGGAGTTTTATGGATTCCTTGACAAAGTAGGAGCTACCTCACAGTTTCTGATTAAAGAACCGTTAAAATCTACAAAAAAAAATTGTTTAACAAATCATAGAAAGCAGACGGAAGAATCTTATAAGTCGGGGATTTACAGAGAAAGAAAATCCTGAAAATGTCGGCAGGATTCTATAACACCAACATTTTATTTGTGCCTTTTTTCTACTCTCAAAAACCATAAGAGAACACTTGAAGCAATATGTGCGTTACTACTGCCTGTTTAAAAATACTCATGCACGAAGCAAAAACATTTCATTGAGTTTAACAAATCTCATATATTCACATCAGTGTAATAAGATTGTTTTAAAGTCTTTACCTACACTATCATGTTCCTTCATTTGACACGACAATGTATGACTTTTTTGCATTATTCCATTATACCTTCTTCATTCTCTGAAGGGGTATTGATGTCTTTTCAGTTTTCCACTTTGATATATAAAGTACAACTGTAGGATCAATTGAAATGGAGAACATTAATGTTTCAGAACTTAGTGCTTGAAAAGTAAAACCATGTTTCAACATTCTCTAATAATATATAAGAACACAGAAATTATATTACTATCTAGAATATATTATTTTGTAAATGTGCCAAAGGAGACGATACAATGATAATTATCAAGGCTATATTGAGTTGTGATTAAACAAAGTTATATAGTGTCTCTAAAATGTAAAAGAAAGCCTATATTATTTTCCAATAAGTGAAAAGTTCAGTTCTCACTAAGCAATTGAATCGCCGACAATGCCCTCAAGTAACTTCAATGTCTGACTTGTTTATTCTCATTGAACTTGAAAAAGTTTTACATCTAGAGAACCTTCAATAAACAACATATTGAATATATTCTCGAAAACTTGATTTTAAATCTTGAATTTGGTGACTTCTGTTATGGCATATTTGGTGTTGTTTGGGAAAGTATAGATATACCACTATATATACATGTACAACCTCACTTATAAGAACTTATAGAAGAGCTTCCATGAATAGTTATAGTTATTATTAATATTTATTATTAATTATTTCTAACTTATGGCCCAAGTGTAACATAAGTAATACCATAAATAGTATTTAATAAGGAATAGATCTCGTCCGTACATTGGTTGTCTGATGGACGTACCAGATTAAATTATAACTTCTATAAATTGGTCCTCCCTCCACCCACTAGGGTTATTACATATTCTCTACAATAATTTCATCGCTGACGGTTGTGATAACATAAAGTTAGGGCAAGGAGGTAGAAACCAATTTACGACTAACATTTCCGCTTTTCTATGTGATATTATCCTCCTCATCAGGTATGTGCCCCTAACGATCTCCATGTAAGATTATCGTGTTCAAGATCCTGATATAATGTATTCTAGTGTTTAATCTTACATGTGGCATCAGAGCCTGGATTGTGTCATTTGTGTACTTGAGATGATTCTTTGTCAGTGTTGCATCTTTGTCCCAGTCTTGTTGATATGTGTGCCATTTGTGTGCATGAGATGATTCTTTATAAGTGTGAGTGTTGGGTCTGGTTTCCCCGAACCCACAGAATCATCAACTGGGCCACCATTAGTAGTGCCCACATCTCTAAGAACGACACCATCAGTAGTGCCATCCACCTCATAGTGCTCTCACACATAGAATTGGATGCACCAGCAGCCATCTCTAGCGCTGTCCTCTGGCGTATCTCCTCATCTACTAAATAAGCCCTCCTAGCCTGCTCCAGCTCCGTTCGCTCTATGTTTGAACGGATAATCTTCATATTTAAACTTAAGTTTGACATCTAAATTTTCGATCATCTAGGTGCGCATGAAAAACAAGGAATATCAATGTTTCCTTTTTCTTGAGTTCATACAAAAAATAATAAAATTAATAATAATAATAATAATAATAATAATAATAATAATAATAATAATAATAATAAAACTCACTATAGAGAAAATTTCACAAAAGAAGAAATAGATGCAATTTTGTTTTCTTCTAGAAAGTTTTCTCAATGATTTCTCAATGATGTTTGTAGTTGGAGAAAATTAGTGTTTGATATTTATATGCATTATAACGTTTTTCTCCGCGTCTTATCAGAAACTTTATGCAATTATAAAAAATAAAGAAACTTTTTCTTTAAATATTTAATACTTGTGTATTGTTTGGACAAATATTAAATTGGGTTGGTTTAATTAGATATATATTGGTCTCCTTCATAGGAATTCACGTTAACAACATTCATGTATGATTTGTCTTATAAATCTCCTTTTAAGTTTCTTTACTCCCATCCTCCCTCCCTTTCTCACCTGAGGACATTATGTTGTCCATGCTATGCTACTTATCCTAAAATTTCTAATATGTTCTCTCCTAGAGCAATTCCTGCAACACTCTTAGGCTACTCCAATTCTCAAAAAGGCTATATATTATATGATCTCCACTCCAAGTCCTTGTTTCTTAACAAGCATTTAGTCTTTAAAGAGGATGTATTTCCTTTTAAGGATGTTATGCCTTCATTTGATCCTTTAGTTCTAGTTCTTACTATGGTGTAACCTGATGTTGTGTCCTCTTCATCTCAGGAGCACCCTGTAGTTCCTCCTCCCAATTTTCCACCCCATATCCTACCATACATGTGTGCTCCCCTCTCTCGCCTGAGGATTCTCTCACACCTCCTGTTCAACCTCCTCCTCTAAAAAAAGTCCTCTAGACCTGTCAAACCTCTTTTGTAGCTTCAGGACTTTGTTACTCAGTCCAAAAGCAACTCTCGTGTTTTTCCCATTTCCAATCATGTCACCTATGCTAGTTTGTCTCATTCCGATCATTCATGTCTTACTGATTTCTCTGAGATCACTGAGCCCTCCTCCTTCAAGAAAGATTCTCTTGATACTCAGTGGGTTGAAGCCATGCAACTAGAGATAGATGCCTTAGAACAGAATTCACACTTGGTCAGTGGTTGATTTACATCCTTGAAAAAAGCCCATTAGGTGCAGATTGATATACAAGTTTACGTACAGATTCATAAGAGACGTTGAGAGGTTGAAGGCCATGCTAGTTGCCAAGGGCTATAGACAAAGAGGGGGTCTAGCGGAGAAACATTTAGACCTGTAGCTAAAATGGTGACTATCAGGTCTGTTATTGCCTTGTCCATTTCCAAAGGTTGGTATGTCCAACAAATGGATATCCACCATGCATTTCTCAATGGTGATCTTCTTAAGGAAGTTTACATATCCATTCCTTCAGGGTTTGCTAGATAAGGTGAGAACATTACTAAGGTGTTCAAACTTCATAGGGATTAAACAAGCTCCTAGACATTGGAACTTCAAGTTAGCACAAGTATTGACTCAGTTAGGCTTTCATCAAAGTCAGTATGACTACACACTTTTTATCAGACATGAGCAAACTGACATAGTTATTGTGTTAGCCTATGTAGTTGATCTGCTAATAATTGACACCAGTCAACTACTTATAGACACTGCTAAGGAGGATCTACAGAAACAGCTCAAGATGAAAGATCTATGAACTCAATTCTTCTTGGGACTGAATGTGCCAAATCAAGTACGGGAATTCATATGTCACAGAGAAAGTTTGCATTAGAATTAATTGCTGAGTGTGAACTAGGGGGAGTTAGACCTGTTGCAACTCCCCTAAAACAAAATTAGATGATGACTTCTGTACAATATGATAAATGCATTAAACTGGAATAGAAACATGAAGATCCTACACTACAGGATCCTAGTATATACCAAAGGCTAGAAGGAAGGGTGTTGTATCTCACCATGATTATTTGTCCTTCTCAGTCTAATTTTTGAGTCAATACATGCACATTCCTAAGGAATCTCACATGAAGGCAGCATTAAGAGTAGTCAAATACATAAAAGATGCTCTAGGTCTTTGATTGTTTATGCCAGCAGAAAACACTAGTCAAGTACTTGCATATTGTGAATGTGACGGAGGATCTTGCATTGAAATAAGAAGATCGATGATTATCTAGTTAAGTTTGAAGGAGCATTGAGATCCAGAAGTTCAACTGAAGTTGAGTTCAGAAGTATGGCAAATTATGCTGTTGAGATCACTTGGTTGGTGGGATTGTTCAAAGAGTTTGGAGTCCACATTTGAACCACCATTAACCATGGTCTGTGATAGCAAAACTACAATTCAAATTGCTACAAATCCTATCTTTCATGAAAGGACTAAACATATAGATATTGATTGTCATCATGTAAGGGAGATAATGTGTCAAGGTTTGCTAAAAACACAGTATACAAATACAAGGGATAAACTGGCTAACTTACTGACAAAAGGACTGCGAAAAGCCCAACATCAACTGTTGATGAGGGATGATAGATTTGTTTAAACCATGAGCTTGAGGGGGAGTGTTAACCACAATTGTAGGTTAGGCAAGCAACCATGGTTAAATGTGGTTAGAAAAGTTAGTTAGAGTTAAAGCTGAGCCAGCAAATTAAAGTTGGTCAGAAGTTTGTTAGTGATAAATCTTATTGATTACACTGCCTATAAATTCATGCTACGTGTAAATGGAATGTAAGCTGAAATGCGGCATCATTAAAACAATTTTCACTTTTCTCTTGCTTCCATGCATCTCATTTGTTGTTCAGTAGTTTCGTGTTGTATAGCTTACAAGCTCCATTAATGGAGTTGACACACTCTCAATTGTTTAGATATGAAACTCAAAAAAGGATATAGTTTAGATGTGTTTTGACACCTCTATATACATATATCAAATAATGATAAGTTAAATGACTTAAACACTATTTTCTAAAAAGATTCCCAAAGTGTGTTTAAAAATATTTATGGACAATCGGCATGTCATATTTAAAAAATCATTTCATTCAAATGGTGAATTTTGGATGGCTGAGGTTTTACCATACTGTATGGAAATTTTGAGGAATAAAAAGGAATCTAACGATATTGTTCTTTCTTTGTTGACACGATTGAAAGACACATCATGGATTTGAAAGTTGATCATGTTCTGCTCCATCCTATGTCATGTCATGCAAAATAATTTCTCTTTTTGAATTACAACTTACTGATATTTTGGAATTTATTTATCGAATTAATTTAAATTCTCATCGCTTAAGTTCACTAAGTAACAAACCACTCAATACTAAAATATTCTCAGTTTCTGTAATTTGAGAATGAGTCCTCTTCTTGAGGAATTACATTGTGACATCAAAGAAGCAGTTTAGATTGAACTGGATATGTATAAATTATTAATTACTTCGACTAAATGAGTAGAATTAATAAATAAACAAGCGATTACTATGAATATGACTCTACCAATTTAGCTTTGAATGTGAAATGTAGAATGATAGCTACTGGAATTGAGGTTAATTTGCTCTCCAATTTACAATTGGTTACAGATTGTTAAAGAATGACAAAAGTCCCACATCGGTGGTTAATGAGATGGGTGGACTCCTTATAAAGGCTTGGGCAATCCTCCTCCCTTTGAGCTAGCTTTTGGGGTGTGAGTTAGGCCTAAAACCTAATTTCACATGGTATCAGAGCAGGGCTCGTCTCACCCGATGTTGGGACCCCCGAAATAAAAATTGCCCATGCACCAGATGCTAAGCACTGGGCGTGAGGTGGGGTGTTAAAGAATGACAAAAGTCCCACATCGGTGGTTAATGAGATGGGTGGACTCCTTATAAAGGCTTGGGCAATCCTCCTCCCTTTGAGCTAGCTTTTGGGGTGTGAGTTAGTCCTAAGACCTAATTTCACATGGTATCAGAGCAGGGCCTGTCTCACCCGATGTTGGGGCCCCCCAAATCAAAAATTGCCCACGCACCAGATGCTAAGCACTGGGCGTGAGGTGGGGTGTTAAATAATGACAAAAGTCCCACATCGGTGGTTAATGAGATGGGTGGACTCCTTATAAGGCTTGGGCAATCCTCCTCCCTTTGAGCTAGCTTTTGGGGTGTGAGTTAGGCCTAAGACCTAATTTCACATAATGAGACTTTACCAGAGTAGTTGTTTGTTAAGAAGTTAAAGTGTGGTTAATGTGATCAAGGGTAGAATAGTCTTTGCTTCTTTAAGTTTGTTGTAACTGTTTCTTCATTCAGTTAGATAGAGGAACAACTATAAATATATGTTCCCTCCATTGTATGATTAGCCTTTTGAGCTCATAATGAAATTCTTCTTCTTCTTCTTCTAGTAGTTTCTGTAAATTCTGTTTTAGTTCATGGTATCAGAGCCTTCACAGCAGCAAACTGTGATAGGCGATTCATTCAAAGAATCAGAGATTGCTTTGTTAATTCACAGATTCATCAGATTATCAATTGATCTGCTGATTAGTGTTGACATCTGTTATTAATTGTGTTTGATTCTTATTCCGCAACAAGTTGATTACGATGTCTCCAAATCAAGTAGCTGAAGAACTAGATCGAGGTATCAATCATAGAGAAATTGCTAGATCTTCTACTTTGCCAGTTAATACAGTTTCATCATCTCAAGGTATTGACTACAATCACCCTCTGTTTCTAAGTCCTACAGATGTGAGTGGAGTCAGTCTTATCTCTTTTCAACTACTTGGCATTGAGAATTACACATTGTGGAATCGATCCATTACACTAGCTCTATTGGGAAGAAATAAGATAGGATTAGTTGATGGATCTTGTAGGAAGGAGATTTATGGTGAAGAATTGTGGGGGCAATGGGAGAGAGTAAATGCCATAGTATTATCCTGGTTAATGAATTTTGTATCTAAAGTCTACTTAGTGGTGTAGTTTTTGCTTCGAGTGCTTTTCAAGTTTGGAACGACTTGAAAGAGAGATTTGATAGAGTAGATGGTTCTAGAACATACAGTATTCACAAAGACATTGTAACATTGCAATAAGGTAATCATTCTGTTTCTGAGTATTAAACAAGACTTAAAACCTTGTGGGATGAGTCTGAACTGTTAGTTCCTTCTCCTTGTTACAACTGTGATAAGTCAAAGGGATTTGTAGCTCACATGAATAGGCAGAAGCTGTATCAATTTTTGATGGGATTAAATGAGTCGTATCAGCCTGCCAAGAGTCAGATTCTGATGCTAAATCCTTTGCCGACTATCAATCATGCTTATGCTAAGATTGTGGGAGATGAAAGCCAAAAAGCAGTGATATCCAACTCCAATAGCATGGGCATGAATGCAATTGGTGTTGACTCTGTGGCTATGTATTCTAAGTCTGCATCAACCTCAGGTGTGAATCAGAGATTCAAGAGAAATTCAGTTTTAGTATGTGACTTTTGCAAGTGTAAAGGTCATAGCAAGGAGTATTGCTACAAGATTGTAGGGTATCCACCTGACTTCAAGTCGAAAAGAAAACCACAAGGTGTTGCATCAGATGTTAACTCTGATCAGGTTCATTTCTCCTATGGTATGAATACTAATGTGCAGGTACCAGGATGGGGAAGAAAATCTGAGAGTCCTCAGAGTGATCATTGTGGAATAGGTTCTTCCAGTTCTTCTAAGTTGGTGAGTCAAGCTGAACTGGAGGTGAAACAGTTGTTGAAGGGTTGCACTTTCACAAAGGATCAATATGATCACATTCTCAAGGGTTTTCAGCACAAGACAGACATTGTCTCATCTGATTGTACTACTACACATGCTGCTCATACTGCAGGTAACTCATTACATGTTCCTGGTAGTAACAAAATGTGGATTGTAGATACTGGTGCTACAAATCATATGGTGTATGATTTAGATACGTTTATCAAAGGGACTGTTTTCAAATTAGAGGTACCTAAGGTTGTGTACTTACCTAATGGAGACAGTACTCAAGTGACACATGTATGATCTTGTGCATTAGGAGATAATACTATTATTTCCAATGTACTTTATCTACCTGATTTCCAGTACAACTTAATGTCTGTCAGCAAACTAACAAAAGAACTAGGCTGCTCAGTTACTTTTTTCCCTAAATGTTGTGTTTTCCAGGAGCTTTACAGTGGAAAGGTAAAGCAAATTGGTGAAGAAACAGGTTGTCTATATACTCAAAAGCATGTCAGTATTCAAAGGGATATAGCTTTAACTGTGTCTCAAAATTCTACAGACATGGAATTGTGGCATCAAAGACTAGGACATGTATCTTCTGGTGTACTTGCTAGATTGTTTCCTATGAATAAAGAAAGTCAGTGTAAGGTGTCTAAGTGTTTGGTTTGTCCTTATGCCAAGCAAACTAGGCTTAGTTTTCCCACTAGTAGTATCAAAAGTTGTAATTGTTTTGAGTTGATTCATGTTGATCTTTGGGGTCCCTATAATACAACTACATTTGATGGAAACAAGTATTTTCTTACTATAGTGGATGACTTCTCAAGAATGACTTGGTTATTTCTTATTAAACATAAATATGATATTTCTACCTCTCTACAATTGTTTGTACAGTATGTTCATAATCAGTTTGGGAAGACTGTTAAGACAATAAGGTCTGATAATGGAACTGAGTTTGTCAACTCTACTTGTGAAAGCATGTTTCAAAAGTTAGGCATTATCCATCAGAGATCTTGTCCATATACACCCCAACAAAATGGGGTGGCTGAAACAAAACACAGACATCTACTTGAAGTTACAAGAGCACTCAGATTTCAAGCAAAAATTCCTATCAAGTATTGGGGGCATTGTGTATTAGCAGCAGTCTACATTATCAACAGAACTCCTAGCAGTGTACTTGGTTTTCAAACTCCTTATGAGAGATTATATGGTAGTAAACCATTATTGTCACACTTTAAGACAATTGGTTGTCTATGTTTTGCCAAAAGTCTTACTGAACATGATAAACTAATGCCTAGAGCCCAGTCAGCTATACATATGGGATATTCAACAACACAAAAAGGGTATATTCTACTTGATCTTACCACCAATGTTTTCTTTGTAAGCAGAGATGTTATCTTTAGAGAAGACATTTTTCCTTGGTCACATGCCAAAAGTACTGGCGAACACCAGTTATTCACAGATGTATTGCAAGGAGGTTCAACTGAATTTTTCCAAGAATTGTCTCAGCCAGCCTATGTATCCCACAGTCCTTAGCATGAAAGTTATGAATCTGAAATTATTGGTCAAAGATCTGAGGATTTTGGAGATAAAGAGCCTGTTCATAGCATGTCTGAGATTTCAGGTGATGCAGTATGTGATCCTTCAGCATATAATGACTTAGATAATTCCTCTTCTGCTCTTGACACTCTTATGAATTCTAGTCAAGAGGGTCAAGAAGTTGTTGTATCCACTGACCTCAGAAGATCTACTAGAACTAAGCAGTCTCCTGCTTGGATGACTGATTTTGTTACACAAAAGGTAGTTAAGTATCCTATGGGGAATTATGTAAATTATGATCATCTTTCACCTTCTTATCAGAGTTATATTGCTGCTGCTTCTTCACTGAAGGAACCTAGTACATATTCAGAAGCTGTGACAGATCAAAGATGGATAGATGCTATGCAAATGGAAATTCAAGCTTTAGAAAGTAATAATACTTGGGTGGTCACTGACTTACCACAAGGAAAGAAACTTATAGGATGCAAATGGGTGTACAAGATTAAGTATAAGGCTTCTGGTGAAATAGAGAGGTTTAAAGCAAGGTTGGTGGCTAAGGGCTATAGTCAACAAGAAGGCATAGATTACAAGGAGACTTTCTCACCTGTGGTTAAAATGGTAACAGTGAGATCTATAGTTTCTCTTGCAGCTTCCAGAAAGTGGCATATTCATCAAATGGATGTCTTTAATGCCTTCCTTCAAGGTGACTTAGAAGATGAAATTTATATGCAGCTTCCATAAGGTTTTGTCAGTCAAGGGGAGAAGGTTTGTAGACTGACAAAGTCACTATATGGTCTTAAACAAGCACCAAGACAGTGGAATCACAAGCTAACTGAAGCTCTTGTTACTCTTAAGTTCAGACAAAGTCAGTATGACTATTCTCTGTTCATTCAAAGATCAAAAGCTGGTATAGTCATTGTGCTTGTGTATGTAGATGACATATTGATTACTGGCAGCAGTCTTAAGTTGATTGAAGAAACAAAGCAAGCATTACAAAAGGTGTTTAAATTGAAGGACCTAGGTGAACTAAAGTATTTTCTAGGCATTGAGTTCACTAGGACAGAAAAAGGTATACTTATGCATCAAAGAAAATATATCTTGGAGCTTATAGATGAAGTAGGGATGTCAGCAGCAAAGCCTGCAGGAACTCCCATTGATGTTAATGTCAAATTAAAATCAAAACAATATGATGAGCAAGTGAGGAACAAGGAGAATCCTGAAGATCAGTTGGTGGATCAAACATCATATCAAAAACTGATTGGGAAACTGTTGTATCTTAATATGACCAGGCCAGATATGTCATTTAGCACTCAGACTCTAAGTCAGTTCTTACAACAGCCAAAGAAGTCACATATGGAAGCAGCTTTGAGGATAGTTAGATATCTCAAGAAACAGCCTGGATAGGGTCTTCTATTAACTAGTTCCTCAGATGAATTGGTTATTGCATGTTGTGATGCAGACTGGGCTTCTTGTCCACTTACTAGAAGGTCTGTTACAGGCTACTTGATCAAGATAGGCAATTCTCTAGTGTCATGGAAGGCAAAGAAACAAACCATGGTTTCTAAGAGTTCAGCTGAAGCTGAGTACAGGAGCCTAGTGTGACGTCCCACCACAACGCCAGCTGATTTCGCATTCGGATACGGGCCAGAAGGGTCTAGAGGTTTGGCATAATGCCCTAGACGCCTGGAGAAGGCTAGAGATTTTCGTAGAATTCTCTAGAAGGTCTTTGTGACCGTTGGAGGGGCGGACCATTCTAGAATTGGGCGGAGAATTCTAGAAGGTCCAAGTAGTCGTTGGGGCAGGTCCCAAGAGAAGTGTAGAATTCTCTAGAAGGGGACCAAAGTGTAAATACTTAGGGACTTGTAGAGTAAATATTAATTGTACTTAGTTCCTAGAGAGTAGTATAAGTAGGAGTGATTTCATTTGTAAATCATCCATCCAACAATCCAACAAAGAAGTAATAAAGACTTCTTTCTCCAAATCTCTCTTTCTAAGTCTTCCTTTGCATTTCTCTTAGCATTCTCTTAGTGATCTAGTGTGAAAGGCTTACTTGAGATTACAAGATCGTGAAAGATTCGTGAGTAAGTTGTCAAGTGCCGCACGGAGTCTTAGCAAATACTCTAAGTCCGTGACAAAGTGGTATCAGAGCAGGTTAAGAGAATGGCTTTCGAAGGAGACATGAACGCCGCTAACATCCTCAATGTCCGACAGGAAGGTAGTAAGAAGAACCGAAAGGGCAAGAGACAGCAGAAGGGAAATGAAGAGATGCTGCCAGAACCAAGCGAGGTGCTGACATCTCATCCACCTTCGACCGCCGGAGCCAGTGACGATGAGAGGGGTGAGGAGCCCATAGACATCACTGCCGGAGAAGAATGGGTCGCAAGGGTGGAAACGGCGAGTCAGGCCGTGGAGATCTTAGGTCGGCGCTTGAACGTGGCAGACGGCAAGTTCAAGACCCATGAAGACTTCACCCTCGAGGAGACCGAATCCATCCGTAAGGAGTTGGAGGGGCGTCAGCGGGCTGAGTTTGAGATGAAGGAGGTTATCACTTCCTTGGAGTGTCGGCTCATGGAGGCGTTGAGCGCGATTGAGACCATGAAGGCCGAGATAGAAGCACTCAAGGAAGGTGCGAAGGTTGGAGGATCACCGTCGTTCGATCGGGAAAGGGAGGCCAGCGTCGAGGCTCCCAAGCCACCTATGTTCAGAGGCGTTCGTGATGCGCATGAGGTGGAGAACTTTCTGTGGCATTTGGAGAATTATTTCAAGTGCAACAGATTGAGGAACGACGAGAGTAAGATCAACACCGATGTGTTGTATCTTACTGATATGGCCATGCTATGGTGGAGGCGTAAAGAGTCCGACATCAGGAAGGGGACGTGCACCATCAACACGTGGGAGCAATTCTGCGAGGAGTTCAGAAGGGCGTTCTTCCCCAACAACGTCATCTATGAGGCGAAGCGAAAGTTCAGGGAGTTGAAGCAGACGGGCAGCATACGTGCATATGTGCAGGAGTTTACTACTCTTACGCTTCAGATTCCCAACCTCACGGATGAGGACATGTTGTTCCACTTCATGGATGGACTGCAGAATTGGGCCAGGACGGAGTTGGAACGCAGACAAATCGGGACTATTGATGATGCCATCACGCAGGCCGAAGCGTTGACAGACTTCAGGCAGGAGAAGCCTTATAGTGCCGGAGGGGACGATAAAAGAGGTAGTCATGACAATGGTGGGGGAGATTGTGGTGAATGCGAGGAGCAACGGCCACAATCCAGGAGGCAACGCGAGGAGCAATGGCCTCAACCCAAAGGGCGTGACACCTATAAGTCCGACGGTAGGAAGTCTGGAGGCCATGGCAACCCGGCGAGGAAGCCAGGGGCTGCCAAAGGAGATGGTTGCTACTTATGCGGTGGGCCGCACGGCTATAAAGAGTGCCCTGAACTGAAGAACCTTGGTGCTATCCTGCGAGAGCGGAAGGCTAAGGAAGCACATGAGCAAGGTCAGGTCGAGGAGACTAAGCAGTTGGGCCTGATAAGCCTATGCGGAGCTATCACCAAGCAACCACAGAAGCCGCCGAGGCATGCGGAGCAAAGGCATGCGGAGTCAAAGCATACAGAGCTAAAGGCATGCAGGGCGCAGTACGTCGACATCACAATCAATGGAGGACATGCTCGTGCGATGGTCGACACAGGTGCAGAGGTCAATATAATGACCAAGACGGCAGCAACGAGGTTGGGGTTGCGTTGTAGACCAAGCAACGCCCAACTCAGGACGGTCAATGCACCACCGACTCCCGCGTGTGGAGAGGCGCAGGGAGTGAGCATCACGTTAGGCAAGTGGCAGGGAAAGACAGACTTCGTTGTCGCTCCCGTGGATCTCTTTGACATTATTCTTGGGCAGGAGTTCTTTCGACAGTGCCATGCTGTGATCGATCCTTTCCTCCAGCAACTCGTAGTCTTGGAGCAAGGAGGAACATGTATGGTTCCCATGGTGAAGGCACCGAAGACGGAGAGACAGGTCAGACTGACGGCCATGCAGCTCGAGAGGGTCGACAAGAGATCGAGAAGGACATCCGCAGCGATCATTGCAAGTTCGAGAGAAGGCAATGATGCTGAGAAGTCCTTGCCACCGTGCGCGAAGCAGGTTCCAGGAGGGAACGCTGAAGTGATGCCAAGAAAGCCGCCGAGGCGCTTGCCTCCTGGTAAGGAGGAAGTTCGTGAGACCAGGCCGAGAGAGATCGGGCAACAGCTGAGGAAGCTGCTCAAAGGGATTGATCGAGTGCGTGGATTGAAGATCGCACGACAAGGCTCAATCGCCGAAGGAGCAAGGATGCGTCGCGGTCGTCGCATCATAGGTGGGGGAGATTGTGACGTCCCGCCATAACGCCAGCTGATTTCGCGTCCGGATACGGGCCAGAAGGGTCTAGAGGTTTGGCAGAACGCCCTAGACGCCTGGAGAAGGCTAGAGAATTCCGTAGAATTCTCTAGAAGGTTTTTGTGACCGTTGGAGGGGCGGACCGTTCTAGAATTGGGCGGAGAATTCTAGAAGGTCCAAGTAGCCGTTGGGGCAGGTCCCAAGAGAAGTGTAGAATTCTCTAGAAGGGGACCAAAGTGTAAATACTTAGGGACTTGTAAAGTAAATATTAATTGTACTTAGTCCCTAGAGAGTAGTATAAGTAGGAGTGATTTCATTTATAAATAATCCTGTTAGAATATGAATAGGTTTATACAATCCTATTAGAATAGGAATAGTTTATACAATACTATTAAAATAGGAATAGGTTTATATAATCCTATTAGAATAGGAATAGGACTACTAAATAGTATCCTATTTGGTAAAGGATTGTATTCTATGGTCTATAAATAGGGTCTCATGTAATAATGTAGATACAACAACAATTCAATATTATTTTTTCCCTATATTTCTCACATGGTATCAGAGCCTCTACGATCTTGGTAAACAATCAAAGAGCTTCAGCTGTCGGCGGGCGGCTATTACTCATATATGCTGCCCGTCTGGCCAATGATTATGTTAGCAAAAGTTGAGTCACCGTGTATCTTTCTAGTGACTATTTTCCCATATTTAATTTTGTAGCACCGTCCCATCTTTCGAGTGATTACTTTTTCATATTTAATTTTGTAGCACCGTCCCATCTTTCCGGTGACTACCTTTTTTTGCATATCTGATTTGCGTAGCACCGTGCATCTCCCGGACTACTTTTCATATTGAATTTGTGTAGTACCGTGGATTTTTTTTTCCGAACTATTTTCTCATATCTGAGTTGCATAACATCATGTGTCTTTTCAGTAACTTAGATTTTATTTGCATAGTTCCATTCGTCTTTTCCGGTGACTCCTCAAATTTGATTTGCGTAGGATTGTGCCATCATTCCAATCCTACCTATATAATTTCTCTTTTTCATTAAGGTCGTGCCATCATTCCGACCCTACCCATATTATTTCTTTTTTTTTGTCAATGGGGTCGTTCCAACTATCCTATATAATTTCTAATTCTAGTTGGGTCATGACATCATTCCGACCCTACCTATATAATTTTATTTCTTAGATTGTGACCATTTTTTCTAATACTACGGCATATGAGCATGTTCCAATAATTATTTTGGTGACTTTCTTATTTAATATTAACTCGTCTATTGATGCCAACATGATCCATATACTTTATATTATATTTGAGCACTCTCAGGGGGAGTTTAGTAGCCTTGTATGTCGATTGTGTTGTGTCATCGATTGTGCAGATCACTCTATGGTCTAGAACAATTTTTCTCAAGCTTGGGTTGGGAAGTTCAACACCAACATTATGAATCAAATTCAGTATTTCATGCGAAGATTAAGCACATTGAGATTTACTGGCATTATGCATCAAATCCATCAAATCCAGTATTTAATGAGAAGACAAGCACATTAAGATTGACTGTCAATTTTGTGAAGTCTGCAATTATCTCACCAAGCCCCTCATTGGTCCCCGTGTTAATTACATTTGTAACAAGCTAGATGCATGAATTGTACGCACTAGCTTGAGGGGGAGTGTTAGAATATGAATAGGTTTATACAATCCTATTAGAATAGGAATAGTTTATACAATACTATTAAAATAGGAATAGGTTTATATAATCCTATTAGAATAGGAATAGGACTACTAAATAGTATCCTATTTGGTAAAGGATTGTATTCTATGGTCTATAAATAGTAATGTAGATATATTCTTTTCCTATATTTCTCACAAATCCATCCAACAATCCAACAAAGAAGTAATAAAGACTTCTTCCTCCAAATCTCTCTTTCTAAGTCTTCCTTTGCATTTCTCTTAGCATTCTCTTAGCGATCTAGTGTGAAAGGCTTACTTGAGCTTACAAGATCGTGAAAGATTCATGAGTAAGTTGTCAAGTGCCGCACGGAGTCTTAGCAAATACTCTAAGTCCGTGACACTAGCCTCTACAGTGTCAGAGTTGGTATGGCTACTTGGAATGTTAAAAGAAGTAGGAATTGAAGTGCAGCTGCCAATACAAGTATACAGTGACAGTAAAGCAGCAATACAAATAGCTGCAAGTCCAGTATATCATGAGAGAACAAAGCATATAGAAATAGATT
Organism: Solanum sitiens; assembly: GCA_016801875.1. Classification (NCBI taxonomy): domain Eukaryota; kingdom Viridiplantae; phylum Streptophyta; class Magnoliopsida; order Solanales; family Solanaceae; genus Solanum; species Solanum sitiens. The sequence goes on from JABWTJ010000846.1 coordinate 30,292, forward strand.
GCCACTTCATAAGAGAAAGAATACAACAAGGTTCAATCAAAGTGAACTATATACCAACACAAGAACAGCCAGCAGATATCGTGACAAAAGGACTGTCTAGAAGTCAACATGAATATTTGTTATCCAAGCTAGGAGTGTTGAACATTTTTGCCCCTCCTAGCTTGAAGGGGAGTAATGAGACTTTACCAGAGTAGCTGTTTGTTAAGAAGTTAAAGTGTGGTTAATATGATGAAGGGTAGAATAATCTTTACTTCTTTAAGTTTGTTGTAACTGTTTCTTCATTCAGTTAGATAGAGGAACAACTATAAATATATGTTCCCTCCATTGTATGATTAGCCTTTTGAGCTCATAATGAAATTCTTCTTTTTCTTCTAGTAATTTCTGTAAATTCTGTTTTAGTTCAGATATCTATCTTCTGGGCTTGAACAAATATTGCCCCATGAGACCTATTCCAAACCAGATTCGAATTTATTGGGACCACATTTGCATGTGCCACTTGCAGTTGTTCCCTTTCTTCTAAACTCTTCTAAGTTTTATCCCCTACTTTTGGTACATCACATTTAAGGTTCATATTATTTTGTTAATTTATATTTGGTTATACCTCAAAAGCGAAAAATACTCACTCAGCTAAAATTTTGAATTTATAAATAGTAATTTTAAAATTGGATAGAATAGTAGTTTGTTTCGGTGGCCTGTTTAAAGGAAAAATATCACATATGATTGCCCTGGAGAAATATCAGTTCTGAGCACAAAGGAATCTGCATATCAGGCGCAGTAACAATATATACAAATATAGAAGTGAAAAAAAAAATGCAAAAATGTCTTTTCCATTTGAAGAAAAAGGAATAATGATTCAACATTACACTATAAAAACAAAACAAAATTCAAGCAACCCAAACCAGAAAAAAAGAAGATGAAAATTTAAAAATAGGGTTGTTCTTGTTAGGGTGCTACTGGTGTGTGGGAATTAACGGTGACAAACACATTTGTAGTGATAAGGACTATTCATTGGGTCATTCCCTTCAACTGGAACTTGTTCTGCTCTGCATTTGTACTTGCATCCTCTGCATTCATTGTAAGTGCAAGTTGGAGCCACTGATCCTATCATCAATCTTCTCATATTCTTTTTCACCCAACCACCCTTTTTCACCAATTCAAAACACAATCAATTCAATTCACAAACCCAACAATTTAAAAAAAAATGACTTAATTTTGTTTTCCTACCTCATAATGTAACGCCCTTTCAGAATGAGGAATTAATGCTTGAATTCTTGAACCTGCGGATATAATTGAAATGAAATGTTATACCAAAGTAATTGAATTTAATGAAAATAATGAATTAATAAATGAAAGTGACCTTGTAAGAGTGGTAGTGATGAAGAAACAAAGAGGAAGAGGAAGAGGAAGAGGAAGAGGAAGAGGAAGAAGAAGAGTATAATTTTGGGCATTGTGGAGACAAAAAATGGGGATAAGTTTAGTTATTGTGAGGGTCAAATAGAGTATTGAAAAGATATGATAGGAAGGGAAAAGGGAAAATATTGTGGCTGAATTATGACTATAGTCTATTAAGAGATAGACTGCCTAAGTGTGAAGAGCATAACCAATTTGTCAATTTGTATACTCTAAATACAAATTACTATTTCTTTCGTCTCATTTTATATGACTTAATTTTTAATATTTTTTTTAAATAATTTAATATTTTTTTGTGTGTCAAATCTTAACGGTTAAATCGATAACAATCAAAACCGATAAACCTAAGCAAATATTTTAACAATTCATTAACAATTTAGCATCTCTACAAATCGATAACCAATAAGTCAAAGCGATAAATTTCAAAACCGAACCAACCGAGCGATACGCAACCCTAATCCTCAGATTCTCGCACTTCATGCATACTTAAATATCTTATTAAAATTCATAAATAATATATTTATATTATCAATATATTTGAGAAGATTCAGCCAAGTGTCAGCTTTTAATCTATTTTATTACTATAAACCTTTTAGATATTTATCTTTTTTTGATTAATTTATAATTACAGTCTTTTATGGTCACTTAGAATTTTATACAATGTATACGAAATTATATTTGAACTATTTGAAGTACTCATTTTTGATGATATTTGTGGTATATCATAATTTTTATTTATTCTTTTTGATGTACTTAATCTTTCTTGTAATATTTCTAAATCTTCTTCTATATCAATTTCATTATAACTATTGTCATTATTATCTATAAGCGTAACTATTTTTTCAAAGGAATTTTCTATTTTTATTTTATTTATTTTATTTTTTGCTGTTATTTTATGTTTTGTTGTTAAAACATATAAATTTTTACATCTAGCTATAAATATTTTACTTCCAGGTGCTAGTTTTATTCCTGACATTTTCCAATATAATACTAATGATTTATCTATATTTCTGTCATTAATTGCTATTGAATAATTAGCACTTATTATAAATTTAAATTTTTGGTATATTAAATTACCTTTTACTGCACTTATTGTACTTTTTTCTATGGGTTGTATAATTCTATCATCTGCTAAATATATTTCTATAGGTGTATCTATTCCTTCTCTAAAACATGCTTTTATTAATATTTCAGTTCCTCCTAAATGTACATATTTAATTGGGTTTTTTGCATTTATCTCTTGTATTTCTTTATTGATTATTTTCTTATTTATTATTGGTATTTTAGCTTTTCCTTTAGTATACTTACAATCTATGATATGTTCTCTTTGACTTACTACATAATATTCTTCTTTTTGTCTTTTAAACCAATTTTTTATTTTTGGTACTTCTAATATTTTTTCTACACTTAGATCTAATTCTTTTCCTTTTATTTGTTCAAATATACTATTATCAAATATTATTTTTGTTCTAAAGATTCTTCATCTTGACGTTCTTCTTTGTTTATTATTTGTATATCTGCTTCAGTCATTTTTCATATTATAGAATTCATTATCTGATTCTAATTCTATATCATTATCTATTTCATTTTCAGATATTTCATATATGCTATCTTCACTTTCTAAATCATAATCGACATATTCTATTTGTGTATATTTTTCATTTTCCATAAGTATTTCTGATATCTGTTTTTTCTTTGGATTTTTAGGTAATTTACAATCTTTAGGTATATGTCCTAGTTTTCCACAATTATAGCAAGTACATTCCGTCAATTTTCTTTTTGGTCTATATGGTCTTTTAGTTTTATAATTTTTTACATAATATTTCTTTCTTGATTTTTTATATTTATACGTTGATCTATATTTTTTATTTTTATTTCTATTATACTTCTTTTTATAATATCTATCTGTACAACCAAATTGAGGTGCTATTTTGTTTTTGCAACATGCTAAGTTTTTTATTAATACTTTTTTCATTTTTATGTCTTCTTTATATTTTCCACATAATTCAATAAACCATCTTTGCAAGAATTTCATTCTAGCTCCTAAAGTATCTGTTAATTCTGCTTCATTCCAACTTTTTATTATTTTTGAACTAAAGGGTTCTGGTAATTTTGTAAAATATAATTTTCTTATTTCCTTACCTTCTTCCATGTTATATGTTCCTTTATAATAATATTCTCTAAATGCACATGTATATTCATCTATATAACACATATTACATATTGCCAATTTTGTCAGTAAATTTCTATTTATAACTTTTTCTTTATTTTGTTCTTCTACTTCTGTTGTCATACTACTAAATTCATTTCTTATAGCTATTTCGTATTTATTTAATATTTCCAGCTGTTTCTCCATTAAATTTTTTATTATTTCTTAAAGTCTTTATACTTTCTTCCGTTAAATTTTGTATCCATAATTTTACTGTTCCTATAAGTGTTCTTTCTATATATCCTGGTGTTTCTGTCATTCCTATTTTGTTGTCTATTAATTGTTTTGATATATATCTCATCCATAATTGAATTGTTTTACTTATATCTGCTATACAGTCTAAATCTAAAAAATTATGTTGTTCAGTTGTTGGTTTAGGTGTCCATTTATTTAATCTTTTATTCCATAAAGTTTTTCTCTATCATATTTTTCATAATTTGCATTATAATATGTTAGATTTAAATATTTTGGATTTTTTACTCCTAATGTACTAGGTTTTTCATTCATGTCTGTATCTCCCATATTTACTTCTACATTTTTTATATTATCTATATTTTCTAGCATTTCTGTATATGTTTCACTTATCTCTGAATGCTGTTCTTCTAAATCATCATTAATATCATCAATTCTAATTTCTGATAGGTTAGGTAAATTATCTTGGTTATTTTCTTCTTTCTCTTCTAATTTATTTTTTATTTGCAATTTTTCTTTAAATTTGTTTATCTCATCTGCTAATTTTCTTTTTTGTTCTTTTTCTTTTTGTTTCATTTCATACATCTCTTTTAACATTGCTAATTCTTTTTCTAATTCTATTATTTTAGTATTTTTTACTTCTTCTAATTGTTGTACTTCTTTTTTCGCTTGTTTTTTTATTTTTTCAATTTCTATTTTTCTATCTATCTCTTCATTTTCTTTTGTTATTCTTACCATAGCAGTTAAACTGTCTTCTAATTTTACCGTTTCCTTTTCTAACATTAAACTTAAATTATCACCTATTTTCTTATATCTTCTTCCTAGATTAGAAAATATTATCTTTATTTTTAATCCTTCATAGTTTTCATATGTTTTTTCATCTATTGCATATTCTTCCTTATTCATTTATAAATTATGTTGTAGTTTATATTCTAGATTATATATTTGTGTTTTTAGATATAAAATATTTTTTCTTTGTATTATTATAGATTTATTACAAACTCCTGCAAATATATTGCTATTAAGTCTATTTTGTCTATATCTTAATTCTTTTATTTTTGCTATAATTATTTTATTAAGTTCTTGTCTATATTCGTCATTCATTGTAATTTTAAATATTTGATATATTTATATTCTATTTTAGAATATATCTATTAATTTTTCTAATTCTTGGTTATTAGATTTTGTAATATTTAGTTGTTTATATTCTGGATATAATTTATTTAATTTTTTCCTTATTTTTCTTATCTTTCTACTAATATGTTTCTTTTTATGTTTCTCATTATTCATATGTATGTCAATTTTGTTCATAGCTCTGATACCAATTTTGGGGGGTGCAGAATTCATGATTGAATAAAGAATATTTTATCATAAATTTCTTTTGATAATTGTTCTAATCGGGATATTTCTTTAATGTTATTTATTATATATTCTATATATAACATATCTTGGGTTCTTTGGTACATATATAAATTTCTTGTATTAAGTGTTTTAATAATCTTATGTTTTCCATAGTTTCTATCCAATATTCTAAATATTCATAGTTCATTTTAATCTGAATCTATTTCTAAATCGTATATATCTATTCTTTTTATATCTAATTCTTGTAAATCTATTTCATACCATTCTTGATTTAATATATCTTCTAAATCATGATCAAATATTTTTTCCCATATAATTCTTTTTATGTCAACAATTTCTATATCTTTAAGTATATACAAGATCAAAGTTTTATAGTTTTTTTATTTTATCATGCATGTATGTGGTCATTTTTGTTTATTTATGCAGGTTTGTTTTCAATTATTCCTTCCTATCATATTCATAATTCAATTATTAAATTTATGTTAGTTATTACATATTAGAAATATTTGAATCATGAGTTCTAGTTTGCTAGTAAACGGGAAACAGGGAGAAAACTGCTATACTATGCCATCCCACAGTGGAAACCGGTAGGCGAGGGATGCCGTTAGGGGAGTACAAAGGTTGAGGCGCTGATAAGCAGTAATTATCCACTAAAGTACGATGCTAGTAGTGACCAGAAAACATGATAACGATACTCTAGTTTATAATAAACTAATATGAATTTAATTGAATTAATTTTATTAACTTAAGCTTTTGTTTGGCATTGCCTGCCTTTCATACAATTTGGCAATCTATATACCAACCAGATATTTCAGCTAGCATGGACAATAAAGAGGCAAAGGTATATTGTTTAATAGATATGCAGAATTAATTTCATATATTCCTGAATATCATATATATAATTCAATTAAATTCATATTAGTTTATTATAAACTAGAGTATCGTTATCATGTTTTCCGGTCACTACTAGCATCGTACTTTAGCGGATAATTACTGCTTATCAGCGCCTCAACCTTGTGTACTCCCCTAACGGCATCCCTCGCCTACCGGTTTCCACTGTGGGATGGCATAGTATAGCAGTTTTCTCCTTGTTTCCTTTTGTAACTCTTTTATATACAATAAATGCTTTATGTAGTTCTGGTATTCCACTTATCTCTTCTCCGTCGTATGTATATACGGTACTTAGTAATCTATAACTATAACATGTTTTTATTAAATTTGCACTAGTTTTTGGTTGTGCAATAAGTCTGTTGTATCCCTGTAATTTTTGGGTTATGTAGTCTTCGTTTGGATTTTTGGTTTGAGTGGATCTGGGGTTAAGGTTTAAATATGTTTGGATTTTGTATATATTTTCAATGTAAGTTTGTGTAATATAATTGTATCTTTTCTTTTCACTCTGGGTTTGTATACTCACTGCATAGGTAGAAGTTTGTGGTTCTATGGGTATTTATTTGGATGTATTTTGATTAAATGATTTTATAAATAACTGGTTCAAATTTGTATTCCGTGATTTTTCACTAACTTTTCTGCTTGTACCTGCAGCTGTATGTAAACAAACATTATGGGTTTTTAAGAGTTTCCCATCGTCTCTTTCTAGCTCTGGAATTTTATTGTCTTCCGATCGACATAGCTCCGCATTTTTATAGTCATGCTGCTGACTTTCATTAACTTTAGACTTCAGTTTATCTTCATTAGTCTTAAGTTTTTGTATCTCATTATCAATAATGTCCACTTTTATACAAAGTGTAGTAATAGATTTGAGTATCTTTTCAATTGTATCTTGTTCTTTACTCTCAGTTTGAGTAGCTTTGTTTTGATAAGTAATCTGCAATAACATTCTTCTTAGTCTTTATCACTTCAATTATAAATGTAAAGTTTAGTATATTTAATACCAATCTTCTAATTTCTTTTGTTGTTACCGAATCTTGTATTTTTCTTGTTAGCCACCATTTTACCTGTGTTATTATCTGTCCTTATAATAAATTTGTTATATACAATAAATGGTTCAAATGCTAATAAACATTTATATACTGAATATAATTCTTTCCTATTTATTTCCCATTTTATTTCTGTATTTGTAAATTTTCCTGAATAATATCTACAATGATATTCTATACTATCTTCATCATATTTATATTTCAAAACTCCTCCATAACTTTTCGCACTCGCATCTGTCTTAATTATTGACATACACAATTAGAGTTAAAAAATTTTTTTGAGTAAAAATATGTTTAGGATGTTTTTAATCTTGTAGGTAAGAGGAAAAATAAATTTGCACCATTTTTAATAAGTTAACATTTTTTGTTCAATAATAAATGAAGGGATAAATTTGATATAATTAAAAAAAATTGTAAAAAAAAAGATATTTGGAGCTTAGCTTTGCTTGCTTGGGCAAAAGGGGCCTAAAAGAGGAAGTAATGCGAAATATACGAGTAAAGAACTCTACTTAAGCTACATCAGAAATAGTTAATTGATGACTCTTAAAAACTTTTATCGATAGAGTTATTTTTCAAAACTATTTATAATATATTAAGAATATTTTAACTTTCTCACTTAAAATAAATATCAAAAAATATCGAGAATTAAGGTTACAGAAAGGCTAGGGGTCTCACCCACCAACAAAAAGCATCTATAGGAAATTGCTTTATCCTATTCTACTAATATTTCTTCTGTTTCTAATTATTTATTCACTCTTATTTAATAGTTATCTTTAATTATTTTTTATTTTTTTTATAATATTCCAAATTAATTGTTCATTTTAACAAATCAAGGAAAAATAATTTTTTTTACATAATGTAACCTTCAATTAATTATTTTGAAAAAGATAAAAGTTTTTAAAAATTTCAAAATTTTAATTTATCCACTTTATAATTAATAGGACTAAAATGATATATTTATTGATCAATAATTATTTTTTAATAAATTAATCAATCTAAAAATAGATAAGTAATTAGAAATAAAAAAAGGATAAATATAATTAATGAAACTCCTAGAAGTGTGTAGTGATTATGAAGCACATGTTGAAACCTCACAGAATCTCTTATTTTTTTATTTTTATTTTGTGCTTCACTAAGTCACTAGAAACTGCAGTGCGCCCAATAATTGATATCTCTACTCCTGTTACATTTTACTTTAAATTTGTATTAAAAATGATATAAAATGATTTTTTTAATTTATTTAATATTTTTTTAAGTTAACTTATAATAAATGATGAATTTGTTCTCAAAATCATTAACTACTCTACTAAGAATATAATAGGTAAAATATGATAATTTATGCATAAACTAAATATTATGATTCAACTATTTACGAAAAAAAATAACATATAAAATAGAACGAAAGAGTAATTTACTCTTCATATTATTGACCGACCCAAAAGAGAATAAAAAAGTCCACACTTGGGAAATGATCATTTCTAAACTACCTGGTTTTGCAATAGTTTAGTTCAACTCCAAAAATATGTACTCCCTCTGTTTCATACTCCCCTTCTGTCATTTTCTAATTGTCCAATTTTGACTTTATAGTTATTATTTTTTATAATAAAAAAAATATATTTATTTATTATATTTTCATTTATTTAGCGAGTTTAATATTTTTAAAAATAAGTAGAACCTTTTTAATTGATAAATTAATTAAAATAATTATCAATTAATAGGATAAAAATGTAAACTTGCTATGTCAATTATTATTTTCTTAAAAAGTGTATGAAGTCAATTATAGACAAGTAAATAGGCATCGAGAGAGTGTTATCTGAATTTTTGAAGTTTTTTTGGTTATTCAAAATAATTAGTTTTTTTTTAAAGTTCAAGATGAATAGTTTGTGTATTTGTACTTCCCTTTGATAACTTCTTATAACTTTTAGAAGATAAATTGCACTACTTATAACATTTACTACATTAAAAAATCTTTAGTGACAAGTAATTAAAAGTAATAGCTTAATTGCTATTAAATATGTATTTTAGCGGCAATTAACTCTCTTTGTAAATGTTTCTAAAATCTATAACAACATTGAATCTAATGATAAATAACTAATATTGTTAAAGAATTTATCACTTTTTGTTAATGTATGTAGTTATTATCGCTAAAATATTTTTGTTATAGTGGTTATATTTATTTTTTCACAAAAGACAATGGTAAAAAGTATAGTGTATCAAATATTATATATATCCGTGAATATTTTTCTTAATAAATATATATTTCTTCACAAATTCGATTATATGGAATAGAGGTGGTATTTAAAGTTGAAAGTAGAAGTCAAAATAAAAATTGAATGGTTGAACATATCGTTTGTTTGGAAAATTTATGTGTGAAAATCAGTGTTTGCAATATTGAAGTTTCTCAGTGAATATGCTAAAATAAATGAATTGAAGGGATCAATCTATTTAAGACATATCCAGAGCCATCAATACTGAAGTTCAATATTTGCAGAGCTCTTTTGTAAAAAAAAAAACTACAAAAGTGACTACGAATTCCCTTTGAATCAAAAAATTAAGAATTGTATTTTCTATTTTTTTTACTTATATCAGCACCTGCTTCAACATGATATTAAAGCAAACACCAAAGATCTTAGGATCGGATTGTAAGAATTATTTCTTACCTATGATTTAAGTTTACTTGTGACCCAAGTAATATCATAAATAATATTTAATGAATAATAGATCTCGTCCGTATATTGATTATTTGATCGACGTACCAGATTAAGTCTCAACCTCTATAAATTGGTCCTCCCTCCACCTATTAGGGTTACCACATATTCTCTACAATAATTACATCGCTAACGGTTGTGGTAACGTAAGGTTAGGACAAGGATGTAGAAACCAATTTACGACTAGCGCTTCCGCTTCTCTATGTGATGATATCTTCCACATAAGATATGTGCCTCTAACAATCTCTATGTAAGATTATCGTGTTCAAGACCCTGATGTGTATTTAAGTATTTAAATCTTACAAGTGACATCCGTGTTTAGATTCTTTGAACGGATAATCTTCAAATTTTATAATCGCATTAGCCTTGGTAAAGTAATAAAGAGTAGTCACTACCCATCACCCATAGATAAATAAATAAATAAATAAATAAATAATAATTATATTTTGTTTTAACATTGCACAAATTCTGAAAATCTTAATCTTCCCATGATGTAATAATTATGTTTTAATTTAGATTGTGCAAGAAATTAAAATAATCGTTATACTAAGGAATATTATGTGTATACTTAGTGCAGTATAGTTTATTAGTCACCAAAGTGGTTAAACTAGAGAAATTAACGTCTACACATATAATATTTATGATCACTTGATGCATGTATTATGCTTTATAGTTTGTTAGTCAACTAAGTGGCCAAATTAAATGGTATAAAATTATTCCATGCACAAAAAATTTAGGAAATTTTCATATATGGCAAACGGATTTCATGAAATAACATTTCATTGGTATAGTTTACGTAATTATATTTCATGGGTATAGTTTAGTTTGTTAGGTAACTTTAAATTTGTACAAAACATTATTTTTTTTAGTTTATACAAAATTCTATTTTTTTCCCCAGTGAATGGCAATAGTAGCATTAAATATGGTATAAATTTACATAATCCCATGATTTAAGCTAAACGTTCAAAATCAAAAAAGTTTTTCAATTTCTTTTATAGCAATAGAAAGACAATACCAAACTGTTTCCACGCATGAAGCATCAGACCGATTAATCAATTTTTGGTATATTCAACGACAAACAAGGTTTCATTGAAGGAAACTTCATATTTTGAACTCCAATATAGTATACATTTTTAGTATAGCGTAAATATTGAAATTATGAAAAGATTTTTTCTAATGTGTTGATTGTGATGGTATAAATTTTTTTTTATCAGTTTTCCCTTGTTTATATGCTATTAGATAAATTGTATGAAACATCTGATCGTTAATGAATCTGTTTGTATTTATGTGAGAAATCGTATATAATTTTTATGCAATATTTATGTGTAATTGATTATGTTATCAATTGTATATATGACAATCAAGCTTGTTTCGGAAAAAAAGGTGTGATGTAGTTCTGTAAACAGTAATTTGTATATTCTATTAGTTATATACAAATTACTGAGTTTATGTATATATTGAGTTGTATATTAATGTAATATATACAAAGTCATATGAGACAATTGTATACATTTTATGAAATTGAGTAACTTTTATTAAATTTGTATATGTAATATAGTTGTATATGAGCATATGTAAATGGATGTAACTTTTTTTTCTATTAATGACTAAATTGATTGTATAAAATTCATATGTCGGTTGTATATATGAAATTCATGCATGATTTGACAAAAAGAACGTGTTGTAATTTCTTAATTGTTGCGTAATATCTTGGTATATATGTTTGCGTAAAGTTTGTATATTGTATCATGTGCATACTTAATTCTGTATATGAATTATATATGTATATGAGCATATGTGAAGTGATTAAACTGGTTGTAAATTCTACAAAAACTGTCTTCATTGACTATTTTTGTTGTGCATTCTGAAAGATGGGACGAAACAAATTATTACGTTGGTTATACTATAGAGGGTATAGTGTTTAAGGAACAAACAACGTTTATCGAGCTTTATACTATAATAACTACGAAACATATTGGTGTTGATGTGAATAAGAAGAAATTGAAGATTGAGTATAAGGTTGAAGAAAGCAATGAACCAATGGTTATACACAATGACATGGGTGTTAGGATGTACGTAATGCTTAAAAAGGCTAACACTGATTTTAACAAATTTTTTATTTGTATAACTGTTTTGAATTTTTGTAGTAGTCAAAATCATCCGTGCCAAAATTTATTAGATGGAGAGATGGGGTTGTTGGCGACAATTGCAGAAAAAGGTTCACAGAATATGATTATTGCTGAATTGGAAGAAATAAATGTTGCATTTGTATCAATGAATACAAATGGGGTTATTTCAGATGCATCGAACAAATATGTTGAATTTGAGCAAGTATATAAGGACAAATCACTTTTAAAAGCAGTTATGGAGAAATATGCGATTGCAAAAAGATTTTAGAACAGAATTGATATGTCAAATTCAATCAGGTAATGCATTTCAATACTATCTTTTAAAATGTATGAATTATTTTTTGGTATAATATATAATAAATCTATATATTATATATATTGATTGAATTTGATGAAACTATCATGTAGTTATACACTTGAATGTTATTCTGAGGGATGTGAATGATTAATGAAGGCATCAAATATCAATAAATCTGGAATGTTCAGAATTCGAGCATTCAACACAGAGCATACATGCCCTTTAAAGGATAAAGTTTATTCACAAAGACAGACAATTAGCAATTTAATTCGAAGGATTGTGAAACCTAAATTGACAGATTACAAGCGTAAATATACACCATCTGATGTTAAAAAGGATGTTAAGATTGATCTTGGAGTTGATGTTAACTATATGTTGGCTTGAATGGACAAAGAGAAAGCTTTGGAATCTTTCAGGGGTACACTAGGTGGATCATATGCAAAATTGCGTGCTTATTTATATATGATGGATATAACTTACCCAAGATCTCATATACGTATAAAAAAGAGTATTAATAATGAGTTCTTGTATCTATTTTTTTTCATTGAATACATTCATACATGTATTTATGCATTGTAGAGTAGTAGTTATGGTGGATGGTAGTAACCTGAGAGGACCATATAATTAGACATTTGTAGCAGTAAGCACGATAGATGACGCAGGTGTATACATAAATTGATGTATATGTATATACGTGAGCAATTGTATATTTACGATTTAGTATACATATTTGTTATGAAAAATAAATTGTATACTGATATAATTGTAGGACATATATTTTCAATGACGTATGATATTATTGTTTCAGAGAATGATACTGTTTGGACATGATTTTTTGAGCAGCTTAAAGAAGCATATGACGAGAGGAGTAATATGTGTGTTGTGTCAATTAGAAATGAGAGCATTATAAAGTCTATTACAAAAGTATATGATAATGTACCACATTATGCTTATATGTGGCACTTATGGAATAATGTCCAGAAAAAGTTTAGAAAGTCTAATGAAAAGTTTACTGGTGTATTCTATACAATGACAAAGGCTTGCACGCAACACGAATTTCATATGCTAATGGATACATTAGAGAAGGTAGATATAAGTTGCCTAAATATGATAAGTGGGTTCGCTCTGTTATGCACAAGTCCATAGGGGTGGCACATGATATCAAATATTGTTGAGAGTACAAATGTTGCACTTATTTCAGCGAGAAAATTGCGTATCTTTGAATTTCTAAAGGAGGTGAGGCTAATGTTTGGAAGATGGAACCATGACTACAAGAAGGAGGTAACATGCACATTTACACCATTGACTGAAAAGTATCATGAAATACTAACATACATTGAAACAATAAACCTAAGAATGATGGTAATATTTATGAATAATTGTATAATTACTAATGTATAAATAATTAATAGTATATTACATATTAGTATATACTGATTATTTATTATCGTCTTTGTATATATGAGCAGATTGTACCATCGACTGAATATGTGCACAATGTCAATAATGATGGAAGATATTATATAGTCTATTTTAGGAAAAAAACTTGCACCTGCGGGAGAATTTAATATGCGGAAATACCTTGTAAAAATGTATTGAAGTGGAAAAGCCTACCACTACATGACTATTGCTCTATTTATACAAATCGAAGATTATGTTGAACACCTATAATATGCCTATACATCCTTTTACCGAATGTAACTGAGTGATACCAAAAAACATACATGTTGATGAAGTATTACCTCCGAAATTTAAAGGACCTTGTGGCAGGACAAAGAAGAAGCCTCGTGAAAAAACAATAAGAGAGTTATTGAGTACCAAAGGAAAATATACATGCAGCACCTTTGAAACGTTAGGTCACAATAGGCGTTCATGTAGGAATAAGCCACAAGACGCTTGTAATATCTCAAATATTTTTTGAACTAAAACTCGTAGCATCCTTCGCTGTGATTAGAATTTTACCAAGGAATTTAAAATTTCATATGTATTAAGTTCAGGTCACTAAATGTACCACCTTGAGTTCCAAACAGAACTAAATTGGAAATAACAAAATCTAAAATTTTGTAAGTTATGCTTAAGTTATGAGTTTTTGGTCAACTTCAAACGACTATTGTCACGCCCCGAGCCACACCCTGAACGTGGCTGGCACCCAATGACCATTGCTCGCCTTGAGCGGACACTTGACCTGAATTACTTAACTCAGCGAAAAACTTAACTCAATATAAAGCATGAAGTATTCTCATAAATATAACTTAAACTAAATGTCTTTGCCAAAATGACACTTAAGTCTCACAATAGAATATATGTAATGCAAAAAAATGATAGACTCAAAACTAAACTGTCTGACTTTCTATCTGTATATGAAGCCTCTATAATACTAAGATGAATGTTGGGATAGACCCCACAACATTCTATAAAAGAAGATTGAAAACAGTAAATAAGTGTCCCCAGAATGCAAGGAGGCTCACCACTGATTTCGAGTGCTTAGCTGGATCAACCAGGCGCTGGATGATACTGATCCTGGTTACCTGCGTCTGTATCATGATATGATGTAGGCTAAATGGCATCAGTACATTGAATGTACGAGTATGCGAGTTAGAATGCTAACAAAGCTTAAGCTTGAAGAGAGTAAGAAGAAACACCTACCTTGACTCTACTCAACTCATGAGTAACTTAACTTAATATAAAGTAGGTAGACATATGAAATATATATAAAAGCTTGTAAAAAATAATGAAAACACCTAGTTCGTTAAAGAAAATGAAATAACAAACTCAACTTTACTTATATGAAGTAATATAGTTTCTGTGAGAGATTCTCTAACCGACAACCATCACTATGAGCCTAAGTGGTGATACAACGTCTTTCCCACACTACCAGATTTCTCCTATACTTTGCCATCACATAGAACTCCTTCACTTAGTGGATCCACTAGCTTAACTTACGTGATCATCTAAAAAATATGACTCGTTCATACCCATGATGGCTACATGGTTTTCATGGAGACTTGAGTTAATATGAACTCTCATCCACATCAGTGCTCAATACTACTCCCAAAATATATTTTAGATCATGCTTTTAAAATCAATTTTTTTTTGGGTTGAGATAATTGCTCAACACTTAGTTTTAAAAATTTCTCTTGGAATCACTGTTCCCTTTTTCTTGTTCAAAACTCTTTTGTAAACTTAGTTGCCTCTTAACTTAAATATGAAAACATTTATAAACTTTCTAGGGAATATATTCCCTTATAACTTTTGAGAAATGAACTCAACTCTTTACTCTTTGCTTAACTTGAAAATTTGAGCCTTAATCAACTCTTAGGGAATACTTAGTTCCCTTATATTTATTTTAAGGAAAAACTTCAATTTGTTACTCTTTATTTTAACTTGAAACTTAAGCCTTAAAACGAAGTTAAAACATTTAGTAAGAACTCTTGAAAACCTTTTAGAACTTTGCTTTGACTCACTTCTTAACTTTAGACTTGACTCTTAACTTCTTTTACTTTGATCTTAACTTTTTTTGAATTTAATTATGAATTCAAAGTTGTGATTTGCGTTCTTTGATGATTTCTAGGTGTTTAGAAATCATTTGAAGTAATTAGAATCACTAGAAGGTGTTAATATACCTTAAAAGGACTTTAAAGGCTAAACTATGAAAACTGGGCCAAAAACACCGAGTCGGCGCATCCGGGGCGCGCTGCGCCAGCCCCAAGTGACTGGGGCTCATTTTGGGCGAATTGCAGGTGCGCCGCCCCAGCCTTCCTGGCGCTATGGAGGCGCGACACGCCTGGCTCTGCTCAGGTGCGTCTGACAAGTTTTTTAACTCATTTTCTGATCTCAATTCCTCCAAACCCCTATCTTTCTTTCCCCAAACCCTTAAGATCATCAATATCTTTAATACCCAGTAGATCTAACTCGAAAAATAACTTGGAAATCACGAATCAACATCAATGGGCATTCAACAACTCAACCAAATAGGGATTTGACAAGATTAATCAAGAATTCACTTCTAATCATGTAAACAATTCTAAAACCACTGAATTGAAATAATTTTGGTGTGTTGATGAATTAAACCAACACAAAAGATCTCACGTACCTTAATAGGGATCACCCCCTATGAATTCCACTCGAATTCTTTGGCGTCTTAGCGAATCCTTGATCTTTCTCCCTTTTTCCTTCTTCTATTCTCTTTTCTCCAAGCCCTAAGCATAAAATTAATTTTCTAATCTGAACTAAAACTGCTTTTACCCCAAATACATTCCTAAAATGAAATAGTAAATAAATGGGTGAAAAGACTAGTTTGCCCTTTCTTAAATCTGGATTGGGACCTTCCTCAATCCAACAACCCAACTTTCGATAGGCATATACGGTATCAAAAATGTGCAAACTCGGAAGCGTTGGAAAGATCTCTCCAATTCCAACCGTATCAAGAAGTACGTCTAACTCATCCTGAGCTAGGAGTTATGACCATTTGAAAATGACCAAAACTCACTTCTTAAACTTAGAAATTTTTTCAGATTTCCCCCTTTCTTTTCAATAGTGATTATTTTTAGTTTCTTATATTATTCTTAGCCATTTTGAGTTACGAGATGTTACAACTATAGATCCCAATACAGAATGAGTTAGGTGGGCTACAAGATATATAATGAAAGTTATTTGAATTATCTTTCCAACGCCATCGAATTTGCTAAGTTTCAAGGTAGGATGACTGAGATATACCCTTTTGAAGTCAGGTTTGTCCAGTTAAGGAAAGTTATCTGAAAATAGTAAGAGGTATTTTGATCTTTTCCTTACCCATTCGTTTTTAGTAAGGTTTTAGGGGTCTAATCCTATTAGGTTCAATTCTATAATCCTAAGATACACCTATGATTTTAGTTGAGAGTTCAAGAAGAGAAAAGAGGAGAAACGAGGAAAGGATCAAGGCGTTCGTCGAGATTCTTAAGTTTTGTTGCGGATTTTGTTCATTGATTTGATCCTTAAGAGGTATGTAATCTTTCATAGTATTGGGTACTTTAACCCACACTTCGATCATGAGTTTCTTTTGTGAATCTATCCATAAATATTGAGCAATTTAATTTCTTGTTGAGTTCTTGATAAGTGTTATTGAAGTTTTCTTATCGATTAAGTTTTGATGTAACACTCTACTTGGTCAACTCAAAATGACCATATCTCTTAGATTATAAAGATTTGCGTGAGTCATAACCTATGAAATTAAAGGTATTTAAATCTACTTTCCAACGCCACCAATTTCGTTTCAATCCAATTTCTGAGTAAAAAGTTTTGACTATTTTAAAAATCTATATAGTGATGTTACGAATTAGCCGACGGAAAAATATTAAAAAGTGTTATTTTTGTTTGTTTACCTCCAAGAAAACACCAAAGGAATTTCTTGACTAATAAAAGGGCTAAAAACAATCAATTTTTTATCTTTTAGTCCATCATTCTCTTCTCTCTAATATCCTTGGGCAAATCCTTTAGGAAAAAAAATCAAAGTAGAGAACTCCATTCAAGATTCTTTCAATCTTTTTCAAGATTCTTCTTCAAGATAAGTTTTTTTCAAAAATTTTCATTCTTTCTAACTCAAATTCCTCCATACAATTACGAATCAATGATGAAAATAATAAATCTTGGTCATAGAGATTTTAAGAAATTCAAGAAAGGTTTTCTGATCGTTTACTTTCAAGCTAGTATTTGAAGGCTTTTAATCAAGTTCTTCTTCAATATTATTCAAGAACCTTAAGACTATCATAGTGTTGGACTAGTTCGTCCTCACGCCCTACATCTTCTTCCAAATAAGTAAAAGAGAAATCTAGAATTCTACCCCTAGATTTGAGTATTGTTGAGATAAGTTTATTTGAGTTCTTGAGTTCATGGTTCTTTCAAGAATTATGTTCCTAATTTTTGAGTTTTTGTCAAGACCCAAAAATAGACGTGATGGAACTCGTCTTATCCCACCAAGACAAGTCAGCCTAAAATTCAATAATTAATAATATGCGGAATATTTACAATTAACTTAAACTACCCCAAAACTTGGTTGTCACATGTACAAGCCTCTAATGTAAATACTAGAGTGAAATAAAATACGCAAGTCTCAAATGACTGTCTTTCAAGTAAAACAAAATCATAAAAAGGAGTAAGAAGGTTTGCTGAGAAGACAAACAACAACCTCACAAATCTCCACAGGAAACTGAAAATGAAGAGAATATTGGTACTCTTCACACCCCTTACGAACCTCCACAACTACAACCTGCATAAAATCAACCCAACCTAAGAGCTCACAGTTTACATAGCACATAGCTCAACACCAACACTTAAACAAATTACATATCCTCAACAACAAGACTTTAAAAAATTACATATCCTCAACAACGAGCTTAGTATTCATCAATCACAAGTTCCACAAAAAAATACACTCACAATATCCACAACATAAAAGATCAAGTTCACCAATAATAATTATTTGCAATGAAATGCAATGTCAAGTATAGTGATGCATGTGTGACCTAACAATATACACCCGCTGTCTCTCAGTCCGGGACTCATGGGGGACATATTTGTCCATGCATCCATCGGGGTGCGTGATATGTCCCTCGATATATAGTATCCATCACGGCGCGATACATCCCTCAAAATATAGTATCTATTGCGCCACGTGTACGTCCCTCAAAATGGTACATCGTCTTTAATTTTTTATTCTTTCTCAAGGCACATAACACTTGTCACAACCATGTCTCAAAATAATGAAAATGACATGTTCATAGAAAAATTGAGTAGATGACCATTTTCATAACAAGACATAATTCACAACAATGCAACCGTGATACAACATTAACAAATAAGCAATAAGACTTCAAATCATTCTCAAACATCACACATCAACATTTTATCACATTACCTTTTTATCACCTTTTTTTTCATCATCAGAATTAATCAACATTGATAAGTCAATCCATCACCAATTTTCATTACTCCCAAACATATATTACAAGAAAATACACAAATTACATAAGCTTATCAAGGGTTTAGATTTCCACTTGCCTTAAGTAATTGAACAATAACTCAGGGTCTTGAGTCTTCCCCTTTTGTTGGACTTCAAAATCCATGAGATCTATTCAAATAAATAATCATAATAACTTTCAAAACTAACAACACTCTTATGTCTAGCTTAGACCCAAAAACTAACCCAAGCTTATAATCAAGTTCCTAATCTTCAAACCCTATCATAAATTTCAAGCCTAGGATCAAGTCTCAAATCCTCCAATTACTCATAACTTCAATAGATTTCACATAATATTCAATTACCTATCTCAATATATCAATTATATTATAGCCATAAGAAAATTCTAAAAGAAAATAATATTATTAATAAATAATAGAAATTGACGTCCACTTGTTATATCAAGAAACCCAATGTGCAAAATTGTACATCTAATGTCAAAATACACTACTTAGTATATACACCTAATTGTTCTATCCATGCAGAAGTATATGACCCCCAATGATAAGCCATGGTCATTGCCCAATGGTTGACAATAATCATTACCAACAATTACATCCATATTCCCACATCATTTCTATTTTCCCCGGCCAAGTCAAACATCAATATGATATGTATATGTATAACAATTTCTTTTTATTTGTTTCTTTTTTTTTTTCAATTCAATTTGCTTCCTTTTTCATGCACAACGGCTACAATCCCACATTTTTAAGACTAATATTAGGATGCCTTCTCATATGCACAACACAAAGATAGGTGTGGTTGATGATTATGTTTACCTGAACATTTTGTCGTCCCCTTAGGTTGTGCCGCTGTAGTCTTCTTTCCCGGAAGCTATTTTTGTTCTGGTTAGTTTGTCTCTTACCACTATAAAAACCCTACTGAATTATTTTAATATGGATCAAATAGTATAGGGTATTAAATATATTATGACACCGATCCATTAACCACCAAATAAATAAATAAATTATTTAATATATAAGCATCAATTAAATAATTGTAGTTATCGAATAATTCAAAATTTCCAAATTAATTTCACCAACTAGTCAAAAATTACTCGAGTCAACTATTGAGAGGGATAAACGGAAAATTTGTAAAAATGACAATCCAGGTCATTACAGTTTTAAACAGAGTTTTGACGAAGTAAGTATGAGAATGAGAAGAGTCGTATACCTAGTTCCAAATTGTTATTTAGATCCTTGAGTCGAGTCGTTCATGTCATCCTTCATGCCTATAAATTCCGCGTGAACTCCATCAATTGAGTAACCTTGAAAGGAGAAGTATCTTCAAGTTCTAAGTCTTGAGTATTGAGTTCCTAATCATTTTGAGATTATATTTCTAATCATGGGACTACTACATGTTATCCATGAATCCTTGAGTTGAGTTGTTCACGCCCATTATTTTGCATGAACCCTATGAGTTAAGCAATCTAGAGATGAGTAGTATCTTTGAGTCGAGTACTGAGGTTCTCTATTTCTATTAAGATCCTTAAGTTGAATCTTTCATGTTTATATACGTGAACCCTATGATTTGAGTTATAAATTTTAAATAACTTTTTAAAAAGCCTACTCTTGAGTTCTTAACCTGAGTTTTGAGAAAGTAAGATGAGTTGTGAGAAAAGAGATTTCTAAAACATGATTAGTATGAAAATCGAGTATCCCATCAATGTATGAGCAATAGGATACCTAGATATACCATGAATGTTTATGCAGTATGACTTTCCGGGTCATCAATGATCATAATATAGTATGATTTTGGAAATGTTTTTGAGAAATAGTAGAGTTGAGTTCATTTATTTAAAATTATATATGGGAATTAAGTATTCCCAAAATTACTTATTTTCACATTTAACATGAGAGGAAACTGAGATTTTCAAAAGAGTTTTGAGTAGTTTGACTACCATCTCTTAAGAGAAGATTTTGAGTAATCATCCCAAACTACATAAAAAGTTATGTTTTTAACATATGAGCTAATATATTTGGAAGCAGTATTGAACACCAATATGTGGGAAAGTTCAGATAAATTACAGACCCCATAAACCATGTAGACAACATGGGTAGAAAGGGTCATACTTTTTAGATGCTTCCTTAATACTTTTTAGATGATTCCTTTATACTTTTTAGCATAGATGAGTGGATCCACTTAGTTGAGAGATTATATACCATGACAAAGAATAGGACAGTTCTGGTAGCCTGACCGAGTCACTGTATCATCACATAGCTCATAGTGATGGTTGTCGGTTAGAGAAACTCCACAAAGTTATATTGTATTTTTATATCTACAAACTGACTTATTATTGTATTCTCTAATACATTGAGTTGCTATCTAATTTTTTTAAAAAGTTTTCCATATATATATTTTGCATATTTTACTATCCTTGAGTATCATGAGTTGAGTACCTTTGAGTTGAGTGAGTTTAGAAGAGGTAAGTATGTTTCCTTTTTATCAAGTTCAAAATTATGTTTATACTTTAGAATTCTCCTTATATGCTCTTACATTCCACGTATTGATTCATTTGGCCTGCATCATTTCATGATGCACATACAAGTATTCAGGGTCATCAACGTGAGCTTTTTTTACGATATGAGTGTACACCCTGGACGTGGCTGACACTCAAGAACCATTCATGGTCCCTAAGTTGACCCTCATCCTGACTGAATACAAGTGGAAGATTAACTTAATCATACAAAACTTAAAACTAAATAAAATCAATAACTATGAGCTATGCAATGATACAACGTATCACCCACGCTGTCAGAATTGTCCTATACTTTGCCAAGGTATAAGACCTCTCAACTAAGTGGATCCACTAGTCTGTGCTAAAAATCACTAAGGAATCATCCAAAAAGTATGACCCTTTCTACCCACGTCGGATACATGGTTTATGGAGACTTGAGTTATCACAACTCTTCTCCATATCAGTGCTTAATAATATTCCCAAAATATACTCAGCTCATCTGTTTAAAAACATAACACTTTGTGTGGTTTGAGATAATTACTCGAAATCTTTCTCTAAAAAGAGATGTTACTCAACTGCTCAAAACTCTTTTGAAAATCTCAGTTTTCTCCTCTTTTTAATGTGAAAATATTTATTCTTGAGAATACTTAGTTCTCATACATCATTTTAAAGAAAATGAACTCGACTCTACTCTTTCTCACCAAAAGTGCTCGAGTGTTAAAACAAGTTAAAAAAAACTGTCAAAGACTTTTCAAAATAAGGTTCATGTCAAATTATAGATGTGAACAACTCAATTCAAGGTTTTCAACAACCATAGATAGAACTCAATACTTGAAGATCAAGAATTTCAATGATACTACTCATTTCAAGAATGCTCAACTCGGAGTGTTCATGCAGAATTATGAGCATGAACTACTCAACTTAAGGACTTAAAGATACTTCTCATCTTAAGACTGCTTAACTTATAGGGTTCATGCATAGTTATGGGTATGAACTACTCAACTCAAGGACTTCATGGGTAACATGTAATAGTCTCATTATTAGGAATATACTCTCAAAAGTATTATTAACTCAATACTCAAGAGTTAGAGCTTGGAGATACTACTTCTTTTAAAGGTGATCAATTTATGAAGTTCATGCGGAATTTATGGGCCATGCATGACTCGACTCGAGTTCTACATGAAAATATGAAACCCGTGTATACGACTCTTCTCATTCTCATATTTACTTACTCAAAATTTAACTCTAATCAATGATGAATATCAAAGGATTCATAATTGACTCAAAGG
This sequence comes from Solanum sitiens, assembly GCA_016801875.1. NCBI lineage: Eukaryota > Viridiplantae > Streptophyta > Magnoliopsida > Solanales > Solanaceae > Solanum > Solanum sitiens. The sequence continues at coordinate 53,278 of JABWTJ010000846.1, forward strand.
CTTTCTTCGACTCTATTCTTAACCCTCTCTTGAATGTGAATTATGAATTCAAGAGTTATGATTCATGATATGAACGATCTCGTGATAACAAACTATACTCATGAATACATTCTCCTCATCTTCATACTCACTCGCTCAGTCTTGAAACAAGTTACTAGAAGTTGTAGAATACTTCTCAAAAGAACTCAAAGGGACTATCTTACAATGTTTGAAGAAACTCTCAAAACTTAACGATCTCAACTCTACCTAGAATTTGAATTATGAATTCAAGGTTATGATTCATATTTTGAATGATTTCTAGGTGTTAAGAATTCACTTAGATTTGTTAGAATCAACAGAAAGTGTTAGTACACTTAAGAAGAACATAACAAGATAAACTATAAAATACAGGTTGAGGCGGACGGACCTCGCGCACTACTGGCGCGCCACGCCAGCCCCAAATTTCAGAGAGCATTTCTGGCGCACTGCTGGTGCGTCGCCCCAGACCTCCTGGTGCAACGAGGGTGCATCGCCCCATCCTTCTTGGCGCACCGAGGGTGTGTCGCGCCAGCATAGCCCCAAGCAAAATTGATGAACGTTTCCTCTTATTTTCTTATCTTAAATCGATTTTAATCAATTTCGTTTCTCAATTTTTGCTTAGATTTAATTATCCAACCTAATTACACACTAATCAATTCAACAAAGACTCAAAACAATCACTTTCATCTTAATAAATCATCAAAACTCCAACAAAATAAGATTTAGAATGAACTTCAAGAACACCTTTCAAAAACACCTATCAAGAAATTAAATACTTCAACTTTCGAGAATGAAATTATGTTGAAAATAACCTGTTTGGCATGTGGGTGAATAGACCCAACACTAGCTTACATACCTATAAGGGATCAAACCCATGGTGAAAATCCACAACAACTCTCAAGAATTTCGACGAACGCCTCGATTCTTTGTCTTTTCTCTAATGGTGAGCCTTCGTGCTTTTAAAGGGTTCCACTTGTACTTTTAGTTAGATCAGTTGCTAGGATGTCATGGGTCTTGTCGTGCCTTCCATCTTTGTCAGTTGGAGGCTTCATTGATAGATAGTAGAGTTTCAGAAGTCTGTTTCATTTATCTTGTTAAATGTTTTAAAGACTTGAGTTGCTTAGTTTTGGCTAGTTGAATATACGATAGCATTCTGAGTTAATTATTTGAGTTTCAATGAATTTTATTCAATAAGCTTTATATGCTTAAGTTAGTCTTCGGCTTGTAGTCAGCCATGATGAGTGTTCGCTTGGGGACCAGCAATGATTCTCGAGTGCCGATCACGTCCAGGGTGTAGGCTCGGATCGTGACAATGCTTAGGGTGTAATAACTTTTTATATGCAATGGAATTGGAGAACCTATGAGAATACGTTTTAGTTTTATACAAACTGATTTGACTTGCTTAAATATGTTAATTTATGACTTAAATTGCATATTATCTTTCTATATTTGTTTTGGTAAACTTCGATGAATTTCCTCTACTGAATCATGTGATTAATAAGTAATATTTTGTTAGTTTTACAACTATTACATGCAAACTGTATGTGTGTCCTATACTAAACTCTTTAATATACAAAAAGTTTATATACAAATGTAATTAAAATGAACATAAATTGTTAGATTATTGTACCAAATCTTAAAAATAATTATTTTATACATATACAAATAACTTTATATGTACGAGGAGAAATATGAACATATAACTTATTTATTCAAATACCTCAAGTAGGTTTGTATATAATAACTTAAAATGCAAACAAATATGATTTAAAATAAACTATTATACAAATAACTTGTATATGTATAAATAAAAATAATTATACCAGTTTGTTTAAAATAATTACTTATATACCTATATAACTAGTTGTATATGTATAAGTAAAAATATGAATATATAAGTTGAATATATACATATACAAATACCTCGAGTAGTTTTGTATATAATAACTCAATATACAAATAACTATGTACGTAATATTCAATTATTATAATATCAAAGAGGTTTAAATTTTATAATATAGTATATGTTGTTTTGACACTGTCTAAATTCTATGTTCTAACAAATTTTTTTAGTGAAAAATTATTTCATTTGCTTGTATATTAATGTATGTAATGTGAATGTGTGTAGACACTTAAAGGGAAAAGATATTGTAATCTATTTGTATAACATCAAAATGATTGTTCTAAAAACTGAATCATATTACCAGTTAACAAAAACAAATGTAACATAAAAGTGTTATTTTAAGTTAAAAATTGAATCTGTCCACTTAACAAAAAACATGTTATGAATATGGTAAAAGCTAATGGATTGTCATCCTTTCGGTATTGTTGTTTTCTGTGTGATTCCTGACTGGCTTCAAAGGCGCTTCACAATCACTGATGACTCCATTGTGTAACTTTTGATTGTCGTAATTCCACAAAAATGAACGTATGTAATACAAACTTCTTCTGAGTCTATATCTGCTGGAATTTCTTTTCCCTCACTGAGAAACTACGCGTATGCTGCAACATATACTCCACAACTCGTATAAAATAATAAATAAAAACTCTTCGATTGTTATCATAATGCTTAAACTGTAACTAAATTTAATGAAATTTAAACTTGAAAACTAGCACCGGGTTGTTTGGGTATGTCTTTGACATATATAATACCATAGAAATCATATGTATGACCCTGGTATCGCGGCTGAGTTGTAATGTCCAAACTTTTCTTTCGAATAAAATCAGACTTAAAAAGATACATTGAGATAAGATGTGCATACTTCTTGATGTAATTAAAACATATGAATAGTGGAGTGAATTATTGTAACGACTGGGTTTCATCGTTATAGAAATGTCAACGAGGAAAAATGGGGGCTGGAATTGTTTTTTTCATATTTACTAGAAATTTTTCAACCTTGTCAAGATTTGGAGGAATTTTGAGTCATCAAGGTGTAAGGAAATTTGGTAGTAATTTAACGGAATAAATGTGGATCTGATTACATGATTGGTTAGATAACTCGTTAAGGAATTTGTGCGACTTTACGAAATTGAATTCGAATAAGTAGATCATCGGGAATTGATTTTGACATTTAAGGCATTTTCTGAGCGTAGTGAGTTAAGAGAGTGTTATAAGAAGGGAGAAGTGAAATTCCCTTAAGGAGCTCACTGTCTCGCTTCGTGCCGCTGCAGCGGGGTTCTTACCGCTGCAGCAACGCCGTTGCAACGGAAGGGGTGTCACTGTAGCGGCGAAGCGGAGATGAAATGAAAGAATTTTGAGATTTTTGAAGGGAATCTCACTGGTTCGCTTTGTGCCGCCGCAGCGGGATTAGTGTCGCTGCAGTGACGCCGCTATAGTGGGATGGGTGTCGCTATAGCGGGAGACGGATTTAAAATTCATAAATATAATCCTTAGACGACCTTATTTTTTATATTTTGACTTTTTGAGCTAAGAGACGACCCTTAGGCTATTCCAACTCGTTTTCCACCATTCTTGAAACTGTGAATACCTAAGTGTTTACCAAAACATAAAAAATTTACACCAATTTGAAAAGGGTTATATTTAAAATTAAAATTTTTTTGTAAATTAATACAAATTATAAGATCATTTATAGTTTAATAATAATAAAAAATAATAAAAAGAAGTTGTGAATTTCAGTTATTTGTTAATTCTATCTAGTCTAAAAATAATAATAATAATAATATAGAAAATATCATGGAAAAGTATGGAAAAATAAAAGAAAAGAGGAATCCTAAAAATTTCAAATTTGTTTTACCTTATCCTAATTACTCCCAACTTCCTAACTTATTTTCCTAAAATTCCTCCTTCCATCTTTTTGTTCTATTTTTTTATTTCCTTTTTTTTTTCACGATGTTTTTACACATTTTATGTCATCTTCTTATTTGTTTTGCTTTGTTAATTTATTGATTTGTTATCCTTTATTTATTTATTTATTTTATTATATTTTCTTATCTCAACCCTAATTTTCTCAATCAAATTTCAAATTAAATCCTAATTTCACTCCACTACATTCCTTTTAATTAGCACCGGACTATTATAAAAACACACGTTCAGTTGAAGGAAAAAACTCACAGACTGAGATTGAAATACACAGAAAAGAAAAAGCAAGAGCAAAAGCAAAGAGAAGAAAAGTTAGTGATTCTTTTGAGAATTAGGTTAGAGTTAGAGGTTTTGCTCGTGGTTCCAAATTCATGGCTCTTTAAAGTTAATACTTGGTTATTAACTTTGGAATCAGTATATCGTAGCAGTTCTTTTTGTGGTGAATCAATTTTTACGACGAGGTAACTCTAAATTCTTGTATGATTTAAATGGAATGCTTGTACGAAAATTTAATTCCAACCTATGAAGTTTTTCGAATCGCATGTATTATATTTATTATCATTATTATTATTATTACATTATTGTTATTATTATGCTCTTTAGATGCAATTTGTAATTTATATCGTTTCATGATATTGAATTGTTAAATTTGAATAGATTAGTATATCTTTCCGTCTAGTTTTCACTTCAGAAGATTTTGTTGAATTTATTGTAGACTTTTTAGATTAGGAGATAAAGTAAAATTTAATTGATTAGCGATTTAAAAAACTTATGTTTATTATGTTTTAGTCTTTTTAATACATTATTTGAATTAAAATTGTCTTTAGAATAACATAAGATCGTTATCTAATTCGGATTACTAAAGTTTATTATTAAGAGAATATATGATATTATTTAGAGTTATGATTAAATAAAATAACGAAGAAGAGTGATTAAAAAATAATGAGAAAACATAAATAAATAAACAAACAAATAAATAAATAATAAAAAAACAACGACAACAACAATATGTACAGAAAAAGAAAAACAACGATGATGAAAAAATGATTTAAAAAAAAAAGAAACAACAAAGTGTAACAAAAAAAAAAGTAATAAAACAGAATGTTAAAACAAGAAATATTTAAAGAAAATAAAAATAAAAATAAAAATAAAATTAAAATAAAGAAAAGATAAAAAGACAAAGAAACAAAATGTTTTTTTTCTTTCAAAAAATAAATAAATATAAAAAATGACTAAAAACGTAAAAAAAGAAATAAACAAGAAAAAAGGCGTTCAGACAAAAAAAGTGAAAAAATGAAAAATCGAAAAAAAAATCAGAAGAGAGAAGTAGAATAAAAAAAAAGTAAGAAAATATAAAATTAATAAAACAAAAGATAAAAAAAACGAAAAAGAACGTAAAAAAAAACACAAGTAACAAACTTTTTTTTTAAAAAAAAGAAGAAAGAAAACAAAATCTGTAAAATAATGATAAATAAAAAAATAAAAAATAAAAAAGAGAAACAGAGTTGTTACAGAAAACAAAAAACAAATATATATAAAAAATTAAAACAAAAAAAACGTGCAAAAAAATGAAAAAAAATTAAAATAAAAGGAATAATTTCTTTTTTTTTTAAAAAAAAATATAATATTCCTAATCTATTTAGGATTTCTTCCTAAAACTAACTTCAAATCTTATAAAATTTTATTTTTATTTTTTAAATCTAATAAATAAATAAATATAGAATCCTAAATAAACTTGAACTCTAATAATTTCTTTCCCACACCAATTTTAATTCTTAGAAACTAGATACCAATATATATTCTTCCTATAATAACATTAAAAAGTAAAAACATACAAATATAAGAAAAAATAAAAAATATACGGATGTTTCAAGTCTAAAATTAATGGATGCACACCGAAAAAATAAGACAATTTAAATAAATAAGCCGGTTTCAAATAGATTTAAAATAAATCTGAGGGCAAATAACTAGTTTATTAATCAATTAAATAATATAATATTCAAAAATTAAGTCAAGTCATACAAAAGTCTATAAAGCGACCGTGCTAGAACCACGAGACTCGAGGTGTGCCTAACACCTCCCCCTCAGTCAATAGAATTCTTACCCGAATTTTTAGTTCGCAGATCAATAAAAATAAAGTCAAATTTCCTTTTGATTAGAGATTTAAATAAGGTGATTTGAAACACCAAAACTTAATTTCAAGTGGCGACTCTGAATAATAATTATCCCTTTTCAAAATGTCACTTTAATTGGAAAAACTTTTTTTTTTTTTTTAAATCATAAAATTAATTTTTGAGAAAATTAAAAGGGGTGTGACAGATGGCGACTCCGCTAAGGAACTACTAGAATTCGAGCTTTATATATTGACTTATGTATGACTATTATTTATTTATTTACGTTTTTGGATATTGTATTTATTTGTTTTAATGTGCTAATTGTCTATTTATTTACTGTTTTGATAATATTTGAATTGCATTATAACTGTCTTCTCTCGCGCACCATTCTGAGTCTTCTGTATAACAATATGAGAATTGCGACTGCGCACCCCGCTTCTATCAAGATAGCCAGTGGATCTTCGATCCATGGTGAATTATTTTTAATCACACATGTTTAGGATGGGGAGCACTCATGCACAATGCCGAAAAGCGCTACAACCAATACGTTGCTACTCCCTGACTCGAGTTGTCCGCTCGTTTTACAGCCAGTCTAGAAATTTTTTTCCACAAGTGAAACCTTAGTAGAACTGAAACCTTCAGAATTGATATCCTTACTAGGCTCCGCTTTATTTGCATCGTGTGCATTTAACTTAGAGACTTGGCATGGGGCCCCAGTCTGTCTAGGACGTGTACCTTTACGTGAGACCATCATGTGCATTTTTGTGCTACTTGTTGCATCATGTGGAAGACTATAACAAATGTTGACCGACTTTAGGATAATATACTAAAGGAAGAAATGTCTATTTTTACCCAATGTATACAAATGATTCAAGATAAGATATTGAAAATAATATATATCCACATAACCCTCAATTTTATTTTCGCTTTTATAAAAAATAATAATAAAAATTATAATAATGCATAACATAATAATAATAATAATAATAATAATAATAATAATAATTATTTATATATATATATATATATATATATATATATATATATATATTTATCAAATTTGTCTCTTTATCCGGTCATTCTCTTTCGAAAACAACCTAAGCTTCCCCTAAGTGAGGTCAACAAAATTTATTTTCAAAAGAATGACCATTTTCGACATTCCGAATTAGTTTTTGTATTTTCCTTTATTTTTAACTACTCTAGAAAATGATTTTGAATCATCAAAAATTCATAAGTTAAATTTGTTTTGAATTCCGAGTCTCTTTGCCCAACCAGGTAACCATGAGATCTATGAGGTGTGATAAAAGACCAAGGGATGAAGCAGTCGAAATGGTCAATGATCCCCCAAAGTTCATGATCACGGATAAAACCACACAACTACTCATGAATTGGTGGAACGATATGCATGAATTTAGGCGGACTGAGATATTCAAACATCTTAGTTTCCTTACAGATATCATGAGATTTAGTCCTGACAGAGGTTTGATCAAGGCTTTGATCCCATTTTAGGATCCTACAAGCAACGTGATTCGCTTCAGTGATTTTGAGTTGATGCCTATATTAGAAGAATTGGGTGGTTTCACAGGGTTAGGCAAGGATCTTTGAACTAAAACGCTGATAGCCCCAAGAGTGTCAGCGGGAACAAATTTTTGGAACAGATGCACATCATCTATCCTCATAAGGAGTGTTTCGATAATGGATTGGTTTCCTTAGAATTCTTGTACTCTAAAATATGGAAATAAAGAAGAATTTTCAGACTATGGGAAACAACTTAAAAATGGACAACACCTCTCTACTTGGAAAAAGCATAGACAAGAAGCATTCATGGTTACATTTTTAGGAGCTATGGTTTTTCCAAGGAGGGATAAAAAAATCGATATCCTTATGTCGGGAATAGTCACTGTTATGATGAAGAAAGAGAAATCCACTATCTTGCCGATGATGTTGGCTGATATTTATCGTGCTTTGACTAAATGTAGAGAAGGGAAAGACTTTTTTGAAGATTGTAGCATTCTATTGCAAATGTGGTTTCTGAAGCACATGTATCGCCATCGTTTTACGATAGGTTTCAAATCCAATTGGACGAATTATATTTTGAGCCACCTAGACAGGATGAAAGAATTAAGAGACAAATTGCCAAAATGTGTCAAAGCGTGGAGACATTATCTTCTTAAATTGACTGCATCCAAGATTACATGGAACTCATTGGTTCCCTGCGAGTGATGTAATTGTTATGTCTTCCTATCATCCATTTTTTGTTCTGACAGGCCTTCGCGGGTTCCAACCATACATACCTCTTCGGGTGCTACGCCAACTAGGACAAAAATAAATTTTGCCTAAGGCCGAAGATACACATAATTTCGTATGGGAGGTGACATTTGAAGATCGAGATCGAGAATCAGAAGCCCAAAAGATTTGGGGTGGTAGTCGAACTTTAAGTTCGAACGCTATGGTAGATGATCGTGTTGAAGGAGAAGTTGACCCCTTATACCTCCATTGGTTCTTTGATCAAGCCCCTCTCAAAGTAATGCCCGAGGGATCAGCGCGAGAAATCATAGATCGAGAAGGGGAAATTAAATTCAGAATCAAGCAGGCCCGACTCGAGGTGGAAAGAAATTATAGGTCTACTTTGGATATCCTAAGTAATGACTTAAAGAATTCTAGAGAAGAGTTGGCTCAGCGTGATGCAATATTCGAAGAGAGTTACATTGATTCAGGAAAGGGCTGAAAAGAAGCATCTATCTACTATTCGAACCCTGCATGAAGATTTGGGCATTGTCACAGGCGCTATGGAGCAAGAGGATGAGGAATATAAGAAAGAAAAGACCCTCTTAATGCACGCACAAGCCAGGTTAAAAAATCAATTAAAAGCTTCGATGGGACGAGAAAGAGACATATCAAACCATTTCACATTGTATCAAGCAGAAGTGGCGAACGAAAGAAACCAATGGATGGAAGAGCGTGGAGAACTTCATAACCAAATTGAAGATCTTCAAGCACATGAAGAGCATTTGAATGACGCGGTTGTCACTACTTAAGAATGGTTGCAGAATTGTCACGAGAATATGGAGTAAGCCAAAGGACAAGTGCTTCAGTTGTAGAGAGCTTGATTGATGTTTATGGTGGTCATCTCCATCAGAGTGATGAGAGCTTGGGTCGAGAGGCGCGTGCACTAGCCCCACATCTGCCGAAATCTTTGTTCAAGGTCTACTCTAGGGGGCAATTGATGATCAAGAAATGTCGGAGATGAATTTTTTTTTATTTTTCTTTTTAGTTTCATTTCATCGAATTTTGTTTTAATCTTTAAGTACTTTGATGTTTTTATTTTTGTCATTTTGATTTGAATGGTATTTTCATTTTAAGTTAAATAAATGTCGTGCTTTTTTTCCAAAGAAACTTCTCTACATGAACTACGTAATGATCTGATTCATGTTCAAACATGATACGTAGATAACCTTTAATAGGTTCGATCAAAATGCATTCAAATTATTCAAATGAGTAAAGTAGGGGACCAAACGAAATAAACAAGTTGTCCAAAGTCGGGATGAAACATAAAAGCCTTCCAAAACTCATTATAGACATATGAATAATTTAGGTGCATAACATACAACGTGTGTTTAATATTCTTAAAGTGCTGAATCCTAACATATTTTGTTCTTATATATAAGAAATAAGAGTTTAAAGGTGGTTGATTTGTGAGGTGAGCTGGCATCTCATCAATATAACACAAGATCAAAAGGGAAAGAAAAAATGACACGTAAAGACGGAACAAAGTTGGAAAATGACGAAACACAAACTCAAATGGTTGCACAAGAATCGGTACCGATAGAAGAGGTGAAAATATTGAGACAACAGATGATTGAAATGTACGAATCTTGGATGAATGGTCAAGCCCCTCTGCCTTGAATTCGAGAATACCTGGATGTGAATATGCCATTCTCCATCCAAGTGTCAACAAGAGACCCGATTTATCCACCTGGGTTTGGACCTTACGTTAACGCATCTAATACTGCCGGAACTTCCTCGGTAAAACCGTTGACACCATCAATGATGAATAATCCACTCTTCATGCCAACTGTGCAAACTAATGCAATTCCTCAACCAACACTAATACAAAAATCCAATGATGACCCTATACTCAAAGATCAATACGGACAAGGTCATGCCCCTATATTGACTTTCAATGTTCCTAACTCTTACCACTACCAATATAGTTCTCCCGTCGAGATTGAGAAAAATACTAAGGATGAGGAACATGAATAAATTGCAAGGAAAATGAAGAGTTTGGAACAAAACATAAGGAATATGCAAGGTATGGGAGGACACAAAAATGTCTCATTTAAGGACTTATGCATGTTTCCATATTTCCACTTGCCTAAAGGGTTCAAAACTCCAAAGTTTGATAAGTATAATAGTCATGGCGATCCAGTGGCTCATTTGAAAAGATTTTGTAATCAGTTGAGAGGAGCCGGAGAAAAAGAAGAACTTCTTATGGCTTACTTTGGAGAAAGTCTAACTGGTGTAGCCTCAAAATGGTTTATCGATCATGACATTTCTCGTTGGCACGTCTGGGATGACATGGCGCAAGATTTTGTCCAACAATTCCAAACATCGATATTGTTCCCGATCGCAATTCCCTAACTAATATGAAAAAAAGTCATCTGAAAGTTTTAGGGAATATGCCATAAGATGGAGGAGCAGGTGGATAGAGTCAAACCACCGATGAAAGACTATGAATTAGTTGATGTTTTTCTCCAGTCTCAAGAACTTGACTACTTTCATTACCTTCTCGCTGCAATGGGCAAGCCTTTCCCCGAAGCGATTAAGATCGGAAAAATGATAGAGAATGGCATAAAGTCGGGTAAAATTGTAAGTCAAGCAGCCATTAGAGCTACCACACAAGCAATAAAAGCGGATCCAGTAATTTTACAAATCGAAAAAAGAAGGAGGAAGGGTCCATGATGGCATCTGGATCGAGAGGTGTTCAAATGTGCATGAACCATCCTTATGGTCAAGTCCAACAAGAACAATCTAATTCTCCTCATTATTATTACCCATCCCAATTGCAGTTCTCAACACTCAAGCATATGTTCGACTTCCTTCGCGCCAACAATGGCGGGGGCCTTCCCCACAAGGTTCTCGCCCCCAACAACAAAATTTCCAGACGCCATACAATCCACGTCCCAGGACGGATTATACGAGAGAACAAGGTCGAAAATAAAATTTAACCCTAATTGGGGAATCGTATACGAGTTTGTTGCGGAAATTAATACAATTGAGACTGGTTGAACCTGTCAATCCCTACGTTCTGAATCCAAATGCAAGAGGATTTGGTCCAACTGTTATATGCGAGTATCACGCTAACACTCCAGGTCATAGCACAAAGAATTGTTGGACCCTAAAAAAGTCATTGAGAAATCGAGAATAAGGTAATCGAGATACGCAATGAGAAAGCACCGAATGTCACCAATAAACCACTCCTGCTCACAATAATGAGCGTATTGTGGGGATGGTGGACATTTTTGAAGACTGTGAGCAAACAAGTAGAACAAAAGTTGAAAGCAAGGTTTCAAAAGAAGAGTCTAGTATGGTTTTAGAACCCATACAAAGAGAATCGATAATTGTTAAAGGTGCACATTCAAATTTTGGTGACTCGAGGAAGCTAGTGTTGTATGTCCCTGGAGATATAAAAAGAGGAGACATACCGTTGAATGGACCAAAATGCTACATTTCTGGTAAACTTTCAACATTTGATCAAAATCAAGAAAGTGTGAAAGATCAGTTGTGATACAAATTGCAACACAACTTCCGATCACAAACACCAAGGCCGTTCCGTAGAACTATAACAAAGTTGTCGTTATTCACAAGGGAAAGGAGATTGTCAAACAAACAAATGAGACAAGAGTCTTAACTTGTTTCGGAAGGTGTTATGCTCCGGAAGAATTAAAGAGGGACAAAAAAATCAAAGAAAATCAATTGCCGATAAAAAAAAACCAGTCACTGAGGAGTAAGCTGAAGAGTTTCTGAAAAAGATGAAAGCTCAAGATCATTCTGTTATTGATCAGTTGAGGAAAACACCTGCTCAAATCTCTTTGTTGTCATTACTCATACATTCTCAAGAACACCGTGAAGTTTTGATCAAAATCTTGAATGAGGAACATATATCATAAAATATTATGGTGGATAACTTGGAAAAGATGGGAAACCGAATTTTTGAGATAAATTGAGACATTTTCACTGATGATGAATTGCCCTTGGAAGGATCTGGACATAACAAGGCTCTACATTTGACCGTGAAATGTGAAGAACACTATGTGAAGAGGGTCATGGTTGATGGAGGATCAGGTGTAGACATATGCCCTCTTTCCACTCTACAAATCTTGAAAATCAGCACTGATAGGATCCGTACTAACAATGTTTGTGTACGGGCATTTGATGGCAAAACGAGATACTCTTGGTAAAATTTACTTAATTGTTACAATTGGACTAGCGGAGTTTGGAATCACTTTCCAAGTTATAGACATGGACATGTCTTACAATCTACTTTTGGGTATGCCATGGATCCACCTGGCTAGAACTGTGCCATCTACTCTACACCAAGTGGTCAAGTTTGAACATGACAAACAAGAAATCATTTTTTATGGTGAAGATGACCTCCCAATCACCCGAAATCATTCAATACCATGCATTGAGGCGAAAAGAGGTTGTGAATCCCTTAACTATCAGGCTTTGGAGATAATAACGGTCAATCAGTTCTTAGAAGGAAAGTCTATCCTCCAACCACATCTATCCTCTACTTCAGTCATGGTGGTGGCTCAAATGGTACAAACGGCTATGAACCCTGAAAGGGATTAGGTTTGTCATTTCAAGGAATTGTGAATCCTATCAATCCAATGGGTAATCAAGATACATTCGGTTTGGGTTTTAATCCAACTAGATTTTATAGAGAATGGGCAAAAAATCGTAAAAGAAATGCTTGGAATCTGTCTAAGACGATCCCCCATATTGCTCAATCTTTCATTAAATCTCGAGGTGAACCGAGTCCAGACTTACCTATCCAAAATGTTGTGGATGAAATGTGTCAAGGTATCAAGGAAATGTTTTATGAGGTAAACATGAATTAGATGGGTGAGGGCACTAGTCATAGGATGTGCAGTTTGTCGACCCGAATGTCCAACTCAACAACTGGAAAGCCACTCCTCTCCCTACAAGGAAGGAGTCCTGGTAGTTTTATTTTGCTGTTTGTTTTTTCATCTTTTGTTATTTGGATTATTCCCAGGTTTGTAATTCAAACATTCTATTTGTTTCACTTTGTTGTTAACTCTTTTATCCTTTCCCATTCAATGCAATGAAGTTTTAGTCATCTTCTTTGTTCCTACTCTTTCTAATATTTGTCATCTTATTTTTATTTTCAGTTATGTTAACTTTAATAATATGACATGCATGTGGAGTTTACAATTAGATCCTAAAGAGTTGTCTGATTTCAAAACAATGAATCCTAAGTCTAAGGAATTTGCTGAAGATGAAGTTGACGAAGAAATAAAAAAAGGGATTAGATCAATTTGAAAATAAGCCTAAACCTAATTTAAGTGAAACTGAGGCGGTTAATTTAGGACCTCCCGAAGATGTGTGAGCAATAAATTTAAGTATCCATGTCGATCAAAATATTTGAGATTACATAATTCGAGTTTTATTTGAATACGAAGATGTCTTCACTTGGTCATACGATGACATGCCGGAGTTAAGTGTTGATCTGGTAGTTCACAAACTTTCCATACATCTTGATTTCCCACCTGTCCAGCAAAAGGAGAGAAAATTTAAGACAGATATGAGAGATAAAATCTAAGAGGAAATCATGAAGCGATTGAGTGCAAATGTGATCAGGGTCGTCCAATACACTATCTGGTTGGCTAATGATGTGCCAGTGCCAAAGAAGGATGTAAAGATCAAAGTTTGTGTTTATTATATAGATTTAAACAAAGCAAGTCCAAAAGACAATTTTCCAATATCCAACATTCATATCCTGGTTGATAATTGTGCTAAACACGAGATTCAGTCTTTCGTGGACTGTTACGCCGGATATCACCAAATTATCATGGATGAAAAAGATGCAGAAAAAACTGCTTTCACCACCCCGTTGGGTACATATTGTTATAGAGTCATGCCATTTGGTCTAAAGAATGCGAGAGCAACCTTCATGAGAGATATGACTACCATATTCCATGACATGATGCATACAAAAGTTGAGGTATATGTCGATGATGTCATCATTAAGTCTAGAATGCAAATTGACCATGTACGTGATCTAAGAGAATTCTTCGAAAGGTTGAGAAAGTACAATCTCAAGCTTAATCCAGATAAGTGTGCATTTGGAGATCCATCTGGCAAGCTTTTGGATTTTATAGTTAGCCAAAGAGGCATTGAATTGGACCCCTCAAAGATAAAGTTCATTCGAGAATTGCCACCTCCAAAAACCAAAACTGAAGTCATGAGTTTTCTAGGAAGGTTAAAGTATATCAGCCCATTCATCGCTCAACTCACTACCACATGCGAGCCGATATTTAAGTTGTTGAAAAAGGATGATGCTATTAAATGGACAAGTGAGTGTCAAAAGGGTTTTGACAAAATTAAGGAATATTTAGCAAATCCTCCCGTACTGGTCCCCACAGATCCTGGTAGGCCTTTGTTTATATACCTCTCGGTGATGGATAATTCTTTTGGTTGCGTTCTAGGACAACACGAAGTCACGGGGAAAAAGGAACAAGCTATCTATTACTTAAGCAAGAAGTTCACAAGCTATGAGACAAAGTACACTCTATTAGAAAAGACATGTTGTGCTTTAACTTGGGTCGCCCAAAAATTGAAGCACTATTTTTTGTCCTACACCACTTACCTCATATCTCGAATGGATCCTTTGAAATATACTTTTCAAAAAGCCATGCCAACGGATAGGTTGGAAAAATGGCAGATTTTGCTTACAGAATTTGACTTTGTGTATGGCACTCGCACCGCCATGAAAGCATGACCGATCATCTGGCAGAGAATCCGATTGATGATGAATACGAGCCCTCAAAGACATACTTCCCTGATAAAGAGATCAACTCTATTGAGGAAGAAATTCTTGATGATGATCTCGTGTGGAAATTATATTTTGATGGGGCTGTCAACAAAAATGGAGTAGGAATTGGGGCAGTTCTTATCTCACCAAACGAATGTCATTATCCTGCCACATCACGACTTCGATTCTTTTCTACCAACACACAACAGAATACGAAGCTTGCATCATGGGTTTAAATATAGCAATAAATATGGATGTGCATGAGCTATTAGTTTTGGGGGATTCCAACTTGCTCATTCGACAACCTCGAGGCGAATGGGAAACTCGAGACGTTAAGCTCATACCGTACAAGCAATGTTTAGAAAATCTCATCAAAAGGTTCAAGTCCATTGAATTTAGATATATTCCCAGGTTTCACAATGAGTTGGCTGATGATTTGTCCACCCTAGCATCGATGCTTCCATACCCATGTAATACCTACATTGACCCGTTGGAAATCCAAGTTAGGGATCAACATGGTTATTGCAATACAATTGAGGTAGAGGCAGACGGTGAGCCCTGGTATCATCTAGATTTGAATTTATTGTGATGTGTGAATACTCAAGAGGCGAAAACAATTATGAATGAGGTATATTTAGGGGTATGTGTCTCACACAAGAATGGTTACGTTCTAGCAAAAAAGATTATCCGGGCAGGATACTATTGGTTTACCATGGAGCGAGATTGCTTCCAATTTGTTCGCAAGTGCCATAAGTGCCAGATTCATAGTGACTTGATTCACTCACCCCCTTTAGAGTTTCATCCTATGTCTGCTCAGTGGCCTTTTGTTGCTTGGGGAATGGACGTTATTTGGTCAATTGAGCCGAAAGCATCTAACGGGCATCGGTTTATTTTAGTTGCCATCGATTACTTTACCAAATGGGTAGAAACTATCACATTCAAATCAGTCACCAAGAAATCAGTGGTGGACTTCGTTCATTACAACATCATATGTCGTTTATGCTTACCAAAGATCATTATTACAGACAATGCAATGAATCTCAACAACCACCTGATGAAGGAAGTTTGTGAGCAATTTAAAAAATTTCATCGTCATTCAACCCCTTATAGACCCAAAGCAAATGGGGATGTTGAAGCGGCAAATAAAAACATCAAAAAGATTAAAGATTCTTAGGAGAATGGTGCAAGGATATAGACAGTGGCATTAAAAACTACCCTTTGCTCTCATGGGATATCGCACGACTGTTCGTACGTTAGTCAGTACAACTCTCTACTTATTGGTTTATGGAAATGAGGTTGTCATACCCGCAGAAATTAAAATCCCTTCTCTTCGAACCATTGTTGATGCAGAAATCGAGGATACAAAATGGGTTGAATCAAGGTTAGAACAATTAGCACTGATAAACGAAAAACGGTTGACATCAATTTGTTTTGGTGAATTATATTAGCAGAGGATGACTCAGGCTTATAATAACAAAGTACGCCCAAGAAATTTTGAAGTGGGTCAACTTGTTGTGAAACACATCCTTCCCCACCAAGACGAGGCCAAGGGAAAGTTTTCTCCAAATTGGCAAGGCCCTTATGTTATTAAGCAAGTGTTATCCAAAGGAGCTTTGCAACTGGCAGATATGGAGGGAAAGGCAATCGACACAATTGTCAATGTAGATTCGGTCAAAAGATACTACGTTTAGCACTCCTTGTCATTATTGACATTCTCAAGATGAGAGGATATAAATGTATCCTCTTTTATCTCAAACACCACTTGTCTGGTGCTTTATCTTTGAAAAAAAAAAGTTATTGAACTACATTTGACATGATTCCTAAGAGGATACGTAGGCAGCCCTTCATTGGGGTTCGGTCTAATCACTCAATAAAACGATAATCATGTTCTTCAATTCTCTAAAGGTTGAGACATGATATTGCGAACTATGGGGAATCTTAAAGAAGAAATAAAGATAAATGAGAGAGTCTTATGAGTGAAAACCCTCACGGGCGCCATAAGACGATGGTTAGTTGAGAGACAGAGATTAGAATGTCATATTGGTGGAAAATCACGAAAGGCGCTACTGATCAAATGATGACATTCTGTCTCGGCATGAGCGCAATCATAATAAAAGTCAAGCTTAGACTGAAAGGTAAAACATTGTTTCCTGAGATTCAGACAACTCGAAAAGATCAAACGTTCAGTCGAAATGCATGTCATGTTTCACTAAAATCGTCACGTACTTTCAGATAAGATTCTTTTCAATCCTTTTAAACATTCTCTTATTTATTTACTACTTCTAAAGATATAAATTTTCCTTTATAACCCTTTAATTAGTGTTATTTGTGCTTGTGTTCGTTATTCTTTGAGTTTTTCTCAGCATCAACTTGTGTCAAGTGAGAAAATTAAATCAAAGCTGCAAAATTGACTACGGTATTTTCAGTTGAATGTTGGGGGAATGCATCATATTGACTAGGGCTATGAACCAACCGAGAAAATAAATATCATAAATCGATACCGTGTGAAAAGTTGATATAGCCAGAGAGTTGCTTGGGAACGAATGAACCACACAACATGCACAAAATGGTAATGGATCAGAATGTTCATGAGAAGTGATTCAAGGAAATATAAGGATTATCTTTAAAACATCTTCAAGATATTCGCACAATCATCAATGGAATGAATCTCCAAAGCAGGGCGTATCCAAAAATCAAGCTTCACAAGATACTTGAAGTCATAAACCAACCATCATTTAGAAAGATTAACAATACATTCTTTGTCTCGAAACATGTATAAAGCAGAATCGTGTAAGTAGTTTGCGAGAAACAAACGCCACGATGATAAGTTCTTGAATCCTTACTTCTCATACAATATGCACAACAAAATAATAATAACAATAAAAAGAATTTTTTTTCTTAATAGAATCTGGGGGATTTTATTTTATTTTTAGTTTGTTCAATGTATAAATAAAAATAAGATAAAATAACATTGAATAATAATGATAATAATAATAATATAAGTGAAAAGAAAAAATATATATATATAAATCATGTCTTTACAGGGCACAATAACCACCAGTTGCATGTAGGACACAACAACCGCTATCTTATTTTTCATGTCTTTCACAGGGCACAATAACCCCTAGTTGCATGTAGGGCACAATAACCCTTATATTATTTTTCATGTCTTCACAGGGCACAACAGCCCATGGTTGCATATAGGGCACAATAACCCCTATTCTATTTTTCATATCTTCACGGGGCACAATGACCCCTGGTTGCATACAGGGCACAATAGCCCCTATCTTATTTTTCATGTCTTCACAGGGCACAATAAACCCTGGTTGCATATAGGGCACAATAACCCCTATCTTATTTTTCATGTTTTCATAGGGCACAATAACCCTTGGTTGCATATAGGGCACAATAACCCCTATTTTAATTTTTATATCTTCACACGGCACAATAACCCCTATTTATTTTTCATATCTTCACAGGGAACAATAACCCCTGGTTGCATATATGTCACAATAACCCCTATTTTATTTTTGATGTCTTCACGGGGCACAATAACCCCTATTTTATTTTTCATATCTTCACAGGGAACAATAACCCCTGGTTGCATATATGACACAATAACCCCTATTTTATTTTTGATGTCTTCACGGAGCACAATAATCCCTGGTTGCATATAGGGCACAATAACCCCTATCTTGTTTTAATGTCTTCAAGGGTATAAGAACCCCTGGTTGAATTGTGGACATAAAACTCTCTTTTGTTTTATTTTCACATTTTTGTAATGGCCACAAAAACATTATTTTTATTTTTAGTATAAACTTTTATAACTTTTATCAATAACTCACAAAATTTTCCTAACACAAACTGGGCAGAAAATTTTATTTTGTTTTGTTTGTTTTGTTTTATGGTGTGCAGATTTATACGTAGTACACAAATTTGAAGTTCAAGAATAAAAGAATTCATCCTTTCAAGAAAACAAGTATTCAAGAATAACATGCGGAAGAACGTCAACGGCTGAAGTCAAGTCATAAAGTTTCAAGTCTTAAACTCAGATGTCTAGATCAAAGTTCGGAATCGATGAACCTACCAAAGAGGGTGAAGCGATAACCAAAGATTCAAATTGAAGACGGGTAGATAGGATTTCGTATCTTTCCTTTCTCTCCTTCTACATTTTGCCTTTTTAATGTAATAGCTGGAGCTATGAACCGGAATCTCAACAAAACCTCACTCGACTACCTAACTCATTGGAACTACGCCTGACTCTTTATCATCAACTTAGGATAGGTTCTTTTTCAAAAGTTAGGACGCAGTCAAACCTCTTCTCTTTTATTTTTTTTCACATTTTGGCATAAATGTTCCAGTCAAAAATCGGTCACATTTTTCACGTCTTTGCATTAAAACTCTTTATGTTTCCAAGCAAAGAGTGACATACTGTTAACACCTATTTTTTTACCAAAACATAAAGATTTTACACCAATTTGAAAAGGGTTATATTTAAAATAAAATAAAATTGTAAATTAATACAAATTATAAGATCATTTATAGTTTAATAATAATAATAAAAAAATGATAAAAAAAAGTTGTGAATTTAACTTATTTGTTAATTCTATCTAGTCTAAAAATAATAAATAATAATATAGAAAATATTATGGAAAAGTATGGAAAAAGAAAAGAAAAGAGGAGTCCTAAAAATTTCAAATTTATTTTACCTTATCCTAAGTACTCCCAACTTCCTAACTTATTTTCCTAAAAATCCTCCTCCCATCTAATTTCTTTAACTTTTATTCAATTTTTTTATTTCCTTTTTTTTACACGTTTTACGTCATCTTCTTATTTGTTTTGTTTTGTTAATTTATTGATTTGTTATTATTTATTTATTTTCTTTTCTTTCATTATCTCAACCCTAATTTTCTCAACTAAATTTCAAATTAAATTCTAATTCCACTCCACTACGTTTCTTTTAATTAGCACCAGACTCTCACCCAAAACTATTATAAAATCGCACGTGCAGTTGAAGGAAAAAATACACAGACTGAGATTGAAATACACAGAAAAGAAAAAGCAAGAGCAAAAGCAAAGAGAAAAAAAGTGAGTTATTCTTTTGAGAATTAGGTTAGAATCAGAGGTTTTGCTCGTGGTTCCAAATTTGTGGTTCTTTAAAGTTAATATTTGGTTATTAACTTTGGAAATCAGTAGATCGTAGCAATTCTTTTTGTGGTGAATCAATTTTCACGACGAGGTAACTTTAAATTCTTGTATGATTTAAATGGAATGCTTGTACGAAAATTTAATTCCAACAATATTAAGTTCTTCAAACCACATGTATTATATTTATTATCATTATTATTATTACATTAATGTTATTATTATGCTCTTTAGATGCAGTTTGTAATTTATATCACTTCATGATATTGAATTGTTAAATTTGAATAGATTAATATATCTTTCCGTGTAGTTTTCACTTCAAAAGATTTTGTTGAATTTATTGTAGACTTTTTAAATTAGGATATAAACTAAAATTTAATTGATTAACGATTTAAAAAACTTATGTTTAATATGTTTTAGTCTTTTTAATACATTATTTTGATTAAAAATTGTCTTTAGAATAACGTAAGATGGTTATCTAATTCGAATTACTAAAGTTTATTATTAAGAGGACAAATGATATTATTTAGATTTATGATTAAAAAAATAATGAAGAAGAGTGATTAAAAAAATGAGAAAACATAAATAAATAAATAAATAAATAAATAATAAAAAAAAAATAACAGCAACAACAATATGTACAGAAACAGAAAAAGAACGATGATGAAAAATGATTAAAAAAAGAAACAACAAAGTGTAAAAAAAAAAAAAGTAATAAAACAGAATGTTAAAACAAGAAATATTCAAAAAAAAAATAAAAAATAAAGAAAAGATAAAAAGACAAAGAAACAGAATGTTTTTTTTTCTTTAAAAAAAATGACTAAAAACGTAAAAAAAATAAACAAGAAAAAAGGCGTTCAGAAAAAAAAAATGTGAAAAAATGAAAAATCGAAAAAAAAATCAGAACAGAGAAGTAGAATAAAAAAGTAAAAAATATAAAATTAATAAAACAAAAGATAAAAAAAAGAAGAAAAAGAACGTAAAAAAAAAGAAGTACCAATTTTTTTTTAAAAAAAGAAAGAAAACAATATCGGTAAAATAATGATAAAATTAAAAATTAAAAAAAAATAAAAAGGAGAAACAGAGTTGTTACAGAAAACAATAAACAAATATATATAAAAAATTAAAACAAAAAAAACGTGCAAAAAAAATGACAAAAAAAATTAAAATAAAAGGAAAAATTTCGTTTTTTTAAAAACATAATATAATATTCCTAATCTATTTAGGATTTCTTCATAAAACTAACTTCAGATCTTATAAATTTTCTTTTTCTTTTTTAAATCTAATAAATAAATAAATATATAATCCTAAATTAACTTGAACTCTAAAAATCTCTTTACCACACAAATTCTAATTCTTAGAAACTAGATACCAATATTTATTCTACCTAGAATAACATTTAAAAATAAAAATATACAAATATAAGCAGAAAAAATAAAAAAATATATGTATGTTTCAAGTTTAAAATTAATGGATGCACACCGAAAAAATAAAACAATTTAAAATAAATAAGTCAGTTTTAAATAGATTTAAAATAAATCTGAGGGCAAATAAAAAGTTTATTATTCAGATAAATAATATAATATTCAAACATTACGTCAAGTCATAGTAAAGTCAATAAAGCGACCGTGCTAGAACCACGGGAAACGAGGGGTGCCTAACACCTTCTCCTCGGTTAAAAAAATTCCTTACCCGAATTTCTGATTCGCAGACCAATAAAAATAGAGTCAAATTTTCTTTTGATTAGGAATTTAAATAAGGTGGCTTGGAACACCAAAACTCAATTCCAAGTGGCGACTCTGAATAATAATTATTCCTTTTCAAAATATCACTTTAATTGGAAAAACTCTTTTCTTTCAAATCATAAAATTATTTTTTCAAAAAATTAAAAGGGGTGTGACAGAAGCTAGCGGTAAGCTTTTCACTCCTCGAACTCATTTTTTGATCCGTAGAACGTTTTAGAGTAGGTCAATATTGATGGGGAAGGATTACTTGAAGAATCATATGATGGAATTAACCATAATTGACTAGTTGGGGTCATCGGTTTTGTTGATTGTAGACCACGAACAAGAGGAACAAATCCGAAAAGGGAAGGATCAAGTTGTCTAGGGTTTTAAGCTTGTTTCAAGATAAGTGATGGTTGTGATTCTATAATGTGTGGTATATGCTTGTCTTGCTTCATTGTGATACTTGTTTATGTATGCATGTTTCAATATTGATCATAGACTTTTCAAAAGCGATGTGTGATTGTCAATACCATGAAATCATTAACTAATGTATGATCATTGATGATGTACTTATAATTGTGATTGTGTTGTGTGATTGGGGATAGGATTGCCATGTTCTGGCAAGCTAACTTTGATCGAATTGCCACGTTCAGACATAAAATTAAATCAGAATCCCACGTTTTGACATAAAATAGGATCGAATTGCCACAGGTTGACTTTGGGTTTCGTAAGAGGACCAACTACGTGAAAGCATGTGAATTGTATTGTTGTTCTTAATGTTGATAATATTGAGTATACAATATATATGTACATGTGATTATAATGTTGTATTTACTTGTTTATGATGTACTAACGGGATAGCCGCGTGATCTTACAAATACACAGTGGTTGTGTACTGATTTCACACTTGCTCTTATTTTTGTTGAGTATAGGGTATCTTCACACGACTATTGACAGATCTCGCATAGTAGATTAATGGTCGCTCCGAGTTCAAGGGTGAGCCACATCATTAGGGCTGCCAAGGAACTCCCCTTGGTCTATGTCCACCTTTTCAAACTTAGATATTGTTTTAGTTACTATTTAATTCATAAGAGATTCTGTTAGTTAGATATCGTTATAATTTTGGTACATTGACTCTCAGATTATATTTTTATTCTTTCGCATTGTTAGTTAGTTATTTGATCCTTATTTAGTAGTAAAGTCTTGCCTTTAACTATTTAACTTGCTTTAGTAACTTAAAAACCTTTGTTTTAGATTTCTTGCTTTAGTTGGTTGCTAGTAGTGGTTCTCCCACCGAGTTGTAGTGTGGGTGCCAATCACGACGGTCTGGCTCGTGACAATTGTTGATTGAATTGTACACCTTTATACAACAATCGTTGAAAAATATAAGAATCAAAAGCCAAAGTAACCTCCTCTTTCACATTGACACATCGACAGGGATGAATACATCATCAACTGTGTGCCATGGTGCAAAAGCATGCATGTTGTATCAGTTGATGTAATCAATAATCATCTCGTCTAATCCTTCCTTAGATGAAGCACATTCAGTTTCATAATATGCATTTTAGGCATTTTGTATCACAGTGTTGAAATTGCAACATAGATTTATGAATTTATATGTGCTATTGTTGGAGTACTTGACCTTTTCTCTTATGTAGTACAATATGACATTTATGTGTTGTGAAAAAATAAGTAATAATTGTATAAGTTCTACAATATACAATTTCATATTATTTATATATTTTTAAGAAATAAAATAAGATACATACCGAGTCATCAATCAAGTGGCGCTCAAATTCAATTTTGTAGAATCAATTCTTATCGTCAATTGTAGCAAAACCAAAATCAATCATGTTTGGGAATGTTGCCTTTTCTTTCTTGTAGAGATCCTCACTGTTGTTCCTACAATAAACAATTCAAAATTAACTAGACATCTTTAACGAACGAATTAAAAGAGAATTGTATATAATATACATAAACGATTTACTTTTTGTAATGTTTGACGAGTAAGTCATTTTACAGCTATTTTAAAATTTTTGTAACAAAGGAGAATCTTTCACCCTAGACAATGGAACAAATGAATGTTTCAGATAAAAAAATATTGAATGTTATGACGAACTACCTGAAAAGTCCAGAACAAAAATATCTACAAACTGCATACATTATGGTTTATATATAAAATATAAATATAACATAAATAATTGATGCGTACCAGCATCCGACCCGAATGAAGTCATGTATGGACATGTAGTGAGTAGACCTGGGCGTCTATCATAACACTGAATACAAGATTTTGCAGTATGTTCATACTTGGAAAAAGATGGCTTGACAATTCAACTCAGTTAATTGTCCAGATTTGAATCAGACATATATACCATTTGTATAGACACTGGAGCTAATGAGACCTGCCTCGCATCTATAATAATCTCGTCAAATCGAGCAGATATTTATTATCAAAGTGTACCTTCATATCTAAATTTATTGCATGTTCCTTTCGAGCATCGTGCTGAACTTCCACAGTAGCATCCAACATTGATCAAAGAGGACATTATCACGTTGATCTTCGACATTAGCATCCAACATGTCTTGATCAAAAGAGCAGTCCTAATTTGTATCTTTCAGGTTATCTCCATTAAGAGCCACATAGGTATCCAATAAATTATTTATATACAAAACTTACTAAATTTTTAAATGTATATAAATATGAAAAAATATTGAATGTATATGCAGCTGCTGATTAGGATTATTTGAGCATTCAATATTTTTGATGATCAATATACATTGAAATATATAAATATTATCTTTTGATCTTTCAATTCACTTGAATGACTTATTGACTAAATTTGAGCACCAATTTGTGGAGAGTAAGTAGGTGACTGATGAAAACGTGCGGTATGCGTTTTTATAATCCAAACTATTCTATACACAAATAGGTGAGTTGTTTGTATCTACATATCGAAATGTGATCTAATAAAAATAACTTAAATGTTTGTACAAGTTTATTGCAATTTAATTTAAATTAGCTTATATTTATAAATAACTGAACTTCGATTAACGTATGTACAAATAATATCATTTCAATATGTATATTAATGACTTAATATACAATAAATTATTAAAATAGATATTTATAACTGTATACATATATTATCTCTTGATTTTACAATTTAATTGATTGACTTGGTGGCTGAATACAAACATCTGATGGTGGAGAGTATGTGGGTGGGTGATAAAAAATTTCGGTGGACGATTCTTGAGGATTATCAACGACATTTACATGAAAAATATTTATATAACTTTATTAATTAGAATTTATTCTATTTTATGTTATATACAAATAATTAAAATTGAAAATTTGTGGATCTGATTTCTTGATATTGGTGGATTTCAAGACAATTTCGAAGTTGTCTTCAACAAATTTTCTCAAATCAGCCAAGTCATCCTTTACATATATGAATAACATGCATTTTAATTAATAATTATAAATAAATATATGTAACTAACTTAAATTTGTTAATTGGATTAGTCTGATTTTTGAATACTTCAAATTCATCAAGCTAAATGGTGATACTTGATGACTTCTTGCTTTGAGTCATTTTCGTTGTGTCTTGTACACTTTTTCGCTCTACACATTTATTGAGGTGTAACGTACCAGCATCACTATGTTTCTCAGCAGTGTTGATCTTGACTGATTGTGGTCGTGTGGCTTGACGCGACATGGATCTTCTTGGCGGTAGTTTAATTGCCTTTGGGGAACACTTCTTTGGACTAACAGGGACAAACTGTTTTTTCTTTTTTTTAACATGAGACGATATTCAATGACTTTCTCTTTTCCTTTTATGTTGTTTATTACAGGAGGATGCGGAAATCATCGTCTAACTCTAGAGATTTATAGTGATTAGAAGACTCAATATGTTGATCTGGTGAAAATGATTGAATTTTTGGAGGAGACAGTTGAAGGATCTTAATTTACATTATTGTTGGCTCAATTTTTTCAAATGTAATAAGCATAAACATGAAAAATTGTAAGTTAATACAATCAAAATGTGATATACAAAGTGTAAGATTATTGTACCAAATTTTTAAAGTAATTGTTGTATACATATACAACCATTTATATATGTATAAATAAAAAAACATATTTCAGTTGCATTAACAGAACAACATTATACAAATATGAATATAGCACTTGAATAAAAAAATATACTAATACGTTAGACAAGTTTCTATATAAAACATAAAATAAATATAACCATATACATAAACTACAAGCAGTTTATGCATATATCATAAAATATACAAATACAAATATACAATTGTGACTTCAAATAATTTTAAATATACGTAAACAATATATACAAATTATTGATACAACAGTTATTGAAGCAAGAAATATACAAATATACAAATATGATATAACTACATCAAATACATATACTTATGTAATTTTGGCGATGCGTCTACCTTGACAACAATAATCTCGTCAACCAGCTGCATTAACATAGTAACTTTTAATAATCATAAAATAAAAATATGTAACAATAAAAATTGATTGTAAATTGTTACAAAACATACCGGATTGACGACGTCTTTGAATATTGTTCTAATGAAATAATCAAGTCGAGGATAATTATTTTTGGTCACCCAATTTATAATCCTAGGAATGAGGCTTGACAACAATCTTCTCATCGACATACTAACAACATTCAAAAAACCAAACTTGCATGAAAAGGGGGAAGCCATGAATCTTATAGTACTGTCCATCAGATTTTATCTTGTTGTTGATCAATTTGGCACGTTCATCAAAAGGCCTCTTACTCCAAGGATAATCCATGAACTACCTATTTCAACCAAATTAAGTCTATCCTATCTATTAATGTTGTTTAGATTTGACATACATGATGAATGAATGTATGTAAGATAGAATTCCAAACTTATATGCATCATCCTCACTGTCGCTACATACCTTAGCTCTATAAACTGCAAACAGTCGAGGTGTAGTGACAAAATATTGGCTTGAAAAATACTTAGTCATAATTTTATTGGGTTGATCAATATCAAAGCAAAATTTAGCAGCATTATCAAAACAATTCAGACCAGAAAAAATTGTAAAATTCCTGACTGTGAAGCGTAGCGTTGTGCCATTTACGTAAATAAGGATTGCATTGGTAGAACTACCTTCCAACTCCCTCAACATGAAGCATCTAAAAAATTGTGCTTGCACGTGACATCGTGTCATTGTTGTCAACGAAGCAAAACACTATGATAGACACATACAATTATATCGATTTTGAGTCAGTCTTTTCGGTAGCTTGGGCAATATCCTGACTTGTATAGAACATTGCATGTGTATTACTTTTTTATGGGTATTTGCACATAAATCTAACTATCTATACAAAATTTGAATATAAACAATATTTCAACCAAGTGCTATATATAATTACATTCTTTTACACAAAACTAAAAATTCGTATACATAAACTATATTTGTATTGTAATTCTTTTGTATAAATCTATAAACTATATTTATGAATTAGTATATGTATATAAAAATGGTACTTAAATATACAAATATAAAACTACCTCATACGATTTATATATATATATATATAACTCACTATATACATAACTTAAATAATTTGTATATAACTAACTGAATATACAAATTACAATATAAAATTATAATTTAGGCATAAAGTATACATATACTGAAAGTACCTTTTTATCCCTTTTGTTTATATAACTAAGAAAATATACAAATAATTAAAATATGAGTGTTTTAAACATGTAATATATCTTATACAAATATCTATATAGAAATATTGCTTAAACAGAAAAATTTATGTATATTTGCTCATACATAATAAAATATACTATTTAAAATTGTGTTTTAAGCCACTGCCTGATGATTTTGATGTTGTTCAAATTTTTCAATTTCTAATGAATCAGATTCACTCTCCTATGATTCACTGTTTATGACTTTCTCTTACTTCCTCTTTCAACAATTTTAATGTCGCTAGCCTTCACATTGTTGATAACTTTCTGAATTGTCATTGGGTTATTTTTTTTTGAATATCAATTCTTCAATAGATTGTTCATCTTGAACTTGTTTAGATTTTGCCATAAACCCTACATTGTACCCAAAATCCTAAGTTAAACCATTGAAAACGAGGGTGGATTGTCAACAATATTGACATGCAATAACATACCTCCCGTAATCCTCATAGATGAAGATGAATCATCCATTCTGATTTTGAAAAACTTATAATCAGATAAGAAAGAAAGAATTTTTTAAAAAAGTAATATGAAAAACTAATAAGCATAATATATGTTATTATAAATCCTTTGAATTAACTGGATTGTCCATTAACCTTATTCATGAACTTATCCTTATCATGGATATGTATTTCAAAAATAATATCAATCCTTTTGGGATAAAAATGTATCTTCCAATTTGACATTAAACATGGTGACCTTTTGATTGATTTCTCTACACATAAATAAAGATATCACTCACCATTTGAAATATACTTTAATAAGAAGAAAAGTCTTCTCCTCTATATACTTATCTTGTCTTCTTCTCTTTATAATTATATTATTTTGAGCTTAATTATATAACAGGTTATCAGCAGGAGACTCTAACCAATTGAGAGTGAGTTTTTGTTTTTATTTAGCTCATGTTTTGTTTGATCTCGTTATGAGAATCAAGGTATTATATGCATAAAATTAGGTATGTATATTCTAAAATATTTTTATGATTTAAAATACAATAATGTTCAGTCTAACATTGACCAAGAACCAAAGACATATATTACTATTGGTTGAATATGACATGCTATACAAAATTTCTTAAATGGAAGAAGGTATAAAGTTTTAATAGCATTAGTTTGAATATTATTTTGATTATTTTTGAAATACTCAAAGGGTGAGTTATGTTGTACTTCAGTTTATTATACTGTGGTTTGAGGGTAAGACGATGGATTTGAACTCCATTGCACCAAAAAGGATAAGACATTATATTAAAGTCCAGATGCACCACAATGAAAAATGTTTGAGGATAAGACGGTAGATTCATGTTCTATCGCACCAAGAGGGTAAGCCATCAATTTGAGTTTTAATGCACCATGATTGGGTTCAAGTCCCATAGAATTATGGCGTAACACGTCTTATATGAATAAGACATTGAGTTTGAGTCAATGCACCATAGTGATGATAAATAATGACTAAGGTAAAATAACACAATGATTATTGTGATTGTACAAATGAATATGGGCATGACAAAAGATAAAATTGTAATAGTCCTCATTATAATTAAATGAAGAATATTATAGGTTTTCAAAATGATCTTTCAAAAGGGGAAGAGATTCTTACATCTCTGGATAATGAGAAGGTAATTTTCATTATCAAAATGGTATGAAAGGTCATTGGATATGTGATCGTTGTGCGGCCTATTAAAATCAAAATCCTCCATCAGAAGAAAAGAATATAAAGTGGTGGTACACTTGACCTTTCAAAGTAATGTTGAGGTAGGTCATGAAAAAATGATAATGTGCTTATAATGAAAATTTATGAAGTACATACAAATGATTAGTCCATTCATTAAAAAAATTTTGACTTGTAATAAGCATTGTGAATGTATGCCAATTCTTGAAAGTAAATGGGTCAAGATATGAATAAAAAATATAAATAAGAACATATTCATGTATGGTTGAAAATATGTCACAAATCACCTCTAGGGGAGGTTTGAGAGTAATAAATAAATTTTATTTGTCAAGAATGACCAATGATCATACCGTGTACGTTTATATGTGATAAATATTATCGTATGTTTATTTTGAAGTACTGAAAGGGCAAAAGAAAGAAATAGTTCTTGCCTATAAGGGTTGTGGTCATGACCAAAATAATATTATTGTGTAGCAATACAAAATTTTCATTGGTTGTGTACCTATGGTAAAACAAAAGTAAAGCAAGAAACATGTCTTGCTAGTAATAATTTTGACCATGACAACAATAAAATAATTTTCTCTTTGAAGGAGATACTCACCATATGGATGGTTTCATGAAATATGTGATAGTACACAAATTAATTACAAGCTCTAACGAGTTGTGTTATTGTCAGAGAAATAATATTAGGTTGTAGTAAATCTCAAAAGAAACTTTTTAAGTTTCGGATGAATTGAAAAGAAATATTGAGAGTATAAATTATTAAAGTATTTATTATCTTCAGATTACTACAATTGATGCGGGTTATAAATATTTATGTAAAAAAGATTATCCCACTTGTCCTCTTGTTTGTTGCACAAAAACATGAACATGCTGATGAAATCACATGCAAAAGTAAACTAAAAGTGTATTGAAATAATGATTAGTTGACATGACGGGTTGACCTTTCTGGTTTAAATGTGATGCAAATGCATGTAATTGAGAATGCATGTGGCTTCTATGATGAAGAAATAAAAGATTCTTCAAGAATTCTCTTGTGTTGCTAGTTCTCTCGATAAAATGATCATTGTTCCAGTTAAGATTGGGATTGTAATCCCCATATGTTTTTGGAACATATAAAAGGATAAATATGGTCCCGTTCACCTGTCATGTTGACCGTTTGCAACTATATGATAGATGCATCTATGGAATGGTCACATGTGCTTTATTGTCAACTTACAAAAATATATTTATAAGGTTGTTTGCTCGAATGGTTAAATTAAGAGAACAATTTCAAACTATGAAATCATATTGATAATGCTGGTTGGTTTATCAGAAATTGTATGCCTCCCAATATTGCTAAACCATAAGTATGAGAGCAAAACTTCCGAATGAGATTTGATATGAGATAAATTTATTTAACATGTAGCAACACATGTATGCATCAAGACAACAAGGTTTTCCATCATAATTAGTTCAGGGTCAGAAATCAAATAATTTTCATCTAAAGTTTGAATGTGCGGTATATGATTTAATTGCTACACCAAGTGATACGCTCAAACTTACTTCTCAAATAAGAAGTAAAGCGGTCGTATCAAGTAAAGAACCCAACAAATGAGGTTAGGATCGATCCCACAAGGAAAATAGTTCAGACTTAACTTCATTCTATTATTACTATTATTTAGACAACTATTTTCCGAGAAAACAGAAGAGAAAAGGGGGGGTTCTATTTCTAAATTAATGAAAATGATTAACTAAATAAAAATGAACAACTAACAGCTTCAGCTTTCGGAGTTTAATCAAATTATAAAAGTAACTAGGGCTTAAGTGTTCCCCACAGGTTCCTAACTTGATAAATCTAACTATAACAATTCTATCCTAATATCTTGCATGTAAAGTGATAAGTTATGTATCTCTAAATCCTTGGTCCGGCATCTAGAGAATTTCACTCCGCACCTTGGTCCGGCTACGTGTGTTGCTATACTAACCCTTATCTTTACCTCATATTAAACATTGTATTCGGTATTTGACTAAGTTATTAACTCGTACCAACCAATACTAGCCTATTAGATAGTCTACACTAAATCTATGTTGATAATTCTTTTCCTATTATCTACCTCCTTGGTCCGGAAAGTAGCATTAAGGCGAGTTCTAACGTTGGCCATCCGTTAAAAAGACTTTTACACGAAAGAATTATCAATACATGCAAGACACCATTCTAGAATTGTTATTTTAGTTAGATTTTTACCTTGTTATTCACCCATGGTTCCCACAACCCTAGCTATGACGTTTAGTTACCCATGTTCATAATTACACAATTCATATTGTTAATGGAAGAATTCATGCACTTACTTTTATGAGAACAAATAAATTCCAGAATTTAACTTGATCAATCAACAAAATCACCAACAATCAAATTCCGAAAGAAAAAAGTATCTTAATTTCCAAAATCGAGAGTTCAATACTATAACTAGAGAACTAAAAATTATTCAAAAAGTCTAACCCCAAAAACGAGGATTTTCAAACTATTTATAATAAAAACAAAATCTAATCAAAGAAGGATTCTATTTACTAAAAATCTGTCCAAACGCGTCTGGGTCGACGGACCACGTGACGGACCGTCACGGACACGACGGACCGTCACGGACACGACGGACCGTCATGGCCTCCGTCGTCCCATACTTCACACATTCTTCTGCTGCTTTCTTCATTCCCCTCGACGGACAGGTATGACGGACCGTTTCAAGCACGACCGTCCATCGAGGGTCTCCGTTCTAAAATACTTGAACTTCTTGGAATTTGGGTACTGGACTACTTCTCTGATCATCACGACGAACAAGCAGGACGGACCGTCGTGGCCATGACGGTCCGTCATGGACTTCCGTAATCCCACACTTGGTCAGACTTCCCCATCTTCCTTCAGCAACTTCTCTCCTCACTACGATGCCACCTACGGACCGTCATAGTCTCGACGGACCGTCATAAGTTCCGTAGGTGGTCTCTTCTGCATTTCTTTCTCAAAAACTTCCGCGTTTATCCTTGGACAGATTTTCTGCAAACAAAGAGAAGCTTACATAAAAATCAACACAAAAAGGCTTTCGACACACACTAAACTTAAGGAAAAAGCATTAGAAATACCGTGAAACCATGGTACATTAACACCCTCAACTTAAATTCGTTGTTTGTCCTCAAGCGACGCACTATGACTCACTACAAAATCTTTGTACAAGAGTATCCATATTTTAACTTTCGCAATCATTTGGCTATCAATCCCGATCATTCTCATTATGTTCATGCATGGTATCACTATTTGGCATTGACTTGTGTAGAATCAGACCATGACACAGACTCACTACGCAATGACACCTATCCTCTTCAACTTCTCACCGAGGTGCTAATATTTCCGGTGTTGCAACTACTGTCCTCACTTTAAATAACATCCTCATTTTTCACACAATGATTTTAGTTTGAGTATAAGGATCACTTTTCGACACTCACTCTTAGAACAAATTCACAACTCATTTATACATATTGCCATAGGCTTGCCCTTATTTTCACTACTTCAAGTTTGCCATACAACTCTTAGGATCACAATAGGACTTTTTAAGATTATAACATAGGCTCAGGGTCAGGTAGGGTATATTTAGGTATACTTTAGTGACTTGTTGCCCTCCTTGACATATCGGCTAAGCGTACCACCTTTTTATTATTTTATTTCGCCCTATTTATCAATTTTCTTTTCACCTTGCTGTTTTCCCTTTCTTATCCTTATATGTAAGTGACTTTTCTCTTTTCTTGTGTTTATTTTGCTTCATATGTATGCTTTATTCATATTTTGTTTAAAGTCACTTCTATTTTGTTCTTTCTTTCTCTTCATTCTTTCAACCCCTCTTTCCGGGGTTTTCCTTATAAATGCCACCCTCAACTCATGATTTTGCCATGAGTCAAGGTTCACAATACATATGGTTGGGTCAGGGCCAAAACAAGGTTGCTTTCTGCATTAGCCACCCTCAACTTATGCTTTTGGCATAAACTGAGGTGCACATATCCAAGGAGGGACCAGGGCCAACACATTGTTCCCAGAGAAGATCATTTGGGGTGAAAAAGAAAGATCTATTTTAAGCTCAATTCATTTGGATCAAAAAGGGATTAACTTTATTTGGTTTTCTGTTATTTTTTTTTTTGGCTCAAGATTGACTATTTCGAACAAGGGCCTATGATCCTTTCCTAATTGATTGATTTGACTCACTTTTAGCAGGACTAACCAGGCAAGTTCTAGCTCAGTATTGATGGTGGACATTCAAATTCACCTCACACTCACTTGACATTCCTTACATTCCCAGATTATTAGTAACCTAGTTCAAGTCTTAGATTCAGGATCATGCAGTAGTGTATCTTTATTTCATGTTTCAAACCACACAATTATCACTTACTATGCCTAGTCATGCATCATTTTGATTATCGGGATATCATATTTGTTTTAGCCATCATGTTTCAGATTTATACTATGTACATAAGATATGACATGCCGGTTCAACAATAAAAGTAATCAATCTTTTGGGGAAAAAGAACACAGGCAAGAAAACCCCAAAAGAGGATCGTGAACTTGTGCTACTCAGAATTCACCCAAGTACTCACTTTCCATTTACCCCACCCCCAACAAAAGATATGGAATTGTCCCTAATGCATAAAAAAGCTAAAATACACGAAAGGTAAGTGAAGCAAACCTGAGGCGCTAAGCGTCGGCGAGCAGCAAGCTGGTGGGTCCGGTTCACCGGAACCCACTCCCTGCGTAGTCTGGACACCCTCAGTAGTGTCCTCAGCATCAACAGCACCATCAGTAGTGCCTCCCATAGTATCTACAATTCTGGAACTAGACGCCCCGGCGGGCCTCCTCGTCAGCAATCGAGGCTCTCCTCGCAGCCTCCATCTCACGGCGCTCCTTCTTCCTCGCCCTAGCCTCATCCTCCTCTCGACCCCTGCGTCTCTTGGCATGCTCTCGTGGGGGAGGTGGTGGAACATCAGAAGTGGCAAAAAGAGTAGCCATCACTGTGTCCTCAGCAGGCTCTGCAGAAGGGGCCTAAGACTCAGGCACCCTCGCCTCTAAGATCATATCGATATCATCCCGCAGACTCTCAACCGCAGCCTGAAGGGTCGACATGTCCACCGGAGGTGCTGGTCGGGCTAGCACTCGCAACTCAAAAGCGTCTAAGCGCTGATGTACCTCTGCGATCTTCCTCTCTGTGTGCTGTGCCATCTTGCGCTCCATGCGCTCCTCTGCCTCAGCAATAGATCTCTGCATCCAAGGCTGGATGTGATGCAGAAGTGTAGCCATTTGTGCCTCAAGTTTCTTGACCTTATCAAGTGGGACCAGAGTGGCGGAAGGAGCCGAGCGAGAGGAGCTCGGGGCATGCTACTACCTGGGATAGACTCGATCGGGGTAGTGTCAGTGTGTGCAGCAGCAGCCTGGGAAGCCGTATGAGCATGCTCTATGGTATCTGCCAGGTTCTCACCAAGTGGGACCACCTCCGGGCAGGGCCCTCTGCGTGGAGCCAACTCATTGGCCTCATCCCTGATGAGGCCGATGTCAACATTTCCCTGCGGGGTCATGAGCTGGTCAATGTGCCAAATGGGCACACCTGCGGATCTGCATAAAGAAAAAACCATGCAAGGAAAAGGGTAAGTCGTGGTGACCTTGAAGGCCCTCTCGTGCATGACCGCCTGTAGAAGCCAAGCAAAGTCGACCTCGAACCCTGCCATCATTGCGGCCATCAGAACTGCATGATCCTATGTGACTATATTATCAGCAGCAGTGGGGGAAAGGCAGTGGCGGACTATCAACCAAAGAAACTTGGCCGTAAAGGTCAAGTTGGCCTTCCTGATGGCTCCCTTTGGCTCCATCACCCAATCAGCAGCCTCTCAATCAATAGACAAGTGCTGGTCCATCCACCTCTTGGTGGTCTCTCTCAGCAATGGCTCACGTAAGAACCGACCCTCTTTAACAATTTGCCACCGGTAGTCGAACTCGGCGGTGAGAGGTGTCCTGGTGGTATCAACATCCTCGCCGTACAGATATCGGCGGATGGCTGGCAAGGAGATGTCGACCTGTATGCCGCGTACTCGGACATGCTCAAGTGGGGACTGTTTGGCGGGGGCAGCCCGCCTATCTATCTGTGATCGGAGAGTGGCCACATAAGAGGCATAGAACTCTCGGACCAACTCCTCACTGTAGCAGCCCAAAGAACGAGCCGTCCACTCCAGCCGGTGTCTGGTGAAGAGAGTGTGAATATCCGGCATGGTGGGGAGACTTCCCGTAAGGACCTGACTCTCCAGTGTAAGGGTCCGTGTCATGACGCCTTTATCATTAAGAACCTTGGCGTCTAAGTACACTTGGTATTGCCCGTAAACACACCACCGGTTGGGTTGGTCGGCAACCGGGGTAGGAACTCCAGTCGGTGAGCCAGGAGTGGAGTCAGTGTTGTCAGCCTCATCAGCCGAGGCAGACTGTGTAGCTGTGCGGGTGCAGAGGCGTCTGCGGACTCGGAGGCTTCCTCTGACCACGAAACTCCTAAGGAGCCAGATGCTCCTTCGTCTTGGGCAGCTGCCCCAGAAGGTGTGCCGGTCAGTGTGCGCTCCTCATCTGACTGGGAGGCAGTGACTACGCCGGACGCCACCTTCTTGGGCGTGGCTCTCGGTGCACATGGATCTCGTGCTGTAGTAGCAGTGCCTGGGGGCACGTACTCGGGATCATGCTCATCATCAGAACCTATCACCAGTCGGGCAGACGGGGTGACAGACTTGGAACGCCCACGTGCGTAAATGCGATCTTGTTTTGGTGCCATGAGAGGCAGTACCTGTAAAGAATCATCATGAGTACTAGAAGGAGCAAACATGACAAGAAAAAAAATGAGACAAAATACACATAAATTCAAAGCAGTAATGACAGCACTATAGTAGCAGTGAGGCACGACGGACCTGGTGACGGCCTGTCGTTAGTATGACGGACCATCATGGGGTCCGTCATGTTATACTTAACAATATAGACTCTCAGAAAGAAGGTCTTTGACTGGTACAACGGTCGAACAGGACGGGCCGTCGTGGGCATGACGCCCCGTCACATGTGTCCGTCAGTGGACACTTAAAAAAATTATTGAGACCCTTGGGACAGGGGTCTCTGACCGTCACGACGGTTCTGCAGGACGGACCATCGTGGGTATGACAGTCCGTCACATGTGTCCGTCAGTGGACACTTAGAAAAAGTGTTGAGTCCCTTAAGACAGGGATCTCTGACCGTCACGACGGTTATGCAGGACGGACCGTCGTGGGTATGACGGTCCGTCACATGTGTCCGTCAGTGGGTACTTAGAAAAAGTGTTGAGACCCTTAAGACATGGATCTCTGACCGTCACGACGGTTCTGCAGGACGGACCGTCGTGGGTATGATGGTCCGTCACATGTGTCCGTCAGTGGACACTTAGAAAAAGTGATGAGACCCTTAGGACAGGGGTCTCTGACAACCAAGATGGTTGTGCAGGACGGACCATCGTGGGTATGACGGTCCGTCACATGTGTCTGTCAGTGGACACTTAGAAAAAGTGTTGAGACCCTTAAGACAGGGATCTCTGACCGTCACGACGGTTCTGCAGGACGGACCATCGTGGGTATGACGGTCCGTCACATGTGTCCGTCAGTGGACACTTAGAAAAAATGATGAGACCCTTAGGACAGGGGTCTCTGACAACCAAGACGGTTGTGCAGGACGGATCGTCGTGGGTATGATGGTCCGTCACATGTGTCCGTCAGTGGACACTTGGAAAAATTATTGAGACCCTTGGGACAGGGGTCTCTGACAACCAAGACGGTTGTGCAGGACGGACCGTCGTGGGCATGACTGTCCCTCACATGTATTCGTTGGTGGACACTTGGAGAAAACAAGTTGTGGGGTGTTGGGACGGACCCTATGATGGTCCATCGTGGTTACGACGGTCCGTCATCGGGGTATCGTTCTGTCATTCAGAGATAGAACTGGGGATGCCACAATCAACCCATGTGATTCAAACCAAAGACCCAACATTTCCCTAACGCTCTTTAACCTAAATACCTATCAAATTTACAAGTCTAAATCCCTAATTTCTCGAGTTTTATCAAGGCATTTCGTGGGACTAATAACCTAGGTTAGACAAGATATGGTCAAAGATCAAAGACCCACATGGTAATAGTAAATAAACACCAAATTGAACAGTAAATGGGTAGAGTTCAGAAACACATACCTTGGAAGAGGAGAAAACAACATGGAAGTGATGGCACCCAAAAAGAAAAACTGAGAATCACAGCAGAAGACTCCGACCAAGAAAGGAGATTTGGGATGGGGAAAGGGAGAATGTGGGGAATTTGGGAAGCGAAGGAAGTTGAAAGGGAAGGAAATGGGAGAAAGAGGGAAAGAAACGGTTTAATGAAGGAGTGGGGAGTTTAAAAAAGTTTTAAAACTTTTGAAATTCCTTAGCCGGGTCGGGTCGGGTTGCTGGGTAATGAAGTGACGAAACCCCATTGACGGTCCATCACAGCTGTGACGGTCCGTCATGGGTTCCATCGCATGTGCCCTAATTTTTCAAAACAATAAAGAACGTACCTGGCACGACGGAGTAATACGACGGTCCGTCACAGGTGTGAAGGTCCGTCGATGTATCCGTCAGTGAATGTGGCAGAGTAATTTTCTGCAGAACTTCCTGGAGATGTGCTACCTGAAAATTTACAACCCATTAGTAGAAAATGCTACCGTTACTAGAAAGAAAACTATAAATTGGTTAGATGATTCATATTGGGTTGCCTCCCATCCAGCGCCTGATTTAACGTCGCGGCACGACTGAGGACACTCGATTACTCAGACTTCATCAAGATGATATGCCTCAATCACCTCATTCGCCGATTCCGCATGACCTATATAGATTTTTAGACGTTGTCCGTTTACCTTAAACCGCACACCTTTCTTGTTTTCCAACTCAACCGCTCCATGAGGGAATAGTTGGGTGATCAAGTAAGGGCCAGTCCATTTGGACTTGAGCTTTCCCGGAAACAAGCGCAATCTAGAGTTGAATAAAAGCACCGAATCCCCAATCATAAACTCTCGTTTATCAATTTTTAGGTCATGGTACTTCTTCATCTTTTCTTTGTAGAGGGCTGAGCTTTCATAAGCTTTTAGGCGAAATTCATCGAGTTCATTTAACCCATTTAACCGTTGTTCTGCATCTTCTTTCCAGTCCATTTTTAACTTCTTCATAGCCCACATGGCTTTATGATCTAATTCAATCGGAAGATGACATGCTTTCCCATATACTAGTTGGTATGGGGACATACCTATGGGAGTCTTATACGCTGTCCGGTAGGCCCAAAGAG
Source organism: Solanum sitiens (assembly GCA_016801875.1). Classification (NCBI taxonomy): domain Eukaryota; kingdom Viridiplantae; phylum Streptophyta; class Magnoliopsida; order Solanales; family Solanaceae; genus Solanum; species Solanum sitiens. Next base: position 91,975 of record JABWTJ010000846.1, read on the forward strand.
CATCATCAAGCCTCGTTGACCAATCTGTTCTACTAGCGTTCACTGTTTTTGACAAAATCTGTTTGATCTCCCTATTTGATACTTCAACTTGCCCACTAGTTTGAGGATGGTAAGGAGTGGCCACATTATGGCGAACCCCATATTTCTCCAATAATCCCTTGAACAATTTGTTGCAAAAGTGGGATCCCCCATCACTAATGATTGCCCGTGGGGTACCAAATCGAGAGAATATATTCTTTTTCAAGAATGCAGTGACACTCTTCCCCTCATTGTTCGCGAGGACGATAACTTCCACCCACTTAGATACATAATCAACTACTACTAAAATATACTTCATTCCATGAGAACTCACAAACTGACCCATAAAGTCAATACCCCAAACATCAAATAACTCAATCACAAGAATGGGGTTTAGAGGGAGCTCTTGCTTTCTTGAAATGCCGCCATCTCTTTGGCATCTATCACTCGCTTTGGTGAACTCATGAGCATCTTGATGAATAGTTGGCCAATGGTAACCACATTGTAAGATCTTATGAGCAGTTCGGATACCACTATGATGTCCACCAAAGGGTGAGGAATGACATGCCTCTATAACACTCAACATCTCAACTTCTGGCACACAACGCCGAATAAGCCCATCAGCACAGCTCCTATATAAATATGGTTCATCCCAAAAGAACTTCTTCACATCGTACATGAACTTTTTCCTTTGATGAAAAGACAAGTCCGATGGAACAATATCACTAGCAGAGAAGTTCGCAAAAGCTGCGAACCATGGAATCAAGTCTTGTGAGGCAGCCAATACATGCTCATCGGGGAACGTGTCATCGATATCAGTCTTATCCCCCAACTCTCTCATAGCTTCATCTTCTAAATGGGACAAGTGATCAGCAACTTGATTTTCGGTCCCTTTTCTATCCCTTACCTCAAAGTCAAATTCTTGCAGTAGTAATACCCAACGAATCAACCTCGGTTTCGCATCCTTCTTTGCCATCAAATATCTCAGGGCTGAATGGTCAGTATGCACTATAACTCTAGTACCTAGCAAATAGGAGCGAAATTTTTCAAAAGCAAAGACTACTGCAAGGAGCTCTTGTTCAGTTATTGTATAGTTCTTCTGAGCTTCATTGAGGGATTTACTAGCATAATAAATGGGATGAAGGATTTTGTCCCTTCTTTGTCCCAATACCACACCAAGGGCAACCCCACTCGCATCACACATCACCTCAAATGGACTGCTCCAATCCGGAGAAATAATGATAGGTGCAGATACCAATTTTTCTTTTAGCTCGCCGAATGCTTTAAGACAGGATTCATCAAAATAAAATTTACAATCTTTCTCCAGCAGTTTGCACAACGGATGTGCAATTTTTGAGAAATCTTTGATGAATCTCCTGTAAAAACCTGCATGCCCAAGAAAGCTTCTCACACCTTTTACAGAGATAGGTGGAGGAAGTCTCTCTATTACCTCGACTTTGGCTCGATCAACCTCTATGCCCTTTTCTGAAATGCGATGGCCCAAAACAATACCTTCTTTCACCATGAAGTGGCATTTTTCCCAATTGAGTACTAAATTGCAGTCTTCACATCTCTTAAGAACCTCAGATAAATGGCTCAAACACCGCTCGAATGATTCACCAACCATAGAAAAATCATCCATAAAAACCTCAATAGTATCTTCCACCATGTCGGAGAATATTGACATCATACATCTCTGAAATGTGGCGGGTGCATTGCACAACCCAAATGGCATTCTCTTGAACGCAAAGGTCCCATATGGACAAGTAAAAGTGGTCTTCTCTTGATCTTCTGGTGCAATAAAAATCTGATTATACCCCGAATAACCATCAAGAAAACAGTACCACCCTTTTCCAGCGAGTCTATCCAACATCTGATCCATGAAGGGCATGGGAAAATGGTCCTTTTCGGTCCATGCATTTAATTTCCGGTAATCCATACACACCCTCCATCCAGTCACCGGTCTCATTGGAACAAGTTCATTTTTTTCATTGCGGACCACAGTCATTCCCCCTTTCTTAGGTACACACTGAACAGGGCATACCCAACTACTATCGGGGATCGGATATATTTCTCCAGCATCCAACCATTTTATGATTTCCTTCTTCACGACCTCTTGCATAGGTGGATTTAAGCGTCTCTGGTGCTCAATACTTGGCTTATGATCGGGCATGAGTTGGATTGTATGAGAACAAATACCCGGAGGGATCCCAATAATGTCCGCAATAGTCCACCCAATAGCTCTTTTGAACCTTTTTAGCACTTTCACCAAACTCTCAACTTGTTGTTTATTCAGGTCTGATGCAATGATTACCGGCAATGTGTCACCGTTTCCTAAGAATTCATACCTGAGATGAGGTGGGAGATCTTTTAGTTCTAACTTTTGAGCCTCCTCTATAGATGGTTTAGCGGGTGGAGACTCGCGATTCTTCATGTCTAGCTCATATTTCTTCGGTTTAAATCGAACATTACCACGATCAAGAGCAGCGACTAATGAACCATATTCTTCAATGCATTCATTATCAAAATTCATTATCACTGCCGCCAGTGCTTCTACACCTATACGTTCTTCTATTTGTGTCTCGGGTGATTTACCAACTTTGTAAGATATAGCAAATACCGATTGGAGCTCACCACTCTGCCGCATGGACCTACAAATGTTGAAAGTCACTTCTTCATTGTTCAACCGAAATTTCATTTGCCCCTTTTCCATATCAACTAAGGCTCTACCCGTAGCAAGGAATGGTCTCCCAAGAATAATAGGCACCTCAAAATCGACTTCACAATCAAAAATAACAAAATCTGTCGGAAATATGAACGACTCCACTTTTACTAGCACATCATGGAGTATCTCTATAGGCCTTTTTACTGTTCGATCGGCCATTAGTAGCCGCATCGCAGTGGGCTTTGGATCACCCAAACCCAACTTCTTGTAAATCGAGAGGGGCATGAGATTTATGCTTGCCCCCAGATCACATAATGCTTTCGCAAAATGTAATAACCCGACTGTACAAGGAATAGTGAATGCACCCGGATCTTCTTTCTTTTGCACTAAAGACCTTGTAGCAATAGCACTACAATGCTGCATTCTGTCATCATCCTCAAAAGTGACCGATCTTTTCTTGTAACCAAATCTTTCATAAACTTGGCATAACCGGGCATTTGTTCAAGAGCTTCTACCAAAGGGACATTGATAGAAAGCTGCTTCAACATTGTTATAAAACGCCGATATTTACCATCCTTGATCTTTTTCACTAATCTTTGAGGAAAGGGGGGGGGGTCTAGGCATGGGAGTTACCTTTTTAGGCACTTCAGCATCTTTTTCAATGTTATCTTCTACTTCATCACTAACCTGTACCACTTTATCATTATCTCTCATCACCTTATCCACAATAGACGGCATAGGTGGGTCAATAGTTTGTTTACCACCACGAGTAGTAATTGCCATACAGTGTCTATCATTTTTCGGATTTTGGACAGTGTTGCTAGGGAGAGTGCCCGGTTGCCGTGTGTTCACAGTCGCAGATAATTGGGCCATTTGAAATTCAAGCTGCTTAATCGATATGGCATGTGTATCGACTTTCTGTCCAATACCCGCTACATCACTCCTTAACTCTTTCGTGTGCTCATCACTATCATCGAACCTCCTCCTCATCTTGTGCAACATATCCTCAAATCGCGCCATACTACCTCCACCATCCCTAGGAGCAACTTCACGATTTTGAGGAGGAACATAGGGCCCACTCCTATCATTTCTGTTACCATAGTTACCCCTATTGAAGTTGTTGTCGCAGTTGTAATTTCCATCACGGACATAATTACCCTCACGGTTGTAGTTACCATAGTTCCGACCTTGATTCCCTTGACCTTGGCGCCAATTCTCCTGATTGGAGCCTTGGGCATTCGGTCGAAAACCCCCCGTCTGATCATTTACTGCATAGGAATCTTCCTCATAATAATATTCATCAGGTGGTGGTGGTGGTTTAGACAAGTAGTTCACTGTGTTTATCTTTTCTGCACCCCCAGTAACATGTTTTAACACCAACCCAAGCTCAGTTCTCATTTGTGCTATCTCTTCACGAATCTCATCTGTGGCTGGGTTGTGTGTGGATTGCACTGCAAAGGTATTTCTCCCAGTATCTGACTTCCTAGTACTCCATGCTTTATTATTCCGGGAGAATTTCTCTAATTTTTCGGCAATTTCAACATAAGGACACTCCCCATAAGAACCACCTGCTATAGTATCCAATACCGCTTTATTATTATCGTCCTGTCCCCGGTAGAAGTATTCTTTCAGTGACTCATCATCTATGCGGTGATTGGGGACACTTCTCAAAAATGAAGTGAACCTATCCCAAGAACTGCTAACTGACTCTCCTGGTAGTGCCACAAAGTTGTTCACTCTGTCTTTGTGATTTAATTTCTTGGAGACCGGGTAGTAACGTGCTAAGAAAACGTCCCTTAGTTGGTTCCAAGTGAAAATTGAGTTATAAGGGAGCTCAGTGAACCAAATAGCAGCCTCTCCCGTCAGTGAGAGAGGAAATACTCTTAGCCCTATTACATCCAAATTCAAATCAGGCCTCCCTGCACAGCTTTTACACACTGCCCTCACCTTAGCTATATGGGCATGTGGGTCCTCAGACGGTAGTCCTGAAAACAAACCTCTAGCAGTGAGCATTTGCATTAGACTACTAGTGACTACAAAGGTGTGACCTTCTGGTAGAGGGGGCAAGACAAGTGGTCCATCAAAATCTGCAATATTATCATAACCTCTGTAGTATTCTTGAGGACGTGGAGCGGGATTTTGTCCCCTTTGTGCATCTTGACCAGGATTATCAGGTAATAATCGACCATGAGCATCAACTGGAGCTGGGATGTTCTGGTTTGGATCATCATCATTTATACCCAAGTTTTGATTCATATTGCGTAGTGTACGCTCTAACTCGTGATCGTAGGGAAACAATGGTTCTCTTCCTCTCCGTGTATTTGGCATACAAGGACGTTAGTTCTGCAAAAAATCAAAAATAACAGAAAAAGTAAATTTGATACGCTCAAACTAACTTCTCAAATAAGAAGTAAAGCGGTCGTATCAAGTAAAGAACCCAACTAATGAGGTTGGGATCGATCCCACAAGGAAAATAGTTCAGACTTAACTATATTCTATTATTACTATTATTTAGCCAACTATTTTCCGAGAAAACAAAAGACAAAAAGGGGGGATCTATTTCTAAATTAATGAAAATGATTAACTAAATAAAAATGAACAACTAACAGCTTCAACTTTCGGAGTTTAATCAAATTATAAAAGTAACTAGGGCTTAAGTGTTCCCCACAGGTTCCTAACTTGATAAATCTAACTATAACAATTATATCCTAATATCTTGCATGTAAAGTGATAAGTTATGTATCTCTAAATCCTTGGTCCGGCATCTAGAGAATTTCACTCCGCACCTTGGTCCGGCTACGTGTGTTGCTATACTAACCCTTATCTTTACCTCATATTAAACATTGTATTCGGCATTTGACTAAGTTATTAACTCGTACCAACCAATACTAGCCTATTAGATAGTCTACATTAAATCTATGTTGATAATTCTTTTCCTATTATCTACCTCCTTGGTCCGGCAAGTAGCATTAAGGCGAGTTCTAACGTTGGCCATCCTTTAAAAAGACTTCTATATGAAAGAAGTATCAATACATGCAAGACACCATTCTAGAATTGTTATTTTAGTTAGATTTTTACCTTGTTATTCACCCATAGTTCCCACAACCCTAGCTATGAGGTTTAGTTACCCATGTTCATAATTACACAATTCATATTGTTAATGGAAGAATTCATGAACTTACTTTTATGAGAACAAATAAATTCCAGAATTTAACTTGATCAATCAACAAAATCACCAACAATCAATTCCGAAAGAAAAAAGTATCTTAATTCCCAAAATCGAGAGTTCAATACTATAACAAGAGAACTAAAAATTATTCAAAAAGTCTAACCCCAAAAACGAGGTTTTCAAACTATTTATAATAAAAACAAAATCCAATCAAAGAAGGATTCTATTTACTAAAAATCTGTCCAAACGCGTCTGGGTCGACGGACCACGTGACGGACCGTCACGAACACGACGGACCGTCATGGCCTCCGTCGTCCCATACTTCACACATTCTTCTGCTGATTTCTTCATTCCCCTCGACGGACATGTATGACGGACCGTTTCAAGCACGACGGTCCGTCGAGGGTCTCCGTTCCAAAATACTTGAACTTCTTGGAATTTGGGTACTGGGACTACTTCTCTGATCATCACGACGAACAAGCAGGACGGACCGTCGTGGCAATGATGGTCTGTCATGGACTTCCGTAATCCTACACTTGGTCAGACTTCCCCATATTCCTTCAGCAACTTCTCTCCTCACTACGATGCCACCTACGGACCGTCACAGTCTCGACGGACCGTCATAAGTTCCGTAGGTGGTCTCTTCTGCATTTTTTTCTCAAAAACTTCCGCGTTTATCCTTGGACAGATTTTCTGCAAATAAAGAGAAACTTACATAAAAATCAACACAAAAAGGCTTTCGACACACACTAAACTTAAGGAAAAAGCATTAGAAATACCGTGAAACCACGGTACATCACCAAGCACAAGATGGATTCCCAAATGATGTGGGGATGAATGTTTGATTTTCTAACATTAGAGGGAGAGATGATAGACAGATGAAACTTATGTTTGAGGTTAATTATGAATTATCTTATCCTCATTAAAAGAAAATGTGAACTTGATGTTCAAGTGATAATTTATTTGCATAATGTTGCAAATTTGTTGCAGATGAATTTACTGACCACATGTTATAACTTAGCTGCAAATGCTCCAATGGAAAGTCCTTCAAGGATAGAGTCTATGATATGTCTGCAGCGTAATAGACTAATCGGTTCCAAATATAAATTTTTTGAAGAAGGATAGGATCAAATGATCAATATGGTCATAATTAGGCAAGTGCTATAAAAGAGCACCACGACATAACACTTCATAAAATCTTGAAAAAGGTTCAGGTACATGAAAAATGATAAAAAATAAAGAGATCTCAATAAGTTATGTCATATTGAAAACGATATCAAATAACTTTTGACGGTATCTTTGATATGAAGTAGCGCTTTATACTATAGATCGCGACGAGGACATTGAATTTCAAATCAGTCATAATGTGGACAGATAAAAGATTGGCTAAGTAAAATGTATAATTCAAGTATATTTTGTTTCGCTTAGAAAAGTGATGTTTTAAATTGATAGTCCATAAATCAAGGTATAATGTCAGTGGAGTACAAATAAATTATTATATGATAGTATAACAGTAAGATATTAAGTACGACTTATGCCTTGGGGCATAAAGGTTTGTCACAAAAAATCTTGACATTAGATGTTTTATCCTATGGTGGATGCAATGAGATTTGTTTTGATCTAACATTATATGAAAACTTGAATGCATTTGTTGAATAATTATCATGTCTAGCTAGACAATACTAAAGGTTATATGAAAATTCTTAAAGCAATCAAGGTGTCTAAAGCATATAAGAGTTTGAGGGAAAATTTTTCAATAATGTTTCAAAAATCCTTATATGAATTGAAATAATCAAAGAAGAAAAGGGTACAAAAAAAATGACCCTAATTGTCTTTGCATTTTTATGAAAAGTTTAGGATCTAAATTTGTTATAAAAGTTGTCTATGTTAATGCTTGAATATTATCAACACTCTCTAAAGAGATTTTAAAAGCTACTGAGTGTTTGAGAAGAGAATCTAAAAGGAAAAGATCCTAGAAAGACAAAAATATTTGTCTTGACCAACAGATTGAAAACTTGACAAATGAAATATTTGTCCATCAATCAACATACGGAGAAATGTTTTGATACAATTTTATGGATAAATCACATTCATTGAGTATCCCAATGATTATGAGATCGCTTGGCATAAATAATGATTCACTTTGATCTTAAAAAAATGATTTTATATTTTTTGGGTGATGAAATTTTATATCTTAGTGCAATCAGGGCACTAATGCATCTTGCTAACAATACTCGACCAAATATCTTTTTTGCCGTAAATTTACTGGCAAGATTCAGGTCCTCCCCAACAAAAGAACATTGAAATGGAGTTAAGCACGTACTTGAATACCTTCAAAAGACCATAGACATGAGTTTATTCTATTATGAGGAATCCAAGTTAGAACTGATCTGCATAAATTTGGTCTCAAACACGTTATTTATTTACATATTGAGGCACGATAATATCTTGGAGATCAATGAAGCAAATATTTGTAGAACTCATTAAAAAAAAATAGCCCTCCATAAAGCAAGTTAAGAGTGTGTCAATGAGACACCATATTCAGGAAATGTGTGTTTTTCTTTGAAAAAAAATATACCAATCATAGTGTACAAAGATAATAAACTACAAATAAAAATGTACAATTGTTGCTATGAAAAATTTACTTGCACTAACGAGGTCACGAATAGAGCGATTTCAAGAATGTATTCGGTTAAGCTCAAAGACTCATCATATCCATGAAACCAAAAAATGATATATCAGAATGAGTTCAATCATGCAATGTCTTCGTGAATGTGATTTGATCACAAAGACACAATTAATATTTGAGATGTTGCTATATAAGATTCGATGACATCATCACAAGAAATTAAGTGATGTTTTGATCAGGGTGAGTATAACACGTGTTGTACTCTTTTTTTCTTGACTGAAGTTTTGTCCCACTAGGTTTTCTAGAAATGTTTTTAATGAGGTAACAATAATACGTATTGAAAGATATGCGTACTCTTTTTCTTTCATTATGATTTTTTCCACCGAATGTTTCCTAGTAAGATTTTAACGAGGCACATTATCTATGGAAATCGAAGGGGGAGTGTTATAAATCCTTTAAATTGAGTGGATTATCCATTAAGATTATTCATAAATTTATCCTCATGGATATGTATTCCCAAGGTGATATGAACTCTTTTGGGATAAGAATGTATCTACCAATTTGACAGTAAACATGGTGACCTTTTGATTGATTTCTCTTCCTATAAATAGAGATATCATTCACCATCGTAAGACATACTTGAATATGAAGAAAAGTCTTCTCCTACATCTACTTCTCTTGTTTTCTTATCTTTATACTTAAATTGCTTTGATCTTGATTTTATAACACTTATGCAATTTTTGAAGAAGGAAAAAAGAAAAACAAAGAAATTCATGCGTTGATTTTGACGGTCACCTGTGAAAATTGAAAGTACGACCCGAGGGAGAAGGTGAAATTTTCTCAATTAAAAATTCAAATCAGAAGTGAAAGAGTGATTTTAGGAGAAAAATATGGAATTAGGATAAGAGAGATAAAATTGATTTTGTATAACATTATATACAAAAGCATAAGATGGTCTTTGTCGGTTGGGTATACAAAGAAGTTATTAGTCTCATTAATTATGACAAAAATATTGAAACTATAATTACTGACAGATAATAAATTAAATAATACCCTTATTAACTAATTATTTAGGGATTTTTGTCAACTCACATAATTTTCATATGTATTCATATAGTTTGTTAGTTACCAAAATGGCCAAACTAGAAAAATTAACGTCTACACATATAATTTGTATGATTATTTGATGCATGTATTATGTTTCCATAGTTTGGTACTTGATGTATCGTGGTTTGACGGTGCTTTCAATGCTTTTTGCTTAAGAGTTGTGTGTGTCTAGAGCCTTTTAGTAGTAGTTTCAATATGCTTTTATGTTTGTTTTGCAGGAAAGAAGTCCAGAATAAAAACGCAGAAGGCAGCTGGAAAATAGTGCAGAAAGACGACCTACGAAGGCCATCGACGGCCCGTCGTTCAATCGACGGTCCGTAGGTGGTGACCGTCGATTCCAGTTCATAGTGATGGAGAAAATCGGGGAAATCTAACCAAGTGTGGAACTACGGAAGGGATCGACGGTCCATCAATTAATCGATGGACCGTACTGCCAGACCGTTGATGTGATCAGAGATAGTTCCAGTATCCGATGTTGGAGAAATTCTAAAGATGGAGCGACGGAGGGTATCGAAGGACCGTAGGTGCATCGACGTACCGTGCTGTTGGTCCGTCAATTGATTCATAGAAGGTGCCATCCGAAGGAGAGAAAAATATTCTAAGTCTGGACTGACGGAGGCAGTCGACGGACCATCGTTCCATCGACTCTCCGTCAATAGGGGTCGTCGATCAGTGCTGCATTTTTTTAACAAACTTTTCTTATTTCAATTCCTTTTAATTTAGGACAATGTTTTCTATAATAGGGTTTAAAACCTCGTTTTTGGGATTAGACATTGTTATTATTTTTCTTGTTTTTTTTGGAGATTGGTTTTTACAAACTTTAGCAATAATTCAATTTCCGGATTTGGTTTGAAGATTTATCTTGCAATTTCAAGTTGATTTTATGGGTTTATTCTTATTGTTGGAGTAAGTTCATGAATTCTTCCTTAAAAATTATGAATTGTGATCTTGCTTACATGGGTAACTAAATCTACAACTAGGGTTGTGGGAAACATGGGTAATTAACAAAGTAAACCTAGAAAATAAGTAATTCTCAAATAGGTTCTTGCATGTATTGATAATTCTTTCGCTTAGAATTCTTTTAAACGGTGGACAATGTTAGAACTCGTCTTGTTGCTATTTGTCTGACCAAGGAGATAGTAATATGAAAAGAATTATCAACATAGATTTAGTGGGATACTATCTAATAGGCTACTGTCGATTGGTACGAAGTGATAACTAAGTCATACATCAATCATGATGTCTAATATGAAGTAAAGGTAAGGGTTAGTAGCTTATACAAACGTAGCCGGACCAAGGTACGGGGTAAAATTCTCTGGATGCCGGACCAAAAATTTAGAGATACATAACTTACCACTTTACATGCAAAACACTAGGAAAGAATTGCTAGTGCTAGAGATACAGAGTTATGAACCTATGGGGAACACATATACCCTAGTTAGTCTCACAACTTGATAAAAACTCACTTTTTACTTTCGTTCACTTGTTAACTTAGAAGTATTTAAGAAACTTGTTTCACAACCCCCCCCCCCCTCTCCCCCTTTAATTACCTGTTTTCGGAAAAATCTTGGCTAAATAGACATAATTGTATATTGAAGTTAAGTCTAAACAATTTTTCCTCGTGGGATCGACCACAACCTACTAGTTGAGTTCTTTACTTAATTACGACCGCTTATACTTCTTTAAGGAGATGTAATTTGAGCGTATCTGTACTCGTCAACGTGGCCAAACTAAAAATGTATAAACTTATTTACATGCACAAAATTTTTATGATATTATATGTGCATTTGTATTCATATAGTTTGTTAGTCATCAAAGTGGCCAAACTAGTATGGTTAAGAAGAATATGCATTCATAAAATTGTCATTTATCTACGAAAGTCAATGAATGCCTATATTGAAAATAAATAGATAAACTGACTTTCAATATTGCTCGAACTTAAGAATTAACCCAAAGGTGAATTAATCATTCTACGAATATTGAACATTATGAGATAATTTAATATTTTCAACCAAATATATATTGTATATTCAAAGATGTCGTATATGTTTGGTTAAAAATATTTAATTGTCTATTAAAGATTTAAAAACTGACATTTAAATTATGATAGTTTATCGTAGTATCTATCCGAAGGACAATTACAATGTACTTTTATCATTTTACTGAATTCACATTATTTTTTAATTTGTGAGCATGTATATCTATTTGCAATTATTCCTGTTCATTCATATGCTTTGTCTATACTCTATTTCCATGTTCAATGGAACTTCTCTGAATGACATGAACAAGTCCAGTTCCACTTAGTTGTGATGGATCTTGACTTGGTTCTATTGAATGACAAACTTATTGTCATTACTTGTAAGAGTACTGAGAATGAGAATTTTTTTCATAAATCATGAGAGCACTCTATTAGATTGAGTCTGGTATTCATGCGAATGATTGTTGCTAACAACATTAATAGTATTATTCCACAAACAGGAAATGTCAGAAAATTCTCATTGAAATGACGAGAAGAAGCAAACAATCTGCAGAATAACTAATCCTTTTTACTGAAAGCTTATAATGAAAATACAACAGAAAAGAGAAATTTATAAACTAAACTCTAAAGTTATATCTGACTCCTAAAAGTAGTATAACTTAACTTCTAAAAAGGCGCAGAAAATATTCTCATTAAAAGTACTGATATACTTTGTTATTGACTCTAGCCTATCCCAAAAATATAGAAACAAACACGTAGACTGGTAAAGCTCAGTAAAACAACGAAAGCAGTAAATAATATACACTAATTTGTAATAAGCAGCAACCCTATGATTCCTGTTGTTGTATCACGTAAATGGTGTTTGGTATCTTAAAAGGTGATCAAGGAAGAGTTATCCAGATCCAACACTACTATAAGAACGCAAGATAGTAGTATCAATCATGCATCGAGATTAAAAAATAATCTGGAATCGCTATGGTCTTTTCTCTTGGACTCATTCTTCTATTCTATCTACTTTTACAAATTTATGCTGCATAAAATTCATATAGATTCATACAAAAGCTGAGATCGTGAATATATTTTGTTTATATAGTTATTTTTTCATTCTAATGGTACCTTTCAAATTCTATAAGTAAATAATGTAGAATATTACGCTGTAACTGAAAAATAAAAACAAAGAGTTTTTTCTTATTATAAATGGTAAGGATTAATTTTAGCATTAATATTATTTTGTGAAGGTTTTAAATAAGTAATAATGTTTGGACATTTGTTTACAATAATGTTCTTTCATTATTCAGTCTTTAATGATGAATTAAGAGAGTTCATAAATCATTCTTTATTACTACATGACTTGATAATGTATATTGGATGAGTCTTTTATTAGTCTATTTAATTTGTAGATTAGGTATAACAATGAATTAAAAAAAAATTGATGGTCATAGAGAGGTATCATATCTGCTTGATCAGGGAGAGAAGATTATTAGAAAGGTTATACTTTTTAGAATATTATTTTTCCAAAAAGTGTAAATAAGTTAACAAGAGTAAAAATATTTTAAACCAAAATTAAAGCCCAAAAGGTTGTCATCTATAAGGTTAAAATATATTCTTGAAAAAACTAACACTACACAGCAGGCGTGACTACGCTTAGGGAAAATTTCAGTCTCTGCAACTAAGTATACTGAGCACAAATTTGTGGAAACCAAATGGAATCAGGGATATGAAGGCACCCATCAACCCCCAAAATGAAACCTACAAAACAAGCTCAATTTTCTTCCACTTCAGTGAAAGATTCCTTCTTGACAATTCCGCCAGAAGAACTCATCACTGTAATCCTCTTAAGGCTTCCAGTGGAACCCCTTTTGAAATTCAAGTCTGTTTCGGAGTCTTGGCTTGCTTTGATCTCTAGCCCTGAATTTTTCAAGACCATCTTAGTGTATCTGGTAATAACAAATATTACACTCACCACAGGGTGATGCGTAGTTTTAGAGGTACATTAGATATTAAAGATTATACTCTTAGTTCTTTATTTTCTGAGTCTGTTACGGAGGTATTTGACTTGAATTATCGCATGACACCTGATGGATTGTACAACGAATGGCCTCACTCTGTAATGATTCTAGGTTCCGTTAATGATTGATTTGTCTTGTGGGTGATAGATATGATTTGTTTCTATGGAATCCATCAAATAGTAAGTACAAGAAATTGCCTGATCTTAGATCTACAATGTGGTTTGATCAGTGGCGAATTTATGATTTTGAATATGATGAGTTTCATGACTATAAGCTAGTGGGTGGATTTTGTAGTGATGACAAATGCAGTCAAGGTGAGCTCAAAATATATAGTTTAAAGAGTGATTTTTGGGGAAGTGTTTGATGATGGTCAAAGTCAGGACGATATAGATGTTTTAGGTAAGTTTGTGAAGGGGAAATTTCACTGGCCTACAACTACTGTTGATCATCTGATTATTAACTACAAGGATCGAAATATCATTTCTTTTGATTTGGCTAATGAGAAATGGAGAGAAGTGGAGCATCCTTGCTATAGAGAGGGAGACATCGCTTTGATCATGGGAGTGTTAGGAAGTGATCTTTCTGTTTTTTTTGTGATTATAATAGCTCTCATGTAGATGTTTGGTTCATGAATGAGTATGGGGTTAAAGAATCTTGGACAATAATGTTTACCATCAATTATCCTGATTATCTAGTTAGTGTTGGTCATGCATAGGGGTGGACAAATGGGTAAATAATATGAGTATCCTTCATATTACCATATTAAATAAATTCGATATCCATCTCATTTGAAAATGGGTAAAAACAAGTAATACCCATATTACCCATTTAAAAATGGGTAGTTTAATAGATAAAATGGGTAAAAATAAACAAAAAAAAATGATAAAAGGATTGGTTAATAAAACGGTCTATAATAAAATATGAAACTTTTTTTTTACATTTAATTTGGGATAGGGGTGGTACGGCTGGGGGTAATATTTTTTTTCAAACAAAATTAAAAATATTAATGATAAAATAAAATTTTGTTAATCTTTTTTTGGGATGGGGTGTTGGGTTTTGGGGGGGGGGGGTAATTATTTTTTTAAAAAATTTAATGATTTTTTTTGGATAGGGTGTGGAGGGGGGGGGGGGCTGGTAGGGGGGGTTGGTAAATTTTTTTTTTTTTAAAAAAAGAGATTACTTATTTTTTTAAAATTCTGTTAATTTTTTTTGGGGCAGTGGCTGGTAGGGAGTAGGGGGTAGGGGGGGAAGGTAAGGGGTAGGGGGGGCTTGTAGGGGTTGGTTGATTTTTTTTTTTTTTGGGAGGTGGTAAGTGACAAAAAAAAATAATTATTTTTTGGGTTCTTAAAGATTTTAACAAGATCTCTAATATAATAGGAATAATATAGTTATTCATATTATTCATTGGGTAACTCGTTTTTATCTATTTAAAATATGAGTCGAGTCAGGTAAGTTATCCATTTTTATTTTACTCACTTTTTGATAGAGTCATATTCGACTCGACTTGCTCATTTATCATCGCTAGTCATGCAATTTCTCGGCCTTCTTTCATTTCAAATAAAGGTGAAATTTTGATGGTGTTTATTTCAGCTTCTGTGATGTACCACCCGAAGGATGCTTCAACTTTTATTGACTATTCTAAGGTAGCACTCTATGTTGAAAGTCTAGTTTGTCCTTTTTCTAGATAAGGTCTTACGGATGCAACAAAAGACAAAAGGCTGAAAAAGCTCAGATCAAGAAAACCGAGTAACAAATAACTTGTAAGAGTACATTTTTTCTCAAGTTCTGTTAAATTCTGATTGTTTTTTCACATATAGAACAAGAAAATTCAAATAAAAAGGACATCTTAAACTGAATTGCTTGGAGATTTTGTTAGTCATATTCCCTTTATGCACACTTTTCAAGGAACAATAAATTTGTCTTCGACTATAAACTAAGTAATGTTAGACATCTTTTCTCTTGTCCCACAGTGTTTTAGAGGAATGTTATGCCTCTAGACAGAGTAAAGAATAAAGAGCACCAAGAACATAGAGCTTGTGGCATGTGAATGCACCAATAATGCTGAGGTTCTTCCCACGGTTATTGTTTGATCTAGGTGCTTCTTTAATTAATCTTTTACAAGTGAAACTTTATAAAGCAACAAGAGCAAAACCGGTACTTCTGGAATAGGTATTACAGTCTGCATAGTATCTGATTTTGGCTTTTTTTTGTTTCTGCTAATAGGTAGCTAACTGTTTATTTTCTTCTGGACTAGTTTTGATTTTGTCCTTGCTCCTACAGTCGTAGTTACTAGCTGTGTTTTTCTTCAGGTATTACGGTCTACCTACTATCTGTATGTTTCTTCTGGACTAGTTTTGGTCTTCTTGAGCCACTTTATAAGGGAATCCCTTGCTAGGTAGTGTTTGATCTCCGGCTTATTTTTACTCTACTTCTTAGGTAAAACTTAAATAGGGAAAAGACGAAATACAGGAATTACTGAATAAGAGTTAAAGTAAGACATACTATGTAGTTTGGTCCTTTTCCTTGCTGCTTATATCTTACTGTTAATTTTCTCAAGGACTATCTTCTCATTCTGTTGCAGATTTAGTCAACGTGAATCTTCTTTCCGTTTGGTAATAAAGTTGACATGAAGTGGTTTGGAAGGAGAAAGCTGTTGGAAAACACGTTAAGTTGTTATGATCACGCGAGGACATTGGATATACCAATGAACAGGGAAATCTAGAGAAATTGATTGGGATTTAAAGCTTCTGTTTAAGATGTGAATGCATCCCAGGGTTATTATTTGATGTAGGGGCTTCTTAAATTAATGTTTTATAGGTGAAACTTAATAAGGCAAAAAGAAAAACTTCTGGAATGGGTATTACGGGCTGCTTAGTATCTGATTTTGCCTTTTCTTGCTGCTGCTAATAGGTAGCTTACTGTTTATTTTCTCCTAGACTAGTTTTGATTTTGTCCTTGCTCCTAGTTAGTAGCTGTATTTTTCTTCAGGTCTTACGGAAATCATGGCAGCAGAATGTGCCTAATCCATGCTGGGGTAGTGTTTGATCTTGGGTGTACTTTTACTTGTCTTCTTAGGTGAAACTTAATTGGGAAAAAGACGGTTTTAAAGTTTTGTCTAAGATGATGCTGTCTTCTAAATACTGAAGTTCAACTTTTTTCGTCTTTGTTATTTTAAATAAGATGCGTCCCTGCTATAAAGAATTCTCTATCTTGTTGCTAAATAGAGTAGCAAATTGTATCTGTAACTTGACTTCTCTAAGAACTCTTAAGTGCTATGGTGATGTGTTACCAAATAAGAAATTAATAGACTTGTTTAATGCATTTTACGGAAGGTCTTTTGTCTGATATCAATGTACTAGCATGATTTTGTGGAATCTGACCGAAGTCAATGTAGCTCAGTATGTACTAACAAGGAAATTTTGCTAATCCTTTTAGGAAAATCATTTCAAGAATTTGGTACATATGGATCAACTAATTCTTGTGGTTCACTTTGTTGATTTCAATACTTTGTCTGACACTAATTTGAGGGAAGAGGGGTGAAATAAGTCGGAACTGAGGTAACTTTAATTGTACATTTAGTGGAAACAATACGAGGGACAAATGTTAAAAATCCAAAAGGTTTGTGTGTGGAATTTCTTGAGAGTTAGATTTGGTGGAGCTGTGGAGGGTCATGCTTTCTGTGAAGGGCTCCATCTCTGAATGAAATATGTTGCATGTGGATCAGCATGAGTATATCTTGTGACTCTTTCTTAGTTTTTATTTTCTTTTGCTATTTTTAAATAGACTACGCCAAACCATTTGTGCACCGCTTCATGCAGTCTAGACTTCACTGTTTGGAACGTGAACCGAAGCACCTTTGATATTTCTCAAATGTTGGGAAATGGAGCTCGTCTCTTTGCTACAATAAGGCCTGCTTTTTTTTAGTACATGTTAAATGTAAAATGTGCCGGAGCTAGCTCTTCATATGTTGCTTTGTAGATGTACCCTGCTTTTACTTATCATATGAGATGTCAATGAGATTTTTTTTTTGTGAACTTTTCTGTATTATTGAACTTTCAGGAAGTGAAACAACTATTGTTAGGAACAACCGAACAACTAATCCACCCATGCCAACTGCATGGAGCGCAATGAAGAAACGTGGCCTTTCCCTTGTTTTTACAGTTCATATGTGATGTACTAATGTTATTACCATGTGCAATGTATAGAGATAGACTTACCAACATCTGCCAATTGCATTTCACATTGTTGATAGCAGTTTTAAGTCAAGTTCGTCGTAACAAAATGTTGAACAAGCTTCTCCTTCCCTTGAATGTATGTTGTATGTAGACTGATCCGAGGTAGATGTTTATCAATGTTTCTGTAAAGATCTTCTCTATTGCAGCATGACAGAATGTTTGTCCTGAGGCATAACTTTTGCTGGACAAAAGTCAAAACTTTTTAGATAATGCTTTTAGGCATAAAATTCTACAATTTTTAATTTGCGAGACAAGACTTTCGGAGAACTTTTGTCTTGAGGCATAACTTTTGCCACTCAAGTGCACGACATTTGTCGTGCTTAGTCCCCTTCTTCCCTTATCCAATGAAAGAGTCCACCGCCTACCTTAGTAGTCTCAAATAAGGGAAACGTATGCCCTATGACATATGCCATAGGGCATAACTTGCCTCTCACTACTGTCACGCCCCGAGCCTACACCCTGGGCAGGACTGACACTTGAGAGCCATTGATGACCTCAAACGAACCCTTGACCTGACTTACTTATTCAGCGGAAGACTTAACTCATGAAAAAACTATACTTTTAAAAGTAAATTGATCTGCTCAATAGACGCAAAGTGTATCAAGATAACATTCACTGGCCAAAAGTGGCAAACTCAAGTCTCGACCATAAAAAAAATTGAAACAGAAAACTCAAGGACAAACATCTGATTGCCTATCTATGAAGCCTCTAAAACATTTGAGATGGATATCGGAACAAACCCCACGACATCCAAATGAAATGATAATAATACTTGAAGCAATAAAAAGGGATCCTCCGAAAAGCAATGAGACTCACCACAAGACACTGAAATGCTCAACTGGATCAACGGTGCACTGGATGCCGATCCTATTTTTCTGTGTCTGCATCATAATAAGATGCAGGCCAAATGACATCAGTACATTGAATGTACGAGTATACAAGGGGAATTCTAAAACAAGACATAACTTTGAAAGGAACTGAAGAACTTACTTGGCTCAACTTTACTCAAAATAACTGAACTCATTTCAATATAAAGCAGTTCAAAACAATTCCAATATAAAGAAAAGTTGTTTAAAATATGATGTCAACTCTACATGAATGTACGAGTATGCGAGGGGAATTCTAAAACAAGACATAAGTTTGAACGGAGCTGAAGAACTTACTTGGCTCAACTCAACTCAAAATAATTGAACTCATTTCAATATACAGTAGTTTAAAACAATTGCAATATAAAAAAAAGTTGTTTAAAACATGATGTCGATCCTAGTTATCTGTGTATGTATCATAATAAGATGCAGGCCAAAGCACATCAGTATATTGAATGCCGAGTATGCGAGGGGAATTCTAAAACAAGTCATAAGTTTGAAAGAACTGAAGAACTTACTTGACTCAACTCAACTCAAAATAATTGAATTTATTTCAACATAAAACTGTTTAAAACAATTGCAATAAAGAAAAGTTGTTTAAAACATGATGTCAACTCTCTGTGTATGCAAAGATACATATAACTCTGAAATGTATGTAAACATATAATAAACTATGTATATAAAATTATAATTACTTCTACGAGAGTTTCTCTCACCAACAATCATGACGTAAGAGCTATTGTGATGATACATCATTTTGTCTCACACTACCAGGGTCGTCCGAGGTTATAGAATGTAAACTACTAAGTGAATCCACTAGTCTATGCTAAAAGCACTAAAGGAATCATCTAAAAAGTATGACCATTTTCTACCCATGGTGTGTACATGGTTTATGGGGGGTTTGAGTTTTCTGAACTCTCTCCCATATCGGTGCTCAATACTATTCCCAAAATATGATACTAGCTCTTATGTTTAAGTGATTTGATATAATTGCTCAAAAACTTACCTCAAAGGCTATCTTGGAAATCAAAGTTTCCTTTCTTGCTTCATTTAGAAAGCGATTACTCTTTTCTGAAAACCAACTCAAAGGCTCTTTGGAAATCTTAGTTTCCGTTCTTATTTAAATGTGAATTTTTTTGAACTCTTTGGAAATACATAGTCCCCATATACTTCTTTTGAAGAATTGAACTTCAAACTTTACTCTTTACTCAACTTGAAATTTAAGTCTTAAAACAAAGCTAAAAGCATTTGCAAAAGACTTCTTGAAAAGACTCTAAAAACTTCCTAGACTTGACTCTTGACTTTCCTTGAATTTGAATTTATGGATTCGAGTTGAGATTCATGTTTCTTGATGATTTCTAGATATTTAGAAGTCATTTATAGTAGTTAGAATCAATAGAAGTTTTAATACACTTTAGAAAGACTTAAACACACTGAATGATGAAAACCGGGTGAAAAATGATGTTTCGGATGCATCTGGGTGCGCCGCGCCAGGACCAACTTACTGGGATCTAATTTGGCGCACTGTTGGCGCGCCGCCCCAGCCTGCCTGGCGCTATGCGGGCGCGTCGTGCCAGTTGTTCCTTTAGGCAAAAACTGACAAACTTCTTGTCTAGTTTTTTGATCCTGAATCGCTTTTAATCAAAAATAATTTCTCAAATTTACTTTAGAATCAGATACCCAAAGCATATACACAAAATTTAACTCAAACAACTCAAGGAAACAACACTTTATCATCAAGAAACTCCTTAATCTCAACGCATATTGAAGAACGAAATCAATTGAAGAACAACTATCAAACATCAATTCCCAATCTTTTTAGGACGATAAATACGTTGAATTAAACATGTTTGGCGCATGTGTGAACTAACCTAACTCTATATGATCTCACATACCTCGTAGGGATCACCCCTTGACGAAATCCACGATCTTAGTTTTGAGAACTTGATGATTGGTAATTCCCCTTCTCTTTTCTCCTTTTCTTTTCTTTTCTCTAAAATCCTAACTCAATTTCTCTAAAGTGTAAATTGACCAAGTTCAGTTTAGACCCCTAAGTAATTACCAAAAATAAATTAAAATAAAAGGATAAGGAAAAGACCAAACTACGCTTGTAAAATTCGGATTGGACATTTCTTATTCGAAAACCCGACTTCGAATGGGCATATCTCACTCATATGAACTCGGAATTAACCTCGGCGACATTGGAAAGATTATTCCAAGATCTTTCCTACGATATCTAAAAATACAACTTACTCATTCTGAGTTATAAGTTATGATCGTTTGAAGTTAATCAAAAACTCAATATAAACTCACTTCAAATTTCCAGATTTTTATACTTTCCAAAAATGACTGTTTCCTCTTTTTAATTCCTTTCTAGTTATGGGGTGTTACAACTACCTTGTGCATAATTTCTTTCATTGAACTTATGTCTGGGGTATAACTTCAACTGAACTTATGGCTTGCAAAATTTGTTTTTGCCTTCTGGTTTTTTATTTTGTTATCGTCGGGCACATTTTCGGCTATTTATTTTATCATTTAAAACTTTAAAGAGTAAATATTAAGGATCATCCTGATATATGTGTATCTGTGTGAATGAGTACACACATTAGATACATACACTAAAGCAAATATCTAAAATATTGAAAAACTGTGTGGAGAATCTAAGCTAAAATATCAAATTTTCACTAGTTTTCAGATATGTGCAAAACACGTGTGTTTCATGTGATTTTTTTATATAGTTATGTTAGAATGACTAAAATTATATGTAAACATATCAGTCTTCAATAACATGACTTAAGAACACCATGAACGACGTATTCCATAATAATATAGATGAAAAAATAAATACAAAGTTAAGTACCTAATTTTTCGAGTTCTTATCGACTCCTTCTCTCATATCCTATTAAAATCCAAGAGTCTTCTTCATCCACTTAAGCTATAGATACAAATGATAACCTTGGTAGGGATTTCATGAAATAAAAAAGTTGAACTGATATAGTTAAAATTGAAGGAATACGAAAAGATATCTTAAAGTTTTAGATTAAATATTTTGAAGTTATGAAGATAAAAAGATGAGAGTTATGAATATTAAGAGTATAAAAATTGAATAAATAATTAGATATGAGTTATGAATGTGAATATTTAAAGCAAATAAAGAAAATAATAAAGAAGAATAGGAAAAAATATATTAAAGCTAATAAACCATGTAAATTTGCACCCTTTTCAATTATTAAATTTCTTTATTTATCATAAAAGATAATACTTTATCTACGTAAATTATATTATTTATGAGAGGTGTTACGAAAAAATTATGAAAAGAGCAAAAGTTGAGTAATTTATGTAGAGATTTTGGTGTTCTTCTTAGTAAGTCCAAAAGTCGTTAACATTTTAATTATTTAATATTTCAATAGTTAAATATTTTATAACATTTTAATTTCATAAATAATTAAAATCGTAATTCAACTTTCAACGTTTTTTGTTTCCACTTTTAGTAATACTACTTTCTGGGAACGTGCGTTGCACGATTATCCATTATTATTATTATTATTATTATTAATTTTTTTATATATTTAAAGTATATATAAAATAGGAAATATTTTATATAAAGATATTATCATTCTTTTGATAAAATATATTATTTTCATCTCTTTTCACCATTTATAATTAAAGTGACACCTCACTTTGGCCAGTACTACCATTTATATTTTTTTTGTCAATTTTTTTTTTGTTTTTTTATCATTCTTTTGATCTCTTATATCTACCAAAAGAAGAAAAAAATATTTTAAATATCTTATTTATCTCTCCTCATTATTACTACAATATATTATTTTTAATCTCTTTTCATCATTTATAATTAATTATTTATCCTTAAATTCCTTTTTTACCTTCTATTTTTAAAATTTTGCTACAAATCCTAATTTATTTATCCTTTTTACTATCATAATTCAAAATTATGCTTTTTATATCAATAACTTTCTAAAAATAAAGTATCTTATTTTTCAATCTTTTAGTTATTACCATAAACGGGTTTCCCATTAGTTTTGTCTCAATCAATTTCATTTAATTTGTTTTCATAAAAATTAGCAGAAAATTGAGTTATTTTTTATTCCATCACTAATACTATTAATTAGTTAATTTACGTAAGACCCTTCCTCTTCCTTCTCTCATGTCTCTTCCACTTTATTAAAATAATACTTTTTAAATTTGAATAAATTTCAATCACATTTCTTTCCTATTAATTGAGTTTTACTAATTAATCATTATAATTTCAAATCGGTAACAAACACTTTTACCTTCCATTCTTCTTTATATTTTCATGAGAAAAGACATAAAATCACCACTGAAGTTGTCTCGAATTTTAAAAAAGACACCTTACTTTGCAACCATCCTATTATCCCACAAAACAATTTTGAAAAAATATTATCATATCATTTATCGATCAGCCACAAATTTTAAGAAGCAAGTATGTTCACACACCAATCATTACATGTCACGTGTTAATTTAATTAAAAATATAATTTTTTGTCATTTCAATTTTTTTTTGTTTATTTCTCTCTCTTACTTTTTGACTTATTTTAATTTTGATTTCATCTAAATTTCACTTCATCTTCCACCTCTTACTTTCAAGTGTTCCATCCCTTCATTATCTTTTTTTTTGTTCACCTCCCACCCTCACCCCAACCCCACGTGAAGTTGAACCTCACTCCCCTTGTTTTTTTCTTCTCCAGTCAAATTATTTATAGAACTCATACTATTTCTTAGATTTTATTAAATCATTGATGACAAAATTAATTATTATTCTAAGAAAATTTAAATTTTTGAAGGTATCATCAACTACTCATTTTCATATAACTTCAAAATTAGAAATGATAATTTTAAATGAATCAATGAATTTCCCAAATATTGAAATCGGATTAAAAAAACTATATGATACTTCCTAATCATCTTAAAATTTATTCGGTTTATCAAATTGTTCGAAATGTAAGAAAATATTTCGATAAAATTTTAATATTAAAGAGAGTAAAACTAATAGTACTAAAAATAGGAAGGTGAAGTTGTGGTAAAAATAGTGACATTAAAAGAATTTTAATATTAAAGAGAGTAAAACTAATAGTAGTAAAAAAAGGAAGGTAAAGTTGTGGTAAAAATAGTGACATTAAAAGTGAGAAGTTTCAATGGAGATGACAATGAATTTTTGAAGAAGAGAGAAGAAAAAAGGGAAAAAATAAAAGGGAAAAAAGTTAAAATAATAAGAAATAAGAAAATATATTTTATAATAAAATACTTATAAAGGTAAAATTATATTAGTTATTTTAGGTTGTTTACTCTCTTTGAGAGAGTGCAAACCACTCTCTATGTCAGGTGAACGAAAAATGATATAGTAATATCCATTCAAAATTGTTTATTGAGGTAATAGAACGGTTGCAACGTTAAGGTGTCATTTTGAAAATCTAAGACAACTTCAATGATGACTTTATGTCTATATAATAATTTCATAAAATTCTCATAATTTTGTAGCTTCTAATTTCCACCAAAAACTCATTTATAAGCTTATTCTTTTAATTTTACACTCTTTATTTTGAGTTGCTGAAGCTTGGATTTTCTTGTGACAAGAATGGAGGAAAATGTTGTGCTAATTTTTCAAGGAAGTCGTGATATGAAGGTGTATTTGTAACTTCTTTTACTTTTGTTATCATATTGTTTGTGCTTTCTCATTTTTTTCTTGATTTATTGTGATTTTAACCTTTTAAAGACTAAATGTATTCTATTAGAATATTTCAATATGAATTAAGAATCATGAACTTGGAATACTTGAAAAAATCATGAGATATTCAATTTCATTTTTCAAAATGCAGAGTAGATGGTGATGGACCTGTAAACACCTAAATTTTATAGGATTTAATTCATATGAGTTTTGGAATAACTTCATGTTTATTTGGATTGAATGATTAATTTGAGCTTTACAAATAAATAAATCCATTTTTATTAACTTCTAGTCCAAGATCCATTTCACCTTGAAGCCCCAACCCATGCCACATGTCACAGTGACTAGGCATCCAACACTAACAAGGTGACACCACGTGTCGAAATGAGGTGATAGTCTCAGTCAAATACAAGAACCAATCAAAATTTGCGTGTCAAAATGACATCATTTGGCCAATCATATGTAAGCCTTGTCCACCCCCTAAAACTATAAATAGGGGATGTACATGACATTCTAGGGGGATTTAAGAAAACTCTTCAACAAACATTCTGCAAGTTTTGGAGAACGCTACAACACCACCTACATAGCTTTTCGGAAGAGTGATCAACGGGGTTCTTTCCGGAGATCGACTTGAAACGATGAAGTGCTTCTCAATGTTCTTTGAGATCAAATACATCTCAAGAGGTCTATATCATTCTACATTCGAGAAATACACTACTGAAAGCCCTCAAACCACAAAGAAGTTTAGGAGAGAAGAATAAAGAGAAGACCAGAATTGTACTCACAAGATTCATTAATAAAAATCCTATTTTCTTTCATTTATTCAGCTTGCAGCTAATTTTCAGCGCTTACATAAATTTATTGCGAACAAATTTGGCTCACCTAGTAGGACCGATTCCGCTCTTCATCTCTTCATCATACAAATAAAAAAAAAACAAGTTCAACTTTGCAATGACCTTCAAGAAGATCAATGATGTTTCATGCAAGGACTCTACTATTGCCACATTTGTTGATTTTAGTGATGTTGATCCAATCACTCGACACAAGTTCAAGACAAGTGCCTTGAATGGATTTGAATATCTCACCTCCTTGGAGATAGCAAGAAAGAGCACATCTCAAATGACACTCAAAACTACAATTCGTAGGGAAACATTGCATCTAAGTTGTTTGATGAACTTTTTCATTCTAGCTTCAACTTTAGTGAATCTAAAAATTCAACAGTTTCTTCAATTTTAACAAAGGTTAACTCCTTGATAGTTGTCGCAACTGGCATGGACGCGACGTTCGAAAAGATGGAAAAAATCATTGAAGCCTTGAAGAAGTCTATTGATGAAAAAAATCTCCAAATTTGCCAAACATATGAGTATAGTCTTTACAACTCTGGATAGTCACATCACATTCTAACAATGCAAGAAAAAGTGGATATTGATTCTCCCACCAAGCCAGTTGACTCTCAAAGTGCAAAATGATCTGCTTCACTGGCCACTCTAATAGTTCAACAACTACAAGATATGATCACAAACACTATTAAAGCTCAATAAGGAGGTCCACCATAAAGTTCCTTAGGATATTCAAAGGTCACATTCTAAGTAAATTGAGGGTTTACTGATGCAATTGAATATTAACCACCAAAGTTGAAAAAATTTGATGCGGGGAGGGGGGGGGGGAGGGGGGCGAGAAATCAAAGGCAACACATTGCGCATTTCGTTGAGACTTGTAGCACTGCTGGTACACATGGTGATATTCTTGTCAAGTAGTTTGTTCATTCTTTAAAAGAAAACACATTTGATTGGTATACATACTTGGAGCCTGAATCAATTTATTGCTTGGAGCAACAATAAAATCAATTGCTCAATCGTTTCTACAGTTGCCGCAGTACAATGAGCATGATCGAATTGACAAACACTAAGCAAAGTAAGTATGAGCCCATAGTGGAATACTTCAACTGTTGGCGAATGTTGAGCTTAGACGACAAAGATCAACTTTATGAAATCTCTGTAGTTGAAATTTGTATACAAGGAATGTATTGGGGCCTTGTACATATCCTTCAAGGGATTAAGCCTCAAACTTTTGAGAACTATCTACACGCGCTCATGATATGGAATTAAGTATTGCAAACCATATAAAGACATCACCTGTCATTGATCCTAGAAAAGATGATACCCAATTGAAGGAGTCATTAGAATACACAACTAATGAGTCCATGTCGATAAACCACGAATTCTACGAAGGCCTCCACAAGACAAAAGTTGAAAGAGATCGTGGAGAATCAACAAATGCAAGAAGTAAAAAGTTAATCTACCTTGAAGGAGTTAAAAAGAAAAGAGTATCCCTTTTTGGACTCTGACATTACTGCGATTCTTGATGAACTTCCACTAAAGAAAGTCATTGCACTCCCAGAGTCAAAGTGACCAGAAGAATCCAATAAAGTCTATGATCCTATGTATTGTAAATTTCACCGCATCATCGGTCATCACACCACAAAATGCTTCATTCTGAAGGAAAAGATCATGACATTGGTATGAGAGGGAAAAATCATCATTGACGATGGTGAGACATGATAAGTCCATAATTTGGACTCATTAAGGGATTTATTTTAATAAATTTAGTGTCCTCAAATGTATATTTTGTACCAATAACTGATGTAAATCCTTGAATTTCAGGTATTTGGATTGAGGAACATGGACATTAATGAGCAAACAAGAACAAGACAACTGAAAAAAAATGAAGAAAAGAAGGTCTGATGATTACCTAATCAAATGTGTGAGTTGCCGAATGGCCATGGTCTCACATAAAGTTCTAGTGTGACAAGTCTTGAAGGATAAAATCAAGTTGATGATAGAAAGAAGTAGTCGGCGAGTCGCCGAATGGTTCCGCGATACAGTACTATATCGTCCAAAGTTATAAAACTTGAAGATGCTGAAGACCAAAGCAAAATGATGATGGAATTGATCAAAGGGAGGATCACCGAGTGGATCGGTGTTCCCAACTTATTGCATCGAATGGTCCTTCGTAACATATTTTTGGAGACTATAAATAAATTTTTGAATATTTAGTTTAGTATCATATACACTAGGAATGTCATAATTAACAGTTTGGAAGTTTAGCACTAAGTTTTGAGACAATATTATCCTTATTTTTGAAGAATTGAAAATTTCCATTTCTGAGAAATTGAAAGTGGGTGTTGAAGATTCTTCATCTTAGACCTTTGTAAAGACGAAATTAATCTTACCTAATTGATGGAAACACAATTAGGTAACATTTTCTATCTTTTTAGGATGTTTAGCTAAAACCCAATTCTTGGGGTATGATTATGTGATTATGGGTTGATTTAGTTGCTAGGTATTGCTAATTTATAGTCTCAATGTTGTTTAAAAGTGATTTCATTCACTAATTTATCGCTTAATCTAAAGGTTGTAGTTTCAAATACAACTCTATAATCGTGTTTTTGACTTGCTCGAGAGAGACATGTTTTAAAACCAAGATTACTGATTTGATAGTCCGTGGGGGTATTGGGTTGTCGTTGGTTCAACTCAAGAGAGTGAATCCTAAACCTTTTTCCACACATTTAGCTCGACAGAGTGAATGTGATAAATGATGCTTGTTCTTAATTGCTGCTTATTGGTGTTCGAGGGAAACCAATTTGATTTGGGGTAAATTATTCGAGAGAAAGTTTATCCCCACTAAGGTCTAGCTTAGTCACTAATTCACATCAAACTTACTATCAATTGTAGTTACCTAGTTTTCTATCTTAGCCTATAATTTTTCACCTATGATTGACTTGAGCACATTCACACTTGGGTATTGATTCTCAAATTCGTACCACTCCCTGTGGGATTCGAACCCAACTCACTTAGTTGGGTTATATTACTGACTAACTATCATTGGCACTTAGAATTGGATGAAATGTCCTTATACGTGAAATAAAAATTTCATCACTGTCGGGTAGTGGTGCTATTTGAGAATTCTTGGTTAAGTTGATTTTGTTCTTATTAGTCATTGTTGAACTTACATAATTTTAGTATTGTTTTACGTGTTTGTGTTTTAAAATAGGAAGTATGAGTGTGAACGACAACAATGGTAGAAAAATAGTCCACCAAGTTGACATCGAAAACCTCAACGATGTCAACGATCCTAATGTTAATGACCCTTATCTTATGGGTTGTATTACTGCCATTCGCTTGCCTCTGGTGGAAGGGAGCGCGGGGTTCCACATTACAAGTACTATGTTGCTAATCTTGCAATTCAAGGGGTTGTTCAGTGGTTCGATTCATGAGGATCCCCGTGAGCATATTAGAAATTTCGTGGATGTTTGCGGACCATTCTCCTTCAAGAATATATGTCAAGAGTCGGTCCAGTGAGGTTGTTCCCATTATCTTTGATGGGAGAAGCATATAAGTGGTTGGCTAAGTTGTCACGTGAATCAATCACTTTGTGTGAGGATTTTGTCACTGCATTTAACGTGTAATTTTTCCCTCATTCGAAGATTATAAATTTTGAGATAACATCAGAGCTTCAAGTGTCACGAGGGCGAGCCAATTCATTAAAGTTGTTTTCTATTCAATAAATTAGTGCTCCAATGCCCAACCAATGGCTTGCCTGACAACATGTTTCTGTAGTAATTTTACTGGACCCTTTACTCGGTAAACAAGGGTGTTGCTGACCAACTTTCTCCAGGAGTATTGATGTAGCAACCTTATGTGATAACAACTGAGCTCTTGGATAACATGACCATGATAAATTGGGCTTGGTACACCCATAAATACCAAGTCTCCCCTCTTGTATTCAAATTAACCAAGGAGCAAATGGAGAAAGATTAAGAGATGGACCAGAACATGGCCAAGATTATGACAGAGCTTAACATTTTGTCCAAAAATGTCATGGGAGTTTGTGCTTAAAGTATCAATGTCGTGGGTGTCGGGGGTGCTAATCGTGATGAGGCAAAGTTTGAGGCTTTGTACAATGAAGAGGTGAATTTCCTAGACAACCAAGGTGGTGGTGATCATTCAAACTACGCTAGGCAGGGTGGTAACCAAGGTTGGAACTTGGATGAAGGATTGAAGGATCATGATTAAGAATGGAGGGACCGAAATCCAAATTGGAAGGAGGGGGAGAAAGATAGGAATGTGCCACCCTATGAGCACCAAAAACCAAAAGAATTAGAAGGTGGCCGGTCTAAGGATATTTTCTCTCTCTTATACTCAACAAAGTCGAGGGGTCATACAAGATCTTGAGAGAGATTAAAGAAGACAAATTGACCCTTAGCCAGACGGTTACCCCCCTATTCAGTATCAATAAACATTTGGAGACCCAAATGGGCCATACCGTGTCTCATTTGAACCCGAGACAACAAGGGGGTTTGCCAAGTGCTACTATGGCTAATCCTAACAATGAGTTTTGAGTGTGGATTTGTGTCGTGCCATGACGTTAACTAAGGAGCTTCATGGGAGGCAACCCAAGTTTTTTATTTGCTTTCTTTTTGAGTTGAAATAATGGTGTGTTGATTGTGCAGGTCAAAGTGTGGAAAGTGTTTAAAAAGTGCAGATAGACAAGCCACAAGTTGAGTCGGCCCATTACAGAAGAGGTCGGCGTGCCCGACTTGAACCACCATTTTACCCAAGACAACTTGGAATTTGGTTCTGTAAAACTCAGTGAGCCCATGTGCTGATTGGTGAATCGACGACTTTAACGGTGATCATGACTTTGCCCTCCATTTGGACCCCCACAATAATTGAAGGTCCTGTAAAACTCAGCAAGATAAGTGACGAATCGGGGTGCCACAGAGTGGGTCGACGAGCATAACTAATTTCGTCGAATGGGCGAGAATTGGATGGTTTTAAAAAACCAAAGGTTGAAACTCTTTCACTTTCCCTCACTTTTGAACTTCTTAACTTCACACACGCACTTTAGTTTTCTATATTTTTTGCATTTTAAAGTGTTTTAGTGGTCGGATATGTGTTCAGAATGGATTACTTTGTCGCTGAGTATTTCAATTATGTTTATTCGACATTTAATGTTGGTTATCCAAACCCTAAGTTTATTTGTAGTGACTTAGCACTCATTTGCAATGATTTTATCATAGTGATGTGTGCTGGGCGTCTCTGATCTTAATTGTTTTTGTTTATGCATGTGTTTATTTGAAAATGTTGTATGTAGTGTTTATACTGTTGAATTCCCATATTTTTGTGCCTTAAAATCGGTTAAATCTTGTGGGGTTATGCTTGCATGTTGTTGAGTATAGTCAGGTGAACTCTAAGTAACACATTTTTGTAACAAATAACATAATTTTCCCAATAATAGAGTGGGTGACATCATTCATAAGGCTAATTTTCCCATATTTTTTCATGTTGTTTGGCAAAATCGGGAGACGTTTGAGTATCCTGGGGTAATGGGTGTATTAGGTCTTGATTTAATTTGATGGGTACATGCTTTGATTTTCTGGGGTTGCAGGTTGAATTTGAGAAGTTGGGTTGAAAGTAGGCATATTGAGTCGTTTGGCGAGCTGAGTCTAGCTTGCCGAACCACTCGACGAATCGCCAAATTCCCCATCCAACCTTTAATTTCATGCTAAATTAGTAGTTGGATTCTGTAAATTTCAGCGTAGCTTGAGGTCACTCAAAGCACTCAACTACATGATGATAGTTCTTTTTGATCGCCTTTTGTCTGTACCGATACCCCTTAATTGCATTGTAATATTCAACAGGCTAAACCTTTCTCGCCAAATGTTGTCGGCGATTCTTTTAAAGGCTTTTCCATCACCAAAATGACAAATTGTTCAGAGAATTTTGGGCCAATCCTTTCGGCGAGCCCGATCTAGCTCACCAAAATAATTCCGTGACTCGCCGACCTGTTGGGCGAGTCTGTCTGCAATTGTTTTTCTGTTATTTTGCGTGAAATGTTTTTAACTCTTTTTGATGTTTATACAGACATGGCTAGAATAAAGGTTGCTGGTAGGGACATGACACCCCAGAAGAAGGCTAAAGGCATTAATATTAACAAGGATGCAGCTGCATCCCGAGGCAAGGCCACCAAGCTTCCCACAACTGGTGAGGAAGACAAGGGAAAATATAAGGCACCTACATCAGCGGATGTCAGCTCTGATAGTGACGGGATCTACGCTACTCACATCACTACCCGTAAGAGTGATGGTGAGCACCAGGATCCTCAGACTGTAGCTTTTGATGATGATGTTGAGCTAGTAGCAACACATCTGGTAGAGCAGTGTTCCAAAAGGTTGAACGATGAATCTAGGATCAGGAATTCTCAGTCCTCTACATTTACTGCTTCAGTTCTAGCACATGCACTGATGCTTGAACCACCACTACAGGGTCCTCCTCCCAAGGCTATGAATAGACTGAAGACTGAGGGAATAAGGAAAATCATTGAAGAGAAGAGGCTTGTCAATTGATGGGGTCATTGACAGGTGCCCAGAGATTATGAGTTATATGAAATCACATAAGTTCCCTATCTTCACCAAGCCCCATGTCCCGTACATTCCAAGTTGGGTCAAAGAGTTTGACAGCGCCTACAGTGCATTGGTACCTCAAGGGAAGTAACTTGTAAGATCCCCAAAATGAGTTAGGGTGTGTAGGGACTAACAT
Source organism: Solanum sitiens (assembly GCA_016801875.1). Lineage (NCBI taxonomy): Eukaryota > Viridiplantae > Streptophyta > Magnoliopsida > Solanales > Solanaceae > Solanum > Solanum sitiens. Next base: position 123,956 of record JABWTJ010000846.1, read on the forward strand.
GTTTGTATTAATGTTATAGGGTCCTAAAATGACTTATAAAATGGTTTAGAGGTAGTTTGTAAAGTTTGAGGTGATTTGGAAGTCAAGCGTCAAAGGACGACCAAGACGTTCGACGACTAGTCACCTATGTGCCTCATATGTCTATACGTGTTTATATTTATATGAAATGAGCTTATGAAGTCTTAAAATGAGTTATAATGATGTTTAATGTTATTATATGAATTTTCGTGAAGTTTGTAGGTCAAACGTCCAAGAACGTCCAAGACGTTCGAAAGATAGCCTTGAGACATGCAAGTGTGTGTCTTGATGGGGCCTTGCCTATTTGGACGAGTTCAGAGTATTTTTTTTGAGTGAAACTCATGTGGGAGGTCTAAAACTTGTTAAGGTTTGTATTTATGTGGGAAACGTCCGGGTAAGACTTCTAAAGGGCCCCACAAAAGGGCCCACAAAAAGGACCCAAGGCTGGTCGAGACACTGCCTTGACAATGTCAATCGACTGAACCCAACGACGGCCAGTTGGTTGACCAATGGACCGTAGGTGAGGTCTCGTCGATTGACACTTAGCCTGGTCAAGTCTCAACCGAAAAACAGGCCAAGGTCCAATCAACTGAACAAAACGACAGACAGTCGATTGACCAACACCCAGTCGATGGTGATCCGTCGTTTGTGGCCTGCAATAACTGCCATGCGACTGTTTTATTTAAGTGGTGAATGGGAAATTTAACCCACGTCCTAAAATGACTCTAATTGATTTATTTACATATTTTTGGGTGTATTTAAGGGATCAAACACGTGAACAACCCATTCCCAATCCCCTCTACACGAATTGAACCTTCCCTCCAAAACCCATTCTCCCTAGAAACCTCCATTGTTGTTGAAGCTCAAGAACATCTCGAAGATTTGATTCTCCTGGGTTCTTCACCACGTTTTAGAGAATTTCAACTAGACAAAGGTATGGTAATCCTTCATCTCTAAGTAACCTTTCACTTGGAGAGTTAATCTCAAAGTTTTCAAAGAGATTTCATGATCAAACTTTCAATCTTTCAATCTAGCCATCGGTTCTTTCTAAAAACTTTTTAAATGTTTAAATCATGATTAATTGATGTTAATGTATTGGTTTGAACGTGTTTTTAATCCAATTGAATGATGAACACATGTTCCTTCCCTAAATCGATTTAGTCCTTGCATGGGCTATGTGATCATGGCTTGTTAATGGTTAATTTGTGATTCTCTTACATTAAATTGCTTATACTTAATACTATTTATGTGAATTGATGATGAAGTATCCATGTGGATCAATGTATGAAGGATTGAACATGCCTAGTTTAGAATCCTAAGAATTCACTGTAACATGACATTTTAATGATTAAATGTTGAACTCGATTAGGTGAAGATGATTATAGCTACTGTTTTAAATAGATATTATGATTGAATTGTAATTATAAATCATGTATGATCAAGGTGAAGAAGGATTTGTATGAGGTGATCTAAGTTCCTCTAGTCTATCGATTGATAATACTATGAATGTGATGTGATCTCGAATTGTGGTTAGATGAAGCATGCATCCTTTTTAGTAAAGATCTATTGAGCTGATGCCTAGCATGTATTTTAATGGTAATATATGATTAATGATCAATACTTTAAGAAATTGGTAAGATAGCCTACTCCCTCTACTCACTATTGAATTGATAGTTTAATGCCTATGTTGGTATCCTGATCTTGTAGGGATTTAAGCATGATTTCGATATGCTAAGTTAAATTTAGCTACTGCCCTGGGTTGATAAGATCAATGAAATATGAGTTATAACCCATGCAAGTGAAATTGGCTAATGGTCTATGTTCTACTACTTTCTAGTTTGTTAATGTGTTGTGCTAGATGTAGCATGACCTTGTAAGTAGCTTATACTTGATTTCATGAATGATTATGGTACTTTAACTACTGCCCTATACTTGAATTATTGATGAAAGGGTGGTAATGGTCAATGATGACCAAAGGTTAAAGGATTGGTAAGAATTGCTCTACTCTTCTACTTCTCTATTTCTCTATAGTAGTGGTGGCAAATGGGCGGGTTGGGTAAAATGTGGGCGGGTTGAAGATCCCTAAAATAAAATGGGTAATCATTCAACCCGCCCATATTTGATATGGGTAAAAATGGGTTGGGTAAAATACTAGTTTACCCATATTTTACCCATATTTCATGAATAAATAGTTCTTTATTTAAGAAATTAATATGGAGAAATATTTTAGTCTTTTTTTTAGATGAAATCTGTTAAAAATGCTTCATTTAATTTAATTTTATTATAAAAGTAAAGAAAAACTTAATTTTTTTTTTGAGTTTGGGGGGTTAGGTTTGGGGGTGGGGGTGATAGCGGCTAGCGAGGGGTGGGGTCCAGGGTAGGGTGAAAAAGAATTTTAAGTTAAAAATATTTTTTAAAAACAAACTTAATATTTTTGAAGGGTGGGGTTGGTAGGGGGGGGGGGGCGAATGGTGGGGGGGAATCCAGGGTAGGGTGAAAATATAAATATTTGAAGTTGTAAATATTTTCTTAAAACAAACTTAATTTATTTTGGGGTGGGGGTGGGGGTGATGGGGGGACGATGGTAGGGATGAAGAAAATGAAATTTTGATGTTGAAAACATTTTTTAAAAATAAACTTAATTTTTTTTGGTGGTGGGCGGTGGGGGGGTGGGGTGAGGGGACTGGTATGAGGGTGGGTGGGTTTGGGGGGGGGGTCGAGGTGAAAAAAATGAAATTTTGAAGTTCAAAACATTTTTTAAAAATAAACTTTAATTATTCTATTTTGGGAAGGGCAGGGTGGAGGTCGAGAGTTGAAATATTAATAGGGACCCATATATGACAGTTTTGAAAAATCTCTTCTAAAACTTGGTAACAGAAGTTTTTTTTGAAAATTTGGAGAAAACTTGCAATACCCATATTTGACCCGTAGTTTACCCATAATATACCCATATTTTAATGGGTAAAATATGGGTATAAGACCAAATATTATCCATTTCAACCCATATTTGATGGGCTATTTGGGTGGGTCAGTGAAAAAAGGGTTGAAATTGACAGCACTACTCTATAGTAATGTTGATGAAGCCTTGTATGGCATTGTATGGTATGGTCCACTTATGGTGGCGGTGGTTACTTTATGTCATTATATATGTGTTGACCATGGCCTTGAAGGCAAATTGATGATTATATGAATGAGTGGTTATGATGATCACCTTATGTGTAACTTGTGCCTAGTCTTCCATTATAGTTGTGAACCTAGGTTGTGTTATTATTGTTATGAGCATGTAAATGGTTATGTAAGATCATGTGTAGGTGCTGCCATTAATGAATTATTAAGGATTGATGACCCCTACCCATGTACCCCTATATGAATGTGTGAATAGCTAATGTTAGGAGCCTTGAAGTATAATATGAAGATTGTCTTGTCTCCTTTGCTAAATTGTGTTGTGTGGTCTATACTTGAAAGTGTAAAGTGGTCTAAGAGGGTTGCTGGCTCAATGAGTTGTTGATAACCATTATGTGATCATGTTGACCAATGTACACACACTCACACTTCATGCATGCTTAAAAGTAGTAAATGTTCATGGTGTCTAAATGAAAGGTAGTTCTCATATTCACTAGTGTCTATTACTATCCATGTTAAGCTTATGTGTATGATGAAGTATGAATGTGTATAGAGTCTTTGTGGGTTTATATGAAAGGATTGCTCATATAGTTATACCTATACACTTACGCATTGATATATAGGCATGTGTGATATCTATGTGTTATGTGAAAGGTTTGCTCACATATATGTACACACACATGAATGATGATCTAGTTTATAGAGGGTCCTTGAGACGGGGGCCCAAGAATACTTTACAACTAGATAGGTGCTTGAATATGCTATAAGCATATGAGGAATGAATATCTTAAGCCTATGTTTTATGAAAAATATAATTAAAGGCTTTTCAATAAAGGGAACTTAGCTTAGCACCGAGTTAACTTGACATTGAGAGGTGTTGACTTCCCTTGGAGGAAGATTCACCATATGTTCCTTATAGAGTGTTGACTTCCCTTAGAGGAATATTCACCTATGGGGTGGTGACTTCCCTTTGAAGAAGATTCACCCATGTTTTCTCATGAGAGGAGGCCCCAATTGCCCAATGGCATGTAGAGTGATTATACCTATCTCTTAGTTCCATAAACTATGCTTGCCACATAGGATCTAGCAAAGTGAATTCACTTAGGATGCTAGGATGTATGTTAATGTTCTACCTTGTCAAGGTAGGAACAACTTCCATTAGTGTAAGGCTCTACAACACCAAATTCCATGTTTAGCACCCATGGTATTAGTGTCGGTTAAGGCTATAGTTTTCCTAAAGTAAAATGGACAATTGAAGTAAAGAACTAGGATCCTTATTAGGATGACTTAAGGGAGGTTACTTAGTATAGGTGGAAGTAATGAACCCATCTAGACATTGCACAAGTAGCTCCTTAGGAAGTCCTAGGAAGGTGACCTAATGTGTATGGTTATGATTATGTCTTTATGCATGATATTGTAGAAGTTGTCTACTTGTTATGAAGGTGTGCATGGTATGAATCTATATGATGTGATCTTATCCTTATATGCACTATGTTGGTCTAAATGACTATATGATGAAGGTCTTGTATTGACATGAATGAAGTTGTCTTTTACTTGTTATGAGGATGTATGAATTGTATGTTAAGGTTTGTGGTCTCATGAAGAGTTTACTAAGTATGTGTGGGGTTATGGGGCTTCACATGTACATTGCACTAGTAGACTAACATTATGTTTAGATCATTGTTATCCATTGTATTGCATTGTATTGTTACTATACCTACAATGTTTGTTTTGATTGTTACTTAAAATGTATTGTACTATATTGTTAAATTTCGTTGTTACGTAACAATGAAAACCCCTATTTTATGGAACAACCAATTTACCATTGTTACTTAATTTATTTTTCCAATTATATCTTTACATAATATTTCAAAATACTATTTTACCCTTTACCTTAATTTTATTTAAATCTAGTCAAACCTCCTACCCTAGAATAGTTAAGGATATTTAAGTAAATTTATAAATTACAATACAGTATGATACAATCAAACCAAAAAATTAAAATGTTATTAAACAACAACAAACAATACAATCTAGCCAAACATTGTATCTACCATACAATACAGTACAATAGAGTACAATACAATACAATACATTATGAAACAATGGATAACAATGATCCAAACAAAGTGTAAGATTGGGGTCATGAATAAGGTCTTATAATAATGAATATTAAAAGAAGTAAAAATATGTGTAAATGGATGTAGTTTACTGTAATGTGCTATATTCTTGACTTGAATTGTCTTGTAATGGCTATACTTCTATGATGATATGTGTTGGTCACTATCAATATATGGTCAAAACAAAATCATTAGATATTCTGAAAGAGTTGTTGGTCCCTTTGCTATCTGATGGCACTCCTAGGTGGTTGGAGACGGGAGTTCCAATAGAATAGAAGGAACTTAATGTAGTAGTGCAGTACTATTTTGGCTTTTTCAGCAACACTTTCATGCCATCCCAAAATGAATATATTCTCTGTCACACGAAGGCAGCCTGTATAGGGTATAAAATCAAAATGCACAGTCTCAATTTGGGGATTATTCTAGCCAAGAGATGCTTATACGGGACAATCAGTGCCAAACTTCCCTCCTGTAACATTCCAAAAGTCTAAGAACTAATCTAGAGCCTAACATGAGTGTCTAAGGGTTAGGACACTGTTTCAAGTCTATAATAATGTACAAAAGTTGTTTTTGGAAGCTTTGGAGTTAAAACGTCAAGGAACGTCCACGACGTCATGTGAACTTATTACTTGGGCTAGTGGGTTGTCTTGATGGGTTGAAGAAAGTTCCTAAGGGTTTTATTTTGGTGAGATGATGAGGATGAACTTAATTGCCTCAGAAGGTGTGGAAGGGAGCTAGGCCAAGTGAGGAAAGCCATCCATCAAGGGCAAGACAAAGCCAAAAGGCCAAGGCTGCCCAAGAAGGGAGGCTACTGCCTCACTCTTCACGAGCATGACCAAGGCTCGTGGTGATGACCACGGCCAAGGTGGGGAACTCGTGAAGATGACTTTTCCATGGGGAATAATAGGTCATTGGACCTAGCTAGTGCCTAAGAGCACCACGATCCACTTGATGGTCCGTGGTGTATCTTCACGGAAGGGGCCTTGGGTGCTCGTGAAAGTGACTTGGTGGGAGAAATGGAGGAGGCTCCTTTGGAGGAGATACTGCCTCACCATTTCACGGCCACCACCACGGTCCCTCATGCACTTCACGGACCGTGAAGTGGGGCATGGTGATGGACGGGGGCTCACAATGAAGTCAAGTTGGACTTCACTTTGGAAGTCCAACTTAATGAGGGGTATTTTAGGTATTTTAGGGGTGGACTATATATTAAATTTAGGTCAATTTTCTTTCATTTCCCACTCCAAAAACACAAACCCAAATTGCTCTCACTTTTCTCTGCTTTCTCTCTCTACATAATCCTCCATTGAAGAACAAGAAGCTTGAGGAAGAAGACAAAGTCTCCAAGATTTTCACTCAATTTTTGGGAATAAAGCTTCATTAAGGTATGGGTTCTTTACTCTTGGGATTCATTTCCCCAAGAGGTCCTCTCAAAGTTGAATTTTCAATTACCCAATATGAATTGTGAGATCATGTTAAAGTTGTAATGATATAAGGATGATGTTGATTCATTTTTGTGTATTACTATGATATGATAAATGGTGTTGATCTCACTATGAGGGAAGTATTGAAAGGTGATTCTCATACAATTCCTAATGAGCTAATTATGATGATATACAAGGATTAGTCTCCTATGACCTAAACTAAGTTATAATAATTAATGAAATACATTTCAAAAGGGACTCTAGCTTAGCACCGAGTGAACTAGATGTGAGGGGTGGCACCTTCCCAATGGGGGAAGGTAGGGTTCACCATTGTACTCAAAGAGATTGAAGACTATAATATAATGTACATAAAGAGGGTCCCACTATATCTCCTAGTTCTTGAACTATTTTGCTCCATAGAAATACTAGCTAGTGGATCCACCTAGATGTTATGTTCATGTTTGGTACTACTTTTGCCAGTAGACCACCTTCCATCGGTGTAAGGTTTTACAACACTGGATTCCACACTAAGATCTTGTGGTCTATGTCGGTTAAGGCAATTATTTCCGAAAGTAGAATGAAGTAATGAAGTAAACACTAACTAGGGTTACTTAATAGGTTTGACTTAGCCTATGTAGAGGTATGAGACTCTACCTATGCCTTGCACTAGTTTGCCTTGGGGGAAGCCTTAGGAGGTTGTTCTTGTGTTCTATAATGTATATGTTATGTATATGTTGACTTTACATGTTATTGACTCTATATGATGTTAGTTTCACTTATGAGCATGTTGTTGGTCGATATTGCTAAAGTATGATGATTGTTACTCTTGATGTTATGTTATGTGAAGATTAGACATTGCTTATGGTCCTTCGTTTGGTTTACTTTTCTAAGTGAGGTTATGGGGGCTTTGCTTGGTCATTGAACATGTAGACTTGATAAGGGGCTATGGGTAAGGGCCTTGTATATGTTCAAATGTTATGAGGTTCTTATATATGCCTTGTGCATATAACATGATGTAGAGGTTAATAGGCTATTCCTATGTTGACTTGACTTTGTATTTGTTGGTCTTGTGTTGAATAAAAAATTGTATTGATGGTTATGTGGTTATTGATTCATATGATTTTTATTTGTGCATAAAAGTGGGATTTTACAGTAAGTTGGCATATCTTTACAAATTGTCCCTTTTCAAGCATGATTTCTATGTTGTGTGCTATACTTAGTACAACTGATGTGCTAACCCCTATTTTCTCCTTTTTCCCCAACATTTTAGGTTCCGGTCGTTGACGAGGTTGAGGCCATTTGAAGAAGACTAGGATTCTCATTCTCCAAGTTGGGTAGGTCCTCACCACTTCGAGGAAAATGCCACTTTCTAGCATTGGATGTTGATTAGTCTTAAAGACACTTTGTTCATTTCCTTTCATTTGAATACTAAGATTGTATAGACTATATGTGGCTTTTATTGTATTGATGTATGGGCTATGCAATTGTTACTCTTGTATAGATGGTTATGATATGAGACATCCGTTTTATGACTGTATTGTATCTTATATATATGTGCCATAAAAGTAGAAAACTATGTAATCTTCTTATACGAAGGGTCTAAGTATACTCGATTTGAATATGTTATATGTATGCGAGAGTTCTATGTAAACCTCATGATAGATATAGAAGAAAAGTTTTATATTTTCCGCATTTTAACTTATGAATGTAATGATGTATGCTAAGAGGATAGTCTTAGTCCTCTTCAAGGAGGACGACGACGACGACGGTTACATCTAGGGGGTGCTCCCCGTATGTGACACCTCCCCTTTTCGATATTGATCACCGAGCTATGCAAACAGGCTCGAGTTCCTAGATATGTAAAGAAGGATGTGGAAATGATTCCCACATCCTATCCGGAGGATTGAGGCAGAATATTTAAAGGATCACGAAGAGAATGAAAAGGCAACCTTGGTGGACTCTTCCCCGGTTGTGGACACAGACTCATTACCTATAGAGGAATCTTTGCCTACTCTGGCCCCTGGGCCTTCAGGTACTTCTAGCTCTGTTCCTTTTGACACTTAAGGTTCTTCTGTTGCTGCACTGCCTCCTAGACTTGTTGCAGGTCTTTCCCGACCCCGCTCACTCAGGCTGCATTACTCCAGATGGGGCAACTTGTCGATACTGTTGATCATCGTGCTGCCAAACTCGAGGCCTCCATTCCAGGAATGATTCAGACTTCCTTGGCTAATGTTGTGACATCATTGAGAACTACCATTAATGCCCCCGTGTCTATGATAGCATTGTGTGAGCATGGAAAAGGGCCACCGATGAGGTGATGTCTTTAAAGACCACTATTACTATGTTGAAAAGTGATGTAAATCAACTGAGTCCATTGACATGTCCATGATTTTTTAGATTGTGGAGATCCCAGATGTATCTGATATGCCTCCGGCTACCACCGAAGATGAGATTAGAGTTGAGGAGACAACTAATCCCGAGTAAAGCAGAGACGGATGAGGAGATGGTTGATGTTTTTGAGGAAGCTTCGTATGAGGTCCATACTGAGACTGAAGAGGTCATGGTATATGCAGTTGTGCAGGCTTCATATGCAGATACACCCTTGGCAGACCCTAGTGCTGCTACTGTTCTTTCGAAGGTTACTCCGAGCATTGATGCCCAGGTTTTGAGAAGTACCCTGAGAAGTGATGTCCAGGCAGATGGAGCGACTATGTAGACATGATCCCTCTTTACCTCCCTCTCTGTCTTACTTTTTGACTTTTGAATAGTTTTGCTTGCATTTGAGGACAAATATTTTAATTTGTAGTGGGGTGAGACCCACCTTTTGTTTTTGTGACCTTTTGGTGATGATTCTTTTTTATATATTGGGATTTTGAGCTATAATTGTGTTAATGCTGTATTTTGTGTATGATTGAGTTTAATGGTCTTTTTTCTTGATTGTAAATGATTTTTTGACCCTTCAAAAAAAATTAGTCCAGTTTTTTTGTGTTTGAATGTGGCTGTTCTCTTGCAAATTTGATTATCGGTATTGATCAATACCAATTACTTGAATAGTGCTCATAATCGAACAAAAATGAATGTGTGGCTACCATGAGGCCAAATGAAGTTGCATAGGAAATATGTTAACTCTTTGCATGTCGTTGTTACTATCCAACTATCGAATTGAGTCTCTTATGATGAACATTTCACACTAGGGAAAGTGTGGAGTCTTCTTTACCATTGGTGTCAATGCCTTGTGTGATGATCTTACCATGAACCATGTGGGATTAAACCTAGAATTTTCCCCATTGGTCCGGGTGACTATGTGATGCAATCTTTTTATATGATCTTAGGAAACTTTGAAGAATGTGAAACAATTTTACATTATACCTCATTTTGTTGTCTACCTTGTGAGTGTGTGAACCCCTCTTGAACACCCTTTGAGCCTTAAGCTATTCTTGGAAGAAACTTGATGAAATTGTGACCTTTGTGATCCATTACCCATAGTCCTCATAATTCTTGGTTTGTGTGAATAGCCAACTTAGGCAAAATCCTAAGATGTGATTGTGGTGAAAAGAGAAGGCTAATCAAGAAGTGCAAACAAGTCCCCTTTAACCCATGCTTTTGAGAAAGATGGAACCCATTCATAAAAAAAGGGAAAAAGAAGAAAAAGAATGGAAAAGAAAAATAATGAAAAAGTTGTGGATGATGCGAGACCAAAAATATATATATTTAATCACTATTTGTCTCACATTTAATATTTTATTTGTCCTTTTTGAGCCTTAATTTTATGAATTGTGCTAAATAGTGTATTTTTTGTAGGAATAAATTGGTATAGAGTTGAAGAAGTTTGGAGCTTAAAACGAATTAAATATGAAAGATTGAAAAAGGAAATCAAGCAAGCAGCTTAATGGATTAAATTGAATATAATAATATTTAATTAAATGAATCGCTGTTAAGGAATAATTGAAATTGGAGTAACCAAACTTCCACGCGGCAGCCACTGACAGCATCTCCAACTATTGAAGCGGCGAACGTCTTAGACGAGTCACATTTTCAAGCGGAATCTAATTCTCGTTTGAATTTTGGTTTCCCAATTTGTTTTGCACTCATTTATGTTATTTAATATTTTCTATATCTATAAATAGTCCATAGAAATAATTATGAGGAGGAATCGAAAGGAGGAGCTACTTTTGAAGAGAAAGTTGTCAATATTTATTAGGGTTCTTTCTTCTTCTTGTTTTCTTAGACATTAGTAGCTAAATACCTTGTTCTGGGACTGTAGCAATGGATTCAATGTTTATTATTTAAGGCTTTTAGAATTAATTCATTGTTGTCATTAGAAGTTACTTCTATAGTCTTGTTTTAGTATTTCGTGCTTGATCGCCATGAGATAAATATATTGTCTAATCTTAAATCAAGAGAGGAGGGGTTAGATAGACCAGAGAATATAGAAATCTTGATCGACCCATTAGATTGAGGTGATTTGTGTACAGGAGTGACACCCGGACAAAACATTTGCTTGGTTACGAAATAGGATGAAATATAAATGCTCGCCAATTAGTTTACTTATCCACGCTCAACGATGTAGTTAGGTATCTAATTAGAGTAGGCGACGAGAGGTTTGTAGACCCAATCATAAAATTAACCGTATAAACCAGTAACTTGACAACTAAAATTAGTTCTAAGCCAAAAATATGATACATGAAATCTAATATATGCTGCAGCCCTGGGATTTTCCAACTATTGTAAGTAATTTTATTATTTATTGTTGCATCCCTTTTTTGCATCTATTAAATAAATTATTAGACTAGTAGAATTTAGTAAAATTAGTTAATTGACAAGTCCTTTTGGATTGATAATCTGGTTCTTTTAAGAGCCACTATATTACTTGTGCGACCAAGTACACTTGTGTGTGCAATTGGGAGCAATAAGTTTTTGGCGCTGCTGTCGGGGAATTAGAAATTATCTATTCTTCTAGGGTATACTTCTTCTTTTTATTTATTTATTTAATTTTTTTTAATTAGTTTTTTTCCAACAATTGTCATTAATTTCTTTCTTTGAATAATTTGGTACTCTTATTGACATGGATGATTGGGATATATCGTGGTTGGGTGATGAAAGTCCTTTATGTCATATATGTGGTCGTCAGTATATTCATTGGAATGGTTGCCCAAAATGTGATTCCCTTCCCCCAAACCCCTATTATGATTCTTCTGTTATATGTGATGTTGGTAGGGGCGATGACGTGTAGAATGCAAAACAAGTTTCACTTATGGAATGTACAGACAAGTTGGATAAAGTTAATTCAAAAATAACTGGAGAAATATTTGGATGCACAGAAGGTCACAAAGCAATCATGAAGTTTCTATATGAGCTTGACGCCATTCACTTAGAAATTACAGCCCTATTTGAATTAGAAGAGATTGCAGCCCAATAAAGAGAAAGCTATGAAGAAGGAGAGATAGTGAACCAATCTTGGATACAAGAACAAACTCAACTTCTAAAGTTGCAAGAGTTTATCCGTGATAGTCTGACATACATGAAAATCCAACTAATTGAAGGAAGAGTTGAGCTCATACAAGAAATATATCAATTTTGTTCAGATATACATGACTTAGAGGTTCACTTGAACAAAAAGATTGATGCGTCTGAAGCCCAATTATCAATTGTCATGGATGATAACCAACAAGTGGAGCAAAAATAGGAATTCCAACCATTCAACTATACTTTATTCCTTTATATTGATGTTGAGAATTGGTACAAAAGTGAGAATGTTGTAAATAATGTTGCTTTTGAATTGAGGCAACTTGAATCTCGTTCAAAACACTTTTCTATAAAATCTGAACTAATGGATGAGTGTAGTGATAAAGAACAAGGATCCTACATTCTAAAGTTTTTTAGTCGACGTAGACAAAACGACATTCCTCACTTAAGTGCCAAGAAGTGCAAGATGCGACATATATTACTTGGTTCCTTTATCTTTATACCACCACCCCTTGAGAGGAGTAGAAAAATTGATGCAAAGTTAGGGGTAAAATTCACACGTTCAAAGTTGAAAGAAAAGTGGTGAATTTATTTGTGTCGTGCCACGATGTTAAATTAAGCGCTTATTGGGAGGCAACCCAATTTATAGTGTAACTTCTTATTTTTTTATTGTTGTTTTTAAAAGTTTTGGAGAAGTCTGAGTATCCAAAATTTGGAGCTAAGGAGCACCTTTGAGCTTAAGTGTGAGGTGACGACCCTTAGTGAAAATTGAGAGAACATGCTACTATCTAGGTTTAAAGGCCTCAATGAGTTTTCTTACCCTTGTTTTAAATTTTATTTGATGCTTTGGGGACATAACATCTTTTTAAGTGTGGGGTGTATGAAGAATAAATTCCTAGTTTTTATTGTTTTATTGAGTCTTTTATTTTTTTAGGATGGGTTCCATGACTTTTGTTTTCTGTTCTTTTCCTGAGGATAACCCTTTTGTATCAATGTCTGTTTTATTTAGAAATAAGTTTTTTATTTCATTTTTTTAGAGAAAAGAAAAGATCCTTTTGAGTGGTGCGATACTTGCTATTAGGTCTAATTTTTGAGTAGTACTTTCTTGTGAATGCTTGATGAAAAAAATGCAAACTTTTTGACACCTAAGCTCATGGTTGTGACTTTGTATATATGTTATTTTATTTTTTAGTTTGTTATTATCCTGTCTCTCTTAGAAGTGGAATTGATACATTTTGGTAGATATTTGTGCCATGTGTGGTAAGATTTTGTTTATTCCATGTTTTGCATCTTAGTCTAGAACTTGCACTGCATGTTATTGAAACGAAATAAAAGTGTTCTTTTGTTTAGGAGATGATAATTGGATCACTTTGATTTGTATGGTAATTTTAGCATTTTCAGATATTACATCACTAGTTGGCTTTTCGAGCCTGTAGCCTTTTGTTGGTAGCCATATTTTTCCCTTGAATATTTTGTTGAATCCCTAGTTTTTGCACCTTGCTTCCTTGATCATTATAGCATAGACCTATTCTAATTATCAATTATAAGAAAAAGAGATAGTTGAGTGAAAAGGTAATCAATGACAGCTACAAAGTGCTTAAAAAGCCCTCTTTGAAAGAATGTGATGTGAAAAAAAAGATGAAGAAACGAAGTTACCTTGATGATGGCCTGGTCCTTCCAAGGATATCCTGCACCTTAACGCATGTAAAATACGTAAGTTGAAGGTTACTATTATGAAGGAAAACTTCTAAAAAATTAAATTTGAAATATTCTTGAGATGATGAGAATTACTTGTGAAATAATTGTTGAAGAGAGGACTGAAAATAAAGAGAAGAAAATAATGTGTGATGAAGCTTAAAATTGCGAAGTGCTTAAGGAAGTTAAGTCACTATTATATAGTTTTCCTACCCGCCCCCTAGCCTACATTGCAATCCATTAAAGTCCTATTTGATTCTATTCAAACATGCTTAAATTAGTGGAGACGTACATAATGGGCAAGCCTATGGTTCTTTGTGCATACATGTGAATTTGATTTGCGAGGGTGAGAGTTGTTCTTGATGTGAAGTCCATCATTTATATTCAATTTTTGAATTGAGTGTGTGTACTATTTATTTTTATGAGAGCACTTGTTTCATGATAAACATATGATTTTATTAGCTTTTTTTGATGGAAGTAGGTGAGCAAGCTTAAATTTGATGAGTTTAAAGTCTTTCCTTGAGGTTAGGAGGTTAGAGGTTTGTTGTTTATTTGGATGTCTTGCATAACGATTGAGAATTGTACTTTATGTTTTGAAATTGGTATATGACCTAATTGTTCGTATTAACCAAATTGATGACAATCCTAATGTGATTTATTTGAGATGAATTTTGATATTGCTCGTGGAAGGGCAGCAATTTAAGTCTGAGGTGCTTATGTGAGGCCAAATATATATATTTTTAATCATTATTTGTCTCACATTTAATATTTTTATTTGTCATTTTTGATAATTTATTTTATGAATAGTGCTAAATAGTGTATTTTATTTGTAGGAATAAATTGGTGTAAAGTTGAAGAAGTTTGGAGTCTAAAACGAATTAAATATGAAAGATTGAAGAAGAAAATCTAGAAAGCATCTTAATGGATTAAATTGAATATAATAATATTTAATTAAATGAATTTCTGTTAAAGAATAATTGAAATTGGAGTAACCAAACTGCCACGCGGCAGTCACTAACAACATCTCCAACTATTGAAGCGGCGGAAGTCTTAGACGAGGCACAGTTTCACGCAGAATCTAATTTCGTTTGGGTTTTGGTTTCCCAATTTGTTTTGGACTCAATTTTTTAAAAAGATTTTTATATCTATAAATAGTCCATAGAAATAATTATGAGGAGGAATCGAAAGGAGGAGGTACTTTTGAAGATAAAATCGTCAATATTTTTTAGAGTTCTTTTCTTCTTCTTGTTTTCTTAGACGTTAGTAGCTAAAGCCCTTGTTCTGGGGCTGTAGCAACATATTCAATGTTGATTTTTAAGGCTTTTTGAATTAATTCATTGTTGTTATTATAAGTTCTTCTATATTCTTATTTTAGTATTTTGTCCTTGATCACCATGAGAAAAATATATTGTCTAATCTTAAATCGGGAGAGGAGGGGTTAGATAGACCAGAGTATATAGAGAGATTGATCGACACATTAGATTGAGGTAATTTGTGTTCAGGAGTGACGTCCGGATGAACAACTCGCTTGTTTACGAAACAAGATGAAATATAAATGCTCTTTAATTAGTTTACTTATCCCCGCTCAATGATGTAGTTAGGTATTTAATTGGAGTAGGCGACGAGAGGTGTGTAGTCCATCTCATATAATTAACCCTATAAACCAGTAACTTGACAACTATAATTAGATCTAAGCCAAAAATATGATATATGAAATCCAATATATGCTGCAGCCCTAGGATTTTCCTACTATTTTATGTAATTTTATTATTTTATTATTGCATTAATTTTTTGGCTCTCTTTAATAAATGCTTAGACTAGCATAATTTAGTAAAAATAGTTAATTGACAAGTCATTTGGGATCGATAATCTGGTTCTTCTAAGTGCTACTATATTACTTGCGCGACCAGGTACACTTGTGTGTGCAACTGGGAGCAATAGTTGAATAAAGTGTGAAAATGAAAAAAAGAAATGGGGTGTCCAACAATCCATGGAAGATGAATAGTGCGGTGACTTGTGAGCACAAATTAAAATAATGAAAAAAAAGGAAAGAAAGTGTTATTCACACCACATTTCATGAGGATTACAACCATTGAGCCTAAATAACCATACCCTTGCACTCAACCCCGTTATAAGCCTTGAAAAGACCTTTTTGATCTTGAATGACCTGAACAATTGTTGGTTGGAATATAAGGCCAAACCTATTGGTTAAATCATGCATTGTGTTTATCATTGTGAGTGTGAGTATTGCATTTGATTCTGGAGCTGTAAAATATTGAACTATTGTGTGAATATGGAATCATTCTTTTTGTGAGGGCATTTTAGTACCTTAGTTGAGCTTGAACTTGAATTTGAAGCAAGTATTGTGAACTTGAGAGTCTTTGATAATGATGAGTCACAACTTGAATCTTTGAGTGCACAATTGATCCTTTCATGTGTAAGTTCAGTATTTTAGTGTGCATTCATGATTGAATCTTGTGTAGCACTATTTGAGACATCCTTTTTGAACTAGTGAACTTGAGTTTTACTTGAGGACAAACAACAATTTAAGTTGGGGGTGTTCATGAGTCCACGATTAGGACTCATTTAGGGCTTCATTTTAATAGATTTAGTGTCCTCAAATGCATATTTTGTTCCAATAACTCGTGTAAATTCTTGAACTTCAGGTATTTGGATTGAGGAACAAAACATGGACACTAATGTGCAAAACGGAACAAGGCAGCTGAAAGAACGAAGAAAAGAAGGATTGATGATTGCCTAACCCATTGGGTGAGTCTCCGAATGGCCATGGTCTTGCCTAAAGTTCTAGTGTGCCAAACCCTGAAGGACAAAATCAAGTCGTTGTTAGAAAGGAATAGTCGGCGAGTCACCAAACGGTTCCCCGATGCTGTACTACATCGCCCAAAGTTACAAAACTTGAAGATGTTGAAGACCAAAGCAAAAAAGGTGATGGAATTGACCAAATGGAAGATAGCCGATCCAATCCCGACTTATTGCGCCGAATTGTCCTTCACAACATATTTTTGGCGACTATAAATACATTTTTGAATATTTACTTTGTATTTATCTACATCAGGAACATCATAATTATTAGTTTGGAAGTTTAGAATTGAGTTTTAAGACAATATTTTCCTTATCTTTGAAGATTTGAATATCTTCATTTCTGAGAAATTAGAAGTGGGTGTTGAAGATTCTTCATCTTAGACCTTTGTAAAAATGATATTAATATTACCTAGTTGGTGGAAACACAATTTGGTAACAATTTCTATCTTTTTATGATGTCTAGCTAAAACTCCAACTCTTGGGGGTGTGATTATGTGATTATTGATTGATTTAGCTTCTGGTATTACTATTTGAGAGTCTAAATGTTGTTTCCAAGTGATTTTATTCTATAACTTTCACTTAATCAAAAGGGTTCTATTTCAAATGCAACTCTACCTTCGTGTTTTTGGCTTGCTCGAGAGAGAGGTTTTAAAACCAAGATTACTGATTTGATGGTCTGTGGGTATTGGGTTGTCGTGAGTTCAACTCGAGAGATTGAATACCAAGTCTTTTTTCACATATTCCGCTCGAGGGAGTGAATGGACTATAGTAAAGGTTGTTCTTAATTGTTGCTTATTGATGTTCGAGAGAAACCAATTTGATTCGAGGTAATTATTCAAAATAAAGTTTATCCTTACTAAAGTCTAGCTTAGTCAACGATTCACAACAAATTTACTATCAATTACAAGTACCAAGTTGTCTACCTTAGCATATAATCCGATCACATCCCAAGAACCCGTCTCCTTACTTGTTACTTTTGTGTTGTTTGCTGTTGTCGTCGATAATTAGAATCAAACCCCCCTGGTTATTTGACACTTGTGCCACCCCAAACTTGAATCATGCTTTTATTCGTAAATATTTTTACCTATGATTGAGTTGAGCACATTCGCACTTGGCTATTGATTCTCAAATATATACCACTCCTTGTGGGATTCGACCCCAACTCACTTAGTTGGGTTATATTACTAACTAAGGATTGTTGACACTTAGAATTGGATGAAGTGTCCTGATACGTGAAATCAAGACAACTGAGCCAAACCATGATAGTGTCAAACATCATTATAAAAATGATTCAATTTCAGAAATTCTATGTCCTTTGGTATTGCCAAAAATTGAAGAATGTGTCATCATACTACACTTTGGGAGCTTTGAACCAGTTGAAGTTTCTGCCTTGAAGAAAACAACAAACACATCCAAGATAGATGACTTTTCCAATGAAGAGAGTGATGACACTTAGACTTTGGTTGCCGTAAAAAAGCAAAAGCATCAAGGGACTTCTAAACTTAACTTTCAAAAGTCGACACAAACCAAGTATAAATCAGCTTCAGCAATGAAAAAGCATAAAATCCAACACCAAATTAAAGTACATTAATGCTTCATCACAAAGGTCAGAAGGACTATTGCATTGATGTGATTCTTTCCTAAAATTCTCATTGACGTACGATCCTTAACAACAAGTTTAAACACTCCTCGACACACAGGACTAAGCTTTAAGTTGAAATGCTCCTTGACACACGAGTCTAAACTGTAAGTTGAAATACTCCTCAACATACGCGCCTAAACTGCAAGTTGAAATGCTCCTCGATGTATGAGACTAAACTACAAGTTAAAACACTCCTCGATGGACGAGCCTAAACAGTAAGTTAAAATGCTCCTGAATGTACGATCCTAAACTGCATGTTACAACACTCCTTAAGGTACGAGCATAAATTACATGTTACTCCTGGACCGCAAGTTTATAAACTGTGTACGACCTAAAAAATAATAATAATAAAACTCATCATCTTGAACTACAATATGACTTGATCCTCTTCACCAAGGTATGTAGGCGCTTGGCTTAACCTCTCTTAGCTCAGTCACATGAGTAAAAAAAAGGAGGGTGGTTTTTGTTGACATTGCGTGATAATCACAATAGCTCTTTAAAATTATGTAGCTAGAATGTGAGTTCAAATGCGTCGCAGATGAGCAAAGGAGAAAAGTTAAGCAAGACATCTTAGGTGATTTCAAAGGAGCATTTGTAAGAATACGCAAAATTTTTGACCATGATTTTTACATATATTTCATTTCTTGGAGTCTGCTTCACAAGTTAAAAATTGGTTCGTGATTCGGAGGTTTCTATGCTAAGTTATGAATTTTCTACCACGACCGCTGAAAGCTGGAAAAAATAATCTTATTTTGGAGTTGATCTGAGCATTTCAAAGGTCTATTTTTGAAAATTCTTAAATATATTGATCATCATTTCTACACACATTAAATTCTTGAAGCCCTCTCTTCAACAAAAGAAGAAGCTCGTAATATTGAAACTCCTACGCCGAGTTATTGATTTTCTCCCAAAGATGCTCAAAGCTTAAGACTTGAGCGAGGCAGAATTTGAGCTAACTATGAAAATATATATGCACTAATATGGAATGATTTTGGCCTTGATTTTGACATATGTTGTATGTCTATGAGTTATGCTTCCAATGGAATGGAAATCACATCATTTCGAGGTTCCTACGCCGTGTTATTTATTTTATCCCAAAGTTGCTTGAAGTTGAAGAGTTGAGCGAGGCAGAATTTACTCTAACTTAGAAAATATCTATGAACTAATCTGGAATGCTTTTGACCATGATTTTTACGCATGTTGTATATCTATGAGTTATTCTCCCAATGGAACAAGAATCACATCATTTCAAGGCTCTTATGTCAAGTTATTGATTTTCTCCCAAAGCTGCTCAAAGCTGAAGAGTCGAGTGAGGCAGGATCGTGAGCTGACTTTGAAGCGATATATGTACCAATCCACAAAGTCTTTGGCCGTGATTTTTTCACATCGTGTAGCTCTTTGAGTCTTTTGTCTAACGGAAAAAGAAAATCATGATTTCAGTACTCCTACTTTGAGTTATGAATTAAATACTACATACGCACGAAGCCGAAAAGCCAAGAAAGACAAAATTGTGAGCTGACTTTGAAGTGATATTTGTACTAATCCATATAGTCATTGGCCACACATATTGTAGTTATTTGAGTTTTTTTCCAACGGAACAAGAAGCTCATGAATTCAATATTCCTACTCCAAATTATGAATTTTCTACCATAATTGTGCAAACTTGCGAAACAGAGATATGAACATTAAAAAGCAACTTTTGTAGTGAACATATGTTATAACCATTCTACATTCATGTTAGGGATTGTTGGGTATGTAGCAAGAGTAAATGGGAAATGGATGGAAGATGAAAAGAAGAGGAGCTTGAAAAGTCCCCTCATGCTTTAATGAAAAGACACTTGTCCCTCATCGGTGGTGGAAAGAAAAATAGGAGAGTTTAAATATAGAAACACTCCTATTAATTGTTAAAAGGGTTGAAAAGAGGTATCCCCTCGAGTCGTCGTCATCATCGCTCAGCTCAGCTCGACTCGGCTAGGCTCGACTTCGGCTTTGGAAAATGAGCGATCGATAGATTATTTTTTGGACAAAGTTTTTTTTAATTATTTAGTTAACTGACCGACCCGACTCATATCCGCGCACGACCTGTTTTATTTAAATCTTTCTCATTTTATTTGAATTTTACGCCATTGAAAGTGATTGTTCTGAAAGGTTGCAACTTTCAGAAACAACCATGACCGTTTGAAAGGTTGCAACTTTTATGAATGGCCGTGTGGATTCTGAAAGGGTTGCAACCTTTCATAACTAGTTCCTCTTGCCTATAAATACCATTCATTCTTCAAATTTTTTCATTATGAATTTTTCTGACTTCTTCTTCTTCTGCACAAAAATTTCTTTGTGTAATTTACTACTGTTGAGTGGTCCACTGACATCAGAGTTTTGGGTATCAATACGCTGGTGATTGAGATCATTCTATCCTGGGAGGACATATTCCAAATCAAACCTCGGATACTAGAGGGGAATAATTTCCTTAAGGGGACACTGTGCAATCAGTGGGCTTGATCTTTTTCTGTTTTAATTCTCCAGATTCTAATACATTTACAGAGTTTAGTTTTTTTGTGAATTAATTTCTGTTCATCTTTCTTACTAGTTCATTAAACTTTGGTAACTTCATATTTCTTGAAAGTTTTTTTGGATTGACAACTGTTTCACATTTTGAATATTTGTTGTATGTTGTATCTTGAGATTCGTGAGACAAAAAGTTGAACAAGCTTCTCCTACGCGTAAATTTCTTCAAACGTATAACATTGTTAGGGTTGATTAGTCCAACTTGTAATGAATTTCGAGTTAATTCATGCTTTTAAGGGTAGAAACTTAATTTTTTTATATAACAATCGAAAGGCAAACTCTATCTTTTTCTAACCATTTTCAGTTCCTTTAATTTCTCATATTTGTAGCTAAAAAAATTGTAAGTAACTGGACAAATATCCAGAAACTGATGACAACAATGTTTCATTGGTATACAAAATCAAAAAGTAATAACGGATATTATCACATAATCTATAATCATTAACCACAAATAATTGTACGTGGTGAATTTAATATACATAACCGCGCGAAGTGCTAGAAAATTTACCTAATTTATAAAATATTTAGTCACAAATTAGACATGGATTTAAGGATAATCCAACAAATATTTGTACGTTGGTTAATTGGATGTTCAAAAATTGTGCCCTATGTGTGCAATTTACCTATTTATGAAATATTTAGTAGCAAAGACAAATTAACTAATGGCACAAAATATTATTGCATTGTAGGGTTTACAGTTTTTGTAAAATTAGTTGCGTCCATAACAGAAGTTCTCAACTCAAATTTGTGTTGCCTAAATGGATTTTGAAACATGAAGTCTTCCGTTCTCAGATTCCATCAACAGATTCAACCCCTATTCTTCCATAGAAACTCCTAACTGAAATCCTCTTAAGGCTTCCTGTGAAATCCCTCTTGAACTTTAGGTCGGTTTTGAAAGCATGGCTTTTGTTAATCTCTATCTGTAAACTTATCAATAAAATCATTTTAGTGTATCTATTGATATAAGGATTAGACACACCACAACTTTGTGTTGTCCCAAACTCAAGTACCTACCTGATAATGGATGTCGATTCGTTTTCACAAACTGTTCTATTACTTCCTTATATAATGACTCTGTTGTGACTGAAAAATATAGCTTGGATAATAACCCCCGTGATAAAGTTTTTGTTGTCGATTTAGTTAATGGATTGATTTTTTATGCCTTGGTTTCACTAACATGTTTATATGGAATCCATCAATTAGAAAGATAGAGAAATTTTCTAATCCTAGACCTATATCAACGAGGCCTGATTATCCGCACAATGATGGTTTTGGATATGATGAATTTCAGGATGTTTATAAAGTAGTCTGTATTTTCAAAATGATAAGTTCAAATCAAGTTGAGGCTAGCTTATATAGTTTGAAAATAGATTCTTGGAAAAGCATTGACGGTTGCCCGAGTGAGGGGCTATCTAAATTTCAGGTAAGTTTGTGAACCGAAAACTCTATTGGGCTACTTCTATTGTTGGTCTTAACGCATATGAGGGCGGGTATATCATTTCTATGGATTTGGTTAATGAGAAATGGGGAATGGTGGAAAAGCCCTGCTATGCAGGAGGCACAATGTAGTCGATGGGAGTGTTTGGAAGTGACCTTATTGCGTTCTCTAATTATTCGAGAAGTCATGAAGATATTTTTGTTATCATATATCCTTCTTATATATGTTGAGGACAGTTTGTTTACTACTATTTATTCTCCACCACTATTCATATCACACAAAGGTGAAATATTGATTGTGGCTAGACTAACTTTCATGATATACAACCTAGAGGATGAATCAATCAACTATATATCGATTCCTAAGTTATGTACCAATATTGCATCAAACATTTACATTGAAATCCTAGTCTGTCCAATTTAACATAACGAACCAAGTATACATCAAGAATGAAGGCTGAAGGAGCTCAAACGAATGACAGTGTTTTAGCTAATGACTTGTAAGCAAGAATACCGCCCCATACATTTTTATTAACTTGTATATATATTATTATTATTTTGTATGGACAAGTAGCATGATCTTTTTTCCAAGTATAGAGTAAAAATACATAAAATACAGAATGTACGAAAACAAGAACCAACTAATTTTGAATGTGTTATTTTCTTATAATATAGAAAGGCACATAGGCATATAAGCCACCTACAGAAAATCAGAACGTCAAAGGAAATAGGTAAAATATAATTGAACATTTACTCTCTGTTGTGCCATGTCCCGCCACTTTCAGTGTTAAATTTTGCAGCCAAATTGGCGTGGAGGATTCTAGAGTTGTGGAGAGGCTTGCAGAAAACAATAGAACCCTTTAGATTACTGAAGAATTCTCTAGAAAAGGGACAATCTGTAAATATCTTAGGGACTTGTAAAGTAAATATTAATTGCACTTTAGTCCTTAGGTGGTACTATAAATAGGGTTCCATTCATTTGCAAGGAATCACTCAAGTGTAAGCAATCTTTAAAAGCTAATACAAAAGCCTTCTTCAAAGCTCTCTTGTTCTTTCTAAGTCTTTCCTTTTATTCTCTTAGGGATCTTAGCATAAAGGGCTTGCTTGAGCTTACAAGAGCTTGCAACAATAGTGAGTAAGTTGTCAAGTACCGCATGGAGCTTTAGCAAAAACTCTAAGTCTGTGACAACGTGGTGTCAGAACGAGGTTTGATACTAAGGGAATGACCAATGAAGGAGACGTAAATGACGATAGAACCACCAACGGCCGTCCGAATGGTGGAAAGAAGAACCTCAAGGTAAAGAAGCAATAAAAGGGTAAGGAGGAGATGTTGCTCGACCCAACACCAAGCAAGAAGCTAACATCTTATCCACATTCGGCCACTGAAGTGAGTGACGATGAACTTGGCGAGAAGGTCATTGACGTCACTACCGGAGAGGAATGGGTCGCAAGTGTTTAAGTGGCGAGGCAGGAGATGGAGAAATTAGGCAAGCGTATGAATGTGGCCGATGGAAAATTCAAAACTCTTAGTAACTTCACCCTTGAGAAGACTGACAACATCCATAAGGAGTAGGAGGGACGCCAGCGGGGTGAGTTCGAGATGAAGGAGGCCATCACTTCCTTTGAGTGTCGGCTTATGGAGGCATTAAGCACGATCGACACCTTGAAGGCAGAGGTCAAAACAGTCAATCAAGGCGTGGAAGCTGGAGGATCCATCTCACTCGATCGTGATAGGAAGGACATGGTTGACGCTCCAAAGCAACCTATATCAAAGGCGTCCGTGACACTCAAGAGGTGAAGAACTTTTTACGGCACTTAAAGAACTACTTCAAGTGAAATCGGGTGAGGAGTAACGAGAATAAGATCAACACTGCCGTGTTATATCTTTCAGAGATGGCCATGCTATGGTGGAGGCGCAAGGAAGCCAAGATAGGGAAGGGGATATGCACCATCAACACGTGGGAGTAGTTCTGCGAGGATTTCATGAAAGCCTTCTTCCCTAACAACGTCATATACGAGGTCAAGTGCAAGTTTAAAGAATTGAAGCAAACGAGAAGAATTTGGGTGTATGTGAAGGAGTTCAGAACTCTAACGCTTCAGATTCCTAACCTCACAGATAAAGATATGTTGTTCCACTTCATGGACAGACTGCAAAATTTGGCCAAGACGGAGCTGGAGTGGCGACAATTTTAGACCATAGATGAGGCTGTTACACAAGACGAATCCTTGACCGACTTTAAGCATGACTGACACGATAAGACAAAGGCAAAGGACGCAAGGAATAGTCATGCTAAATGTGGGGGAGAAGGTGGGAGATGCAAGGAGCAGCATACACATCCTAAGAAACACAACTCCTACAAGTCGGATGGCAAGAGGTTCGGGCGCCAGACCTACACACAGAAAAAAAGCGTAGGCCACCAAAGGAGATGGCTACTTCATATGCGGCGGACCGCACGACTATGCCTCGTGACAGAGATGAAGAACATTGGATCCATCCCATGTGAACTAAAGGATAAAGATGCACAAGAGCAAAGGCAGTATGCGTGCACGATGCAGTTGGGCATGGTTGGACTATGCGGGGCTATAACTAAGCAGGAAAAAAAGCCATGAGACTTCAGCACGCAGACATCTTTTTTAATGGACGACCAGTTCGTGCCATAGTAGACTCCGGGGCTGAAGTAAATATCATGACCAAGACGGCGGCAGAGAGGTTAGGGATGAGTTAGAATCAAAGAAACACCCACCTCAAGACAGTTAACGCACCCCCGAACTCCCGTGTGCGGGGTCGCCCAATGAATGAGACTCAAATTTGGGAAGTGGCAAAGTATGGCAAACTTTTGTGTTGCTCATTTAAATATCTTTGACATCATTCTTGGGCAGTAGTTCTTCCAGCGCTGCCATACAATGATCGGCCCCTACCTCCAATAACTCATTGTCATGGAACAGGAAGGGTCGTGTATGGTACCTCTAAATAACGTACCAAGGAAGGAAGAAAAAACCCACCAGTCGGCCATGCAGATCGTGGAGGGCTTGAAAAAGGGAGAACCAACGTTTCTAGCCACCATTGCAAGTTCGGGAGAAGACAATGGTGCTAA
Organism: Solanum sitiens; assembly: GCA_016801875.1. NCBI lineage: Eukaryota > Viridiplantae > Streptophyta > Magnoliopsida > Solanales > Solanaceae > Solanum > Solanum sitiens. The sequence continues at coordinate 149,364 of JABWTJ010000846.1, forward strand.
GGAGTCCTTACCACCAATTATAGATAAGGTCCTTGAAGAGAACAAAGACGTGATTCCTAATGAGCTACCGAATACTCTACCTCCTAGGCGGAAGGTATACCACATGATAGAGTTAGAGGTCGGAGTCAAGCCACCCGCACATGCCCCATACCGCATGGCTCCACAAGAATTAGAGGAGCTAAGGAAGCACTTGAAGGAGCTCCTCAAGGCTGGTCACATCTATCCATCCAAGGCACCTTATGGCGCTCCGTTTCTGTTCCAAAAGAAGAAAGATGTATCTTTACACTTATGCATCGACTACCGGTCGCTCAATAAGGTAATAATTAAGAACAAATATCCTATCCCGCACATTGCAAATTTGTTTGACATGCCTACATAGACTAAGTACTTCACTAAGGTGGATCTCCGGAAAGGCTACTACCAAGTGCGTATCGCGGAGGGGGGTGAGCCAAAGATGGTGTGCGTGAAGAGATATAGAGCTTAATAGTGATTGGTTATGCCTTTTGGATTAAGCAATGCACCCGCCACCTTTTGCACACTGATGAACAAGATCTTTCTTCCCTAGTTGAATCCGTTTCTGGTGTTCTACTTAGATGACATAGTCATATATAGTAATACCTTAAAGGTTCATGTGGAGAATCTGAGGAAAGTCTTCCAAGTCTTACGGGAGAACAAACTATATATCAAGTGGGAGAAGTGTGCGTTCGCCCTACATGAAGTACACTTCTTGGGCCATGTCATCAACCAGGGCAAACTACGGATGGACGAGTCTAAGATCCGGGTGATCCAAGAGTGGAAGGCGCCCACCTAAGTGACCGAGCTATTATTATTCCTGGACTCGCGAACTATTATCTCAGGTTCATAAGTGCTACTCTGTCAAAGCCGCTCTGTTGATCAAGTTTCTCAAGACGAATAAGATGTGGGTTTGGAGCGAGGAGTGCCAAAAGGCATTCAAAGGTCTCAAGGACACATCTACGGAAGAGACAGTCTTGACGCTCCCCAACTTCTCAAAGACCTTCGAAGTGCATACGGATGCTTCAGACTTTGCCATTGGGAGGAGTCCTAATGCAAGATAGACACCCAATAGCATTTGAGAGCTGCAAGCTGAACGAGATCGAACAGCGCTACATGGTGTAGGAGAAAGAGATGACGACCATCATACATTACCTACACACGTGGAGACACTACTTGCTAGGATCTAATTTCGTGATCAATACCGACAATGTGTTCACTAGCTACTTACAGTCTCAACAGATTATCACCTCGAAACAAGTTATGTGGCAAGACTTTTTGGTGGAGTTTGACTATATTTTGGAGTACAAGCCGGGAAAAGGCAATGTTATGTCCGACGCCCTAAGAAGGAAGGACGAACTTGCTGCCATCACTACAACCCATTGTGATATTCAAGACGCGATCAAGGATGGCATGCAATATGATCCCGAGGCCTGGAAGCTGATGGAGTTGGCTGCCCAAAGAAAGAAAAGATGCTTTTGGGTAGAAGATGGCCTCCTACTTAATACCGATCGTAGAGTTTGTGTACCCAAGTTTGGGTCTATCAGGTGGCGTATTATTCATGAAAGCCACAATACACCGTGGGATGGGCATTCAGTGTAGTGAAGAATGAGGGCGTTGATCGAGGCTATCTATTTTTGGCCACGCATGCGGGACAACATCGAGTGTTATGTCCAGACTTTTCTTGTGTGCCAACAAGACAAGATGGATCAAAAGCAATTGAGAGGACTACTATAGCCATTATCCATTGTAGAACGACCATGGGAGAGCATGACCATGGACTTCATTAACTCCTTACCCAAGTTTGAAAAATATGGAACAATAATGGTTGTGGTGGACAGATTTTCAAAGTATGCTACCTTCATGCTTGCCACAGTTGGTTGCAACACAAAGAAGTCTGCTCGATTGTTTTTCAAGAACATTGTGAAATATTGGGGACTTCCAAAGCATATCATTAGCGACTGAGACCCCCGCTTTACCGGGAACTTTTGGAGGGAGTTGTTTGAGATAGTTTGCATAGAACTTCACTTCTCCATAAGTTTCCACCTGAAGATCGACGGCCTCACTGAATGTGTCAAGGCCCTGCTAGAGTGCTATCTGAGACACTATGTCAGTGCGCACCAAAAGGATTGGGCCAGACTGCTAGGCATAACACAATTTTCTTATAATTTGCATAGGAGTGAGTCTACCGGCATACACCGTTTGAGTTGGCAATATGACAACAACCCCAAACTCTGCATTCTTTATCGATTGCTTTCAAACGGAAGAGTTTGGGAGCCTACTATCTTGACAAGGGATGGTAGGAGTAGCTTGACACTGCCAAATTCTACTTGTACAAGGCAACAAAGAAGATGAAGAGGTTCCCTGACCGCAAACAAGGTCCCATAAATTTCAAAGAAGGTGACATGGTCTTGGTAAAGTTCAATCAAAGACATTTCAAGACACTAAGGGGAGTTCATCAAACATAGTGCAGAAATATGAGTGTCCGTTCAAGATCGTTGCCAGGGTGGGCAAGATATCATACAAGTTGGAGCTATCTCCTCACTTCAATATCCACACGGTCTTTCATGCAAGCGTCCTCAAGCCGTACCACGACGGCATAGAAGATCCTAGCAGGAATCGATCACAACGGGCACCCATAACAATCACCGCCTCGCACGACCGAGAGATTGAGGCTATAATAGACTATCAAGCCAAATGAAACCAAGGACAACAAGCCAGCACCATCTTCCTTGTGCATTGGAAGGGACAAACTCCGGAGGAGGCCAGGTGGGAGAGATATGAAGACTTGTGTCAGTTTAAAGACTAAGTCCGAGAGTTTATACAGCAATACGTCACGGTCGTCGCTTCATCGGGTGGGGGAGCGTGTCATGTCCTGCCAATGTCCGAGTCAAATTTTACAGCAAAATAGGCGTGGAGGATTCTAGTTTTGTGGAGAGGCTTGCGAAAAACTCTAGAAGCCTTTAGATTTCTCAAGAAACCTATGGAAGGTCCTAGACAATGTAGAATTCTCTACAAAAGGGACCAATGTGTAAAGATCTTAGGGACTTGTAAAGTAAATATTAATTGTACTTTAGCCTTAAGGTGGTAGTATAAATAAGGGTGTCATTCATTTGCAAGGCATCACTCTAAGTGTAAGCAATCTTCCAAAGCTAATACAAAAGCCTTCTTCAAAGCTCTCTCGTTCTTTCTAAGTCTTGACTTTCATTCTCTTAACGATCTTAGCATAAAGGGCTTGCTTGAGCTTACAAGAGCTTGCAAGTGTAACAACCCTAAAAATGAATAGGATCAAGACTTAGGTGTTTCAAGAATGCTTGCGATTAGACCAAGGTCCACACGTATTCATACGCGTGGAACCAGACCTCAGAACCCTTACTACGACCAAGCCAACTAACTTGGGGAGTTGATTGAGCTTGGAAAGGTTGGAACCGACCATGTGAGGCTCACGAAAATGAAGATTTAATCGAAAGAGTTTTTATCGGACTCAAAAGAAGAAATTTTAAGTTTTGAGGGTCCAAGGGTAAAATGGTCTTTTCCAGGCCAAGGGTAATATTGTAATTACCCTGAGTAATTAATTATTTAATTAATTAAGTTAAAAAAATAAAGAAATTCGGGTGGGGCAACCCGAAGTGACCCATTTTCGCAAAATGGGGTCACCCGGGTTCGAACCCCACTAGAAGCAAGATTAAACTTGCTTTTATTTTAATGTGTTAACTTAGTTTTAATAAATAATTAATATTAGCTGTTTTAGAAAAAAAAGAAATCAGATTTTTATTAATTTTGATTAATTATTGAGTTGATTAATTCAAACCCACAAAGTCCTACTTCTACTAGACTTCTATCTCCCATTTCCCCCCCACTCTCTTTGCACGATTTCTCTCTCTCTTTCACTCTTTTTTTTCTTGGCAAAAATAAAGTAAAGGCAAAAGTTCATCAAGAACTTGGAAGATAGAAACTCAAAGAGAAAACAATCCGGTAATGTTAAGCAGAACTACTACGCTAGTCGGGTGAGGTGTGAGTGTGGGTGTTTGGACTGATTTTTTTGAAGAGGTTCTTGGGCAGCATTCTGGACATTTAACAAGAAAACAAGGTCTGGGTTTTCTTACTCTTGGTCCCTTTCCCAAGAGACCCCTAGGACTCAGTATATTCGGCTCAAAAACTAAGGTTGATTCCCCTATTGCATGTCCCTGTCATTAGATCCCAACGAATGTAGGTTGGTATGAATGCTGGTAGACTTAGGATTATGTGATGTTTGTGCTGAATGTTAATGTATTGGATGTACGTTAATTCATGAAAATGCAACCATGTGTGTGTTCGAATTAAGAAAAACAAAATGTGTATGGCATGTTGAGTCTCGGCCTAGGGGCTGGATTTTGTTAATATTTTGTTGGTTGTTTTATGTACACTAATTGAAGTAAAATGTGATGTTCATGTGACATGAAGTGTGTCTGAATTGAGGAGTAAACATTTTGGTTAAGAATTCGTGAAAAAAATTGTATTAAAGAACGTACCAAACGAACTATGTATTGTCCTATGAATTTACTAATAAATGGAGATAAAAATGAGTAAAGAAGTTACTTTGAATTTCCAGCATTTTTGTTGATATATCTCTGCCAAATTAAGATGTTTAGAATGCCAAAAAAATAAGGAAGATTAGGTGAGGTCATTGAGGGTCGAACCCGAGACCTCACCCCTTTAAAAATAAATAAAAATAAATAAATAAAGAAGAAGAAAATTCGTGTGGTGAGGGGGATTCGAACCTGCCTTGGCTGGGAAATAAGTGTGAAGAAAAAGAAAATAAGAAATGAGAGGGGTGGGATTCGAACCCACACCCTCTCGGTTAGAAACCAAGGAAAAGGAAAAATAAAGAAAAATTTTGAGAGGCATGGGATTCGAACCCACGACCTCTATGCGGATGAGGGAGATAAATATAAAAATAAAATGAGGCTGTGGGGATTCGACCCCACAACCTCACAGTCAACTCAAATAAGTCAACTTTCAAAAAGGAGAATAAAATAAAGAGGTTGTGGGGGTTCGAACCCACAACCTCTCGGCCTAAGCGAATGGAAGGGAAGGGAAATTAAAGAATAATTTAGTGTGGCTGAGGGGACTCGACCTCGGGTCTCAAAGCCTCATATGAGCCGAAACAAATAAAAGAAACACGAAAATGGGGTTGTGGGAGCTTGAACCCGCAACCCATCGGCCAATGTAAGAGAGACTTTAAGTAGAAAAGTAAACCTTCAATGTAAACATTGTGAGTTGACTTAGAGTTAAAAATGTTATGACTATTAGAATAAAATCAATTAGTAATGTAGATGACATTCAATTGATTCAAGACTTGGGATTCCTTGCCCAAACTTCCGTTTGATACATAAGTCATACGCGAACAAATCATCCAAGAATAATGCCACCTACTTAGATCTAATTCAAGATCTTGACATAAATACAAGATACATAAGTCTTGTACAATATAATCTTAGGAATGTAAGAATTACTTAACGAACTACGAATGAAGCCTCGTGGCTTGTGTGTATAGACTGATAAGTCTAACATACGTTCAAAAGTAAGTGAACCTAAGATGTATGAAATGAAATGATGAACCCTAGGAGGGTTAAGTATGAGTGTAAATACACTAAATGGCCAAGTGCATTGGCATATGATGAGATGAACAATGAAATGATGAAATGAACATTCACATAATAAAAGGTGAGTAACTATGAAAAAGCAAAGGGGCTAATGATAATGAATGTGGTGACAACATGATATGAAGCTAATGTAAATGATGAGAGTAATCTCAAATGAGCCTAAGTAAATGTTACCAACACGTACTCACCTATGAGGGTGTAAGATAATGAAGAGACAAGTCTCTATGAACACTCTAATGAGAGTATTGAGCTTAATACACTCAATACGAATGATGAGATGAGAAATCATCTAATGAGCTATGATGTCCTCATACTAGAATCCAGCTTCCATGACGTATGAGATGAATGTAATGGAACTTTATACTGAGCACCGATAGACTAGCTATGAGCGGTGATGCCTTCTTTCAGGAAGGGCGGAGGTTCACGTAACTCTCATGAGATGAGACTGTCCGGCTTGCCGGGTATGGGTCTCCTTATATCTCCTAGTCTTCGAACCTATACTGCTAATATAGGGATCTGGCGGGGTTAAATTCCCATATACGCTAGCATCTTATTGGATCACTTTGGCCGGTGATTCCACCTCTTTTCGGTGTGGGGGAGACACTGGATTTCATGATGCTCACATGATCTATGTCGGTTAAAGTTAAAGTTCCCAATGAATGAATGAGGCCAGCCTCAAATGATGCACATAATGAAATGAATGAATACCAAAGGTGTTAGGATAGGATAATCAAAAGGTGAGTTAGATTCAAGTAATGACATTAGGTCATTCTTGGTCATTGCACAACGAACCTAATGAAAGTCTTAAACTACATCCTAGGTATAACTGGTGGTTACACTGGACTATGAATGAAATGAAATGAAGTACGTATGAATGAATGAAGCAGACTTTGTGTTTGCTAATGAAGATTCCCTAGTTGAGGTCCCATATGTTGAGCCCTCGTTTCTGGGATGTCTTAATGTCAAGTCCATGATTCCAAGGTCTCATGGCATATGAATAAATGATATGAAAGAAGTTATGTGCTACATGTAAAATGTACTGTATGCTAAATGTTATGTGTTGTGTGCAAATGTGAAAAGTATGATGAGGTATGTTATTCTCATGGTATCACTTTCCTAATCCAAATTTGGAAAGCTCACGTACTTTCCTAATCCAAATTTGGAAACTTTCCTAATCTCAATTTGGCAAGTCCACTTACTTGACTTCCAAAAATCATGTTGTTAGGAAAGAGCTATCCTTTCTCATGCATGTCCTTGGTGTGTGCTTGCATATACCCATACTTAGTACAAGTGTGTACTAACCCTATACAAACTCTACTATTTTAGGTGCAGGCACAGGTGGACGGTAGAGCTACAGGATCATCGCTGCAGTTATCCGGACGTCCAGCATTCATCCGGTTTTTGGTAGGTCCTCATGCTTTCGAGGATGCTACTGTTTATGTTCTAGCTTAGTTTAGGAGTTGATCTAGTGGAGCATGTTCCACTAGCGTTTCTTTCTTATTTTATTCAGACTATGTATGGATGCCATTCTGGCAATTATACGATTATGATATTGAACTATTTCTTTCATTTGATTATCTCTTAATGTTTAGATGGTTGATGTTGAACGAATTACGAATGTATTAGAAATGTTTAGTAAGTAATGTTTAGAAACAAAAAGTTTCAAATTTTCTGCTAAAATTAACCTATGTAAAGTAAGAATGACGTAAGTAGGCTTGTCTGCGACCTCTGAGAGGTCAACGACGCCGGTCTCGTCTGGGGTCTAGATTCCACTCGTGACAAAGTTGGTATCAGAGCACTAGGTTAAATTATGAAAATAATAAGTTCACATCAACCACATTGAGTAGTTTCTAAGTCATGGTAGTGAAGTGCACCACTATCCTGGATTAGAGACTGCATGATGCATAGGAATGTTTCCCTTCTTCTGATCTTATCGTGCTTTTCTAAATGTCTAAATTCTTAGTGTTATGAGCGTGTCTAATATCAATCCTTTTGTTTTTCCAGAGAATGAACACTAGGAGAGGAAATGGCCAGAGGAAAGGAGGAGCAGCTGCTAGGGATAATCAGGATCTCCCCCAGGCTCCAGCTGAAGGAGTGGCCATACCAGTTAACCCAGCTGGGTTGACTGATGCTGAGGTGCGTGCATCTTTGGCCCAAATGGCACAGGCCATTACCATGCAGGCCCAGGCTATGACTGCCCAGGTCAACAGATAGGATGTTCAGAGGGAGAACCCACCGGTTCGTAGCACGGCTGACAGACTGAGGGATTTCACGAGGATGAATCCTCCCATTTTCACATGGGTTAAGGCATCGGAGGATCCTCAAGAGTTTGTAGATGAGGTGAATAAGATCCTGGTGGCTATGGGGGCCACTGACATTGAGAAGGCTGAGCTGGCTTCCTATAGCTCAAGGATGTAGCACAGACTTGGTGCAAGATGTGGCAAGATAGCCGTGTCTTAGGTGGAGTACCAGTCACATGGGAGCTGTTCAAGACAGCATTTCTGGAGAGATTCTTTCCCAGGGAGATGAGGGAGGCCAAGGTTGAGGAATTCATCAACCTCAAACAAGGCTCCATGACAGTCAGGGAGTATTCCCTGAAGTTTGTTAAGCTATCAAGGTATGTTGTTTTTCCCTAAGTATTTAATAGCAAGAATAAGAATAATACTGAACCTTGTTGAAATCTCCCAGGTATGCTACTTCCATGGTTTCTAACAGCAGGGATGACATGAGCAGGTTACTCATAGGAATCAATGGAGACCTGGAGGAGGAGTGTCGATCTGCTATGCTCTATGACAATATGGACCTTTCCAGGTTGATGGTGCATGTCCAGCAGGTAGAGGACAGCCGCAAAAAAAGAGGTGTTCATGATGCTAGGAGGCCCAGGCCTCAAGATCAGGCAGGACCCAGTCATAGAGGCCACAGGAATAACTTTGGCATCTGTGAGCAGCCAAGGTTCAAAAAGGGGCAACAGAGTTCTGGGAATTCTAATCCTCAGAGGAGTGCTACACCTAAAGGAGGCAGACCTGAGCCCAAGAAGGGAAATGGAGGTGAGATGCAGCGTACTAAGAAGAATTGTGCTAAGTGTGGCCGAGCTCACACTGGAGAGTGCAGACAAGGCACTAATGCCTGTTTCGGTTGTGGTAAGAGTGGACACATGGTCAGAGACTGTCCACAGAACAGAGGTCAGGATGGAGGTAATACTCAGCCTAGGCCTAATCCACAGAGTGCAGCAGCACCCGAGCATCCTAAGAGGAACAGGTTCATGCCCTGAAGGGCAGACAGGAGCAGGAGAAATCCGCTGATGTGGTCACAGGTATGCTGCAAGTATTCTCAACTTCTGTTTATGTTTTACTTGATCCAGGGTCTACACTTTCCTTTGTAACTCCTCTGCTTGCTCTTACTTTTGAGGTGTTGCCTGAAGTTCTACATGATCCTATAGTGGTTAGTACACCTTTAGGAGAGAATGTAAGAACTGATAGAGTGTACAAAGATTGCCCAATAGTTGTGAGTGGTAAAACTATGTGTGCAAACCTGATTGAGTTACCCATGCATGATTTTGATATTATTCTTGGCATGGATTGGCTTCACAGTTGCTATGCTTGCTTGGACTGTCGTAGTAGAGCGGTGAGATTTCGCTTTCCTAATGAAGAAGAGTTAGTCTGGGAGGGGTACAATTCTAGTCGTCCTAACCCCTTGATTTCTAACCTTAAGGCCAATAAAATGATGTCCAAGGGGTTATTGTGTCATATTGTGAGTGTTAATGATTTAGACCATGACATTCCTTCCATAGACTCAGTACCTGTAGTGAATGAGTTCTTAGATGTGTTTCCTGATGATTTACCTGGAGTCCCTCCCCTTCGGAAGATTGACTTTGGTATCGATTTAGAACCCGATACTAAACCAATCTCAATTCCTCCTTACAGAATGGCTCCAGCTGAACTCAAAGAGTTGAAGCTGCAGTTAAAAGATCTCACTGACAAGGGTTTCATTCAACCGAGCATATCCCCTTGGGGCGCTCCAGTGTTGTTTGTAAAGAAGAAGGCTGGAACCCTTAGAATGTGTATCGATTATTGGCAGCTCAACAAAATCACTATAAAGAATAAGTATCCACTCCCCAGAATAGATGATCTGTTTGACCAACTCCAAGGGTCTAGTTTCTTCTCTAAGATTGCTCTTCGTTCAGGGTATCATCAGCTTAGGGTTAGGGATGGAGATATCCCAAAGACAGCCTTTCGTACCCGCTATGGTCACTATGAGTTTTTAGTCATGTCATTTGGTCTCACGAATGCACCTGCTGAATTTATGGACCTCATGAACAGGGTCTTCCGTGAATACCTTGACTCTTTCGTCATAGTATTCATTGATGACATTCTCATCTACTCTAAGACCAAGGAAGAGCATGAACAAGATTTGAGACTAACCTTGCAGGTACTTAGACAGCATCAGTTGTATGCCAAATTCAGGAAATGTGAATTCTGGCTGAGATCAGTGACCTTCCTGGGTCATGTTGTGTCCGATCAGGGCGTGGAGGTGGATCCCAGGAAGACTGAGGCTGTGAAGAACTGGCCAAAACCTCTTACTCCTACTGACATCCATAGCTTTTTGGGATTGGCTGGTTACTATCGCAGGTTTGTGGAGGGCTTTTCTTCCATTGCTGCCCCATTGACAGCTTTGACTAAGAAGAAAGCCAAGTTCGAATGGACGGAGACTTGTGAGAAGAGTTTCCAGGAGCTCAAGGACAGACTCACTTCAGCCCCAGTGCTTACCTTGCCTAAGTGTGGTGAGAACTACACTGTTTATTGTGATGCATCTAGGGTTGGTTTGGGTTGTGTTCTTATGCAGGTTGGCAAGGTGATAGCCTATGCATCTAGACAACTCAAGGTTCATGAGAAGAATTATCCCACTCATGACCTGGAGTTGGCAGCTGTGGTATTTGCACTGAAGCTGTGGAGCCATTATCTGTATGGAGTGCATGTAGATGTGTTCACAGACCATAAAAGTCTCCAGTACGTGTTCACACAGAGGGAGTTGAATCTACGTCAGCGGAGATGGTTGGAGCTGTTGAAAGATTATGACATGAATGTGCACTATCATCCAGGTAAGGCTAATGTTGTAGCTGATGCTTTGAGCAGGATGAGCATGGGAAGTACAACTCACGTTGAGGATGAGAAGAAGGAGCTGGTCAAAGATGTACACAGACTGGCCAGACTGGGTGTGCGTTTGGTTGACTCCACTAGTGGGGATGTTTCAGTTCATCCTAGTTCTGAATCATCCTTGGTAGTTGAAGTCAAGCAGGGTCAGCATCTAGATCCCGTGTTGATGGAGTTGAAGGACTCAGTGCTGCTGAAGATGAATGAGTCTTTCGCTTTGGGAGGTGATGGCATACTTAGATATCAGGACAGGCTGTGTGTGCCAGATGTGGGTGATTTGTGGACCAGGATTATTGCTGAGGCCCATGGTTCCAGATATTCTATACATCCAGGTTCCACCAAGATGTATCATGATCTCAAGCAGATTTATTGGTGGGATGGCATGAAGAAGGACATTGCAGAATATGTGGCCAAGTTTCCTAATTGTCAGCAGGTTAAGGCAGAGCATCTTAAGCCTGGTGGTCTGACGCAGATTATTGAGGTTCCGACTTAGAAATGGGAGGCCATTAATATGGACTTCGTGGTTGGGCTTCCGAGGACTAGGAGGCAGCATGACTCTATATGGGTTATTGTGGACAGGTTGACTAAGTCTGCCCACTGTAAAGTCTACTTACAGAGCCGAGGATTATGCGAGGCTCTACATTGATGAGATTGTGAGATGGTATGGGATTCCCTTGTCTATTATTTCAGACAGAGGAGCTCAGTTTACTTCTCATTGCTGGAGATCTTTCCAGAAGAGCTTGGGCACGCAGGTGAAGCTTAGCACTGCCTTTCACCCTCAGACAGATGGGCAGGCAGAGCGCACCATTCAGACATTGGAGGATATGTTGAGGGCGTGTGTGATTGACTTCAGAGGTAACTGGGATGACCATCTGCCTTTGATAAAGTTCTCATATAATAATAGCTATCACTCCAGCATTGGGATGGCACCGTTTGAGGCATTGTATGGTAGGAGGTGTAGATCTCCAGTTGGGTGGTTCGAGGTTGGAGAGTCATCCATTTTGGGGCCGGAGATCATTCATGAGGCCTTAGAGAAGGTCAGAATGATTAGGGACAGGTTGGCTACTGCGTACAGTCGGCAGAAGTCATATGCTGATAACAGAAAGCGACCCTTAGAGTTTGATGTTGGTGACCAGGTTTACTTAAAAATATCACCTATGAAAGGGATGATGAGATTTTGTAGGAAAGGGAAGCTGAGTCCGAGATATGTTGGGCCATATGAGATCCTACAGCGTGTGGGTGAGGTTGCCTATGAGTTGGCATTGCCCGTAGAGTTAGCTTCTGTCCATCCAGTCTTTCATGTATCTATGTTGAAGAAGTGCCTAGGTGATCCAGCATCAATCTTACCTGTTGAAGGTTTGGGGGTTGATGAAGACTTGTCTTATGAGGAGGTACCGGTTGAAATCTTAGACAGACAGGTCAAGCGGCTGAGGAACAAGGAGATTGCCACAGTGAAAGTATTGTGGAGAAATCATCTTGTTGGGGGTGCTACGTGGGAAGCTGAGGCCGACATGAGGGCCCGCTACCCTCACCTGTTCAGCTCTTGAGGTTGGACTTTATACTCTTAAACCTATGCTTCCTTACCTCCCCGTACTTTGTTGCTATTGATTGACTGTGTATAGTGCTTTTGTTACGACCTGACTGGCATTACAACATGAAGTAGTAGTGTCATTCGGGTACGAATGTTCCTAAGAGGGGATAATGTAACAACCCTAAAAATGAATAGGATATAGACTTAGGTGTTTCAAGAATGCTTGCGATTAGACCAAGGTCCACACGTATTGATACGCGTAGAACCAGACCTCAGAACCCTTACTACGACCAAGCCAACTAACTTGGGGAGTTAATTGAGCTTGGAAAGGTTGGAACCAACCATGTGAGGCTCACGAAAACGAAGATTTAATCTTGTGTGTGTGTGATAGAGATTGTATGGGCGGTCGCTCCACACTCACTCAAGTGAACCTTGGAAATCACCTTTGGTAGATGAATCTTACGTAGATGCTTATGATTGTTTTCTAAGTATGTATGTGACTCATTGTAGGTAATTGTAAGGGTCGTTTAGGCACATCTAGAGAGGGTGTATGGGCGGTCTCTCTTTGTGTGACTTAAGTGAATCTTAGGATGACTTTAAGTGAGGGAATTACATGCTAGGAAGACTTAAAGTGAGGGATGAAGTGCTTCACTGTAACAGTGAATTAATTCACTGTACAGTGAATATAACTCACTGTAAAGTGAGTTCTTTAAATGGTATTTTTGGTTAATTGTTATCTTATGTGTTTCTAATTGCTAAATGATGTTCTTATGTTTAAACTATGATTTCCAAATGAAAAGATGCATATTTCCAATAAAGTCCATTTTCATGATTTTATGCATATAGCCATACTTAGTACATGTGGTTGTACTAATTCCATGCTTTATTTTCTATCTATAGTTCTTGGTAGGTGAAGAGCTTCTGAAGTGAAGACTTGGACATAGAAGATCGTTCAAGAAGAAGTTGAAGTATGTCCTCAATTGACTCGAGGGCATATGTCTTTTATTTTTTTCTTTGAAGTATTTTAATAGACTATGTCTTTCTATTTTCGTATTGAAGTATGGGCCGTGTCCCAAAGTACTCTTGTGTCTTAAGATGATGAGATTGAGACTTAGCATTTCTATTACATTTATATGAAAGAGATTTTTAAAGACTATATTATATTTTGTGAAAAGTTTTAATTTCGCACTACTTTTAACTATGTATATGAAATGAATGATATGAATGAGGGTTGTCTTAGAACTCTGAGAGTTCGACGACGCCGGTCGCAATCCAAGATTGCACCCTATCTTCTAGGTTATGGTTTCGGGTTGTTACAAAGTTGGTATCAGAGCATAGGTTAGTGAAAGTAGTCTTAGGTATCAAAAAGTCTGGAAAAGTCACGTCTAGTAGAGTCTTGACCATCGGTGTGAGTCGCGACACATCTATGGGCGAGAAGCTATAAGACGATAGAGTTTCCCTTCATTTCTACTCTTATGTTCGTGCGGTAGAGTTATGTTATGAGTATCCTTCTAAATGAGTTTCCTTGTGTTTGCTAGGAGATGAATACTAGAAGGATGGCCGCTAGAAGGTTGGAAGAGGAGAGGGTGAATGAGGAGATTCTTCCCCAAGTTTCTCAAGGTGCTCAAGGTGTTCAAGGTGCTCAAGATGATCAAGTTCCTCCTCAAGGTGATCATGTTCCTAATGTAGGAGGAGGTAATGAGGTGCCGGAATTGTCTAATAGGGTGATTGGAGAGGCTTTGCTTGCTTTAGCCCAAGCCGTAACGGCTCAAGCTAACTTGAACATGATGCCTAGGGTTAATGCTATAGAGAGCACTATGTCATCTAGGTTGAGAGACTTTGTGAGGTTGAATCCTCCAATCTTTCTTGGCTCTAAGGTGAATGAGGATCCCCAAGAATTCCTTGATGGTGTGTACAAAGTTTTGAGTGCTGTGGGAGTTACATCTAGGGATAAGGCGGAGTTGGTTTCTTATCAATTGAGGGATGTGTCTCAAATTTGGTACACTCAATGGAAGGACAATAGGCCGGAAGATTCGGGTCCTATTGAGTGGGAAGAATTTAAGGAAGCTTTTCTTGGCAAGTACTTTTCCCGTGAGAAGAGGGAAGAGAAGGTAGAAGAATTTATCAATCTCAAGCAAGGCAATATGAGTGTTGAGGAGTACTCTTTGAAATTCTCGACTTTGTCTAGGTATGCACCTTCCCTAGTGACTAATTCAAGGGATGAAATGAGTCGCTTTGTGACGGGTGTAGCCGATTTAGTGAAGGAGGAATGTCGTACGGCTATGTTGCATGATAATATGACTTTTGCTAGACTCATGGTGTATGCACAATCAATTGAAGAGTCTAAAATTAGGAGGATGTCAAGGAACTTGAAAAGGAGTGTTGCTAGTGACCAAGTGCAACCTAGGTTCAAAAAGAGGGTTCAAACTCAAGATGGACCTAGTGTTCCTAAGAAGAAGTTTGAGAAGAGAGGTGGCTCTAGCAATGACAAACCTTTATGTGCCACTTGTGGTAAGAGACGTTATGGTGAGTGTTTATTGGGTACCGGTAGTTGCTTTGGATGTGGAAAGGATGGACACAAAGTGAGAGATTGTCCAAACATTGCTTCTAGGAAGGAGGGCAAGAGGGTTGAGCCTAGTGTTCCGAAGGAAGATGCTCCAACTAAGAGGCGTTTCTATGCACTCCGTACTAGAATTGAGAATCCGGGTGATGGTGATGATGATGTTGGTAAGTTCTTGTTTCTCTTTTGATAGTATGAGTTCCTTCTAAGTGGGGGAGTATGGTTTGTAGATGGGATATAATTCCTTGATTTGTTGCATGTGCATGATGTTTAGGAGTGTGGTTGAAATTGAATTTCATTTACTTCTTGCATTGTGTGTTTTATGAAACTTTGAGCATGTTGTATGATGTGTTTAAATGATGTTATCTTGCATATTAGACCTCAAGTGTCATTCGAGGACGAATGTTGTCCAAGTGGGGGAGATTGTAAGACCTCAAAAACGACATAGGTTAACCAGAGCCTAACATGTTGGTATTGGTGTTATAAGGTCCTAAATATGTTTAATATGTGGTATAGAGGCAGTAGCTAAATTATTAGAGGTGTTGGAAGTCAAACGTCAAGGGACGACTAAGACGTTTGATGACTTAGTCACCTAAATGTCTCTTATATGGTTTTATGTGTTTATGTGTGTTTAATGGTGTTTTAAGGTTCTTAATAGAGTTAATATATCATGTATAGGAAGTGGTTAAAGTTTCATGAAGTTTGGACGTCAAACGACCAAGAACGTCCAAGGCATTCGAAAGATATGCCTTGAGTCGACCTTGTACGTCTAGGCGATTTTCGTTGAGTTTTATGTGTTCGTTTTGGATGAAATTCATGTGATAGGTGTTAAACTTATATATGATCATATTTGGGTTGGAAACGTCCGGGAAATTATCCCCAAGGACCATCGAATGGTCCTTGAGGAAGGACCCAAAACTGATGTAGGCAGTCCCAGGCAGCCTTGGCGACGGAGCTGTCAACGGCCAGTAGTGGCTGTGACGCCCAGTCACAAGGGTCTCGTCGTGGGGGACTTGTTAAAGGGTGTAGAGGGGACCCTTGGGAAGATACTGGAGCTTGAAACGAAGGTCCATGACGGTCCGTTTCACCCGTGACGCCCCGTCATGGGCAGGTCGTCGTGGGCCTTGTCTCCTGCGCAAATTTTTCTGCCAAGTCAGGGGTGAATTAGTAAATTCACCCCACTTTCAAATAAGAGTTTAGGCGGTTTATTAAGGGTCTTTTGGGTATTTTAAATGAGTATATAAGTGTTTAACACTTAGAATAATTCATTCTTCTAAAATCAAAACCCTAAAGTCCCTTAGAAATCCCAAAGATTCCATTGAAGACTCCATTGAAGAGGCAGATTGGTGAGGGGTTCTTGTGTGGAAATTCTTAATCAAAGTGAAGGATTATCATCCTTGAGGTATGGCTTTTGATCCTTGAAACTTATTTCATCAAGGAGCCCAATCCTCAAAGTGTTTTACAAAGTTTTCTAAAGTGAATTGTCCAATTTCGGGATTCTACCATGGGGTTCGTGCATAAATGATTTCTAAACATTGAATTATGATCTAATTGATTTTGTATTGATGATTTCAACATAAATTATCTATGAACCCATGTGAATTGATGAACCCTAGTTTTGACTACTTATTGAGTTACTTGATATTAAGCTTATGTTGATGAATTGTTGTGTAGTTTCTTATGGGCTTTCTATTGATGTAAGAATTGTATTCAATTGATATATAATTGCTCTTAGATTGTTAAACCTATATTGAATTGATGTAGATTCATTGAGTTTTATGGTTATTACTTTGAATTATTGTTCATGGCCATGGGTAAGGGCCTTGTGATATTGAATTGGTTGATTTGGCATTGAATTGAAGTATGGATATGGGGATGAAGGTATGCTGACCGTTTTCCTTAATTTGATATTAATTATACTTTAATTCTATTGTGATTGGTATGGTCCACTTATGGTGGAGGTGTTATGTGTTTTACTTGCAATTGATGTGGCCTTGTCGGCGTTACTTTATGCAATATTATGAGCATGGCCTTATTGGTAATTACTAGAAGTTATGTGGCTATTTGTGTAGTTGATGATGTGAAGTATGGCATTACCTATATACATGTGAAGTTGTATAGTCCTGTATGTATTCTTCTAGTTATGTTGTCTTAAGTGATCGTGTTAGACTTTGACTTGACATTATGAGAGTACTGTTAGGTTAAGTCTTGGTTATTCCTACTTGACTTTATGAGTCTATGTGGAGTATCTTAATGATGTTATGATGATATATAGGATGACTTGAAGATGTTAGGTTGTTTTAGAGGTGTTTCTAGAATGACTTGTATTATGTGTTAAAAGTGAAGTATGTGATGTCTTGTCTTGGTTGACTTGTATCTCTTGCTTGATATATATATGATTATGGATATGTGATGTCTTGATTTAGGGTGTTATAACTCTTAGTATTGAATGTATGAATGACATGTGACTTTAAATGATGTTATGAGAGTCTCTTATGTGCAAACCTTCACTTAAGGGGGAAGGTTAAGATTGATTGAAGTGTAAGCTGCAATGGTATCCTTCAAAGTAAAGAAATGATGGACTTAAGGTTAGTTGGCTGGAACGGCATCATATTAACACTTAGGAAAGTCATCATGAGCTTCGTATCACCATTGTGAGGTAGCCCTAGTGGACCTTCCTTGGTAGGGTAAATGTAATTGGGTTATGAACTAGATATGGAACCCTTTTATGTAAACCTAATGTATGAAATACTCTATGAGAAAGAAGGATAGCACCGAGTGAGTATGGCAAGGGAAGTATTCCTAGTTAAGTATGAGACTAGAATACAAAAAAGCCCTTCATATTCCTTAACCATGTGCCTACATGGGATGTGTCCAAGTTCTACCATTGGTAAGTAGAACAACCTCATCGGAGTAGGATAGAACTTCGAATTCCATATCTTGCTATCATGATCTATGTCGATTTTTGCCTATTCTCATCATGTGGAATACCTATTAGCATTAGATAAGTTTATGAGGTTTAGGTGGTGGTATGGGACGCTATCAAGACATTGCACAATAGACTTTGAAGGTATTATGTGGAGTTCCTAGGTCTTGTCCAAGACCATTATGTGAGTGTCTTATGTGATGCTTTATGTGAGTGTCTTATGTGATGTATGAGTCTTAATGAACTAATGAACTAATGACCTATGTTAGTAACTATGTAAATGAATGAGTACCTAATCTAAAGTGACTTAAGCATTCCTTAGCTAAAGTGTGAGGAGGGTATGAAAGGATGGTCTCTTCATGTCTTATATTTGGAAGTCTTGAGGATGACTCTAGTTAGGGAAGTTGGTTAATCTTGCTTACATGATATAAACCTTAGGAAGTCTTAAGGACTATTTAATTAATCTTGAAGAGGTAATTGCACTATGGACATTATCCTCTCGATTTACTTAAGTAGGCCTTTTGATAGTCTTTGGAAGGAGAATGCCTTCTAATCTAAGTGTAGGTGTGTTTAGTGAGAATGATTCTATTTGAGGTAGTCTATAGGATATCTTGTGTGTGTGTGTGATAGAGATTGTATGGGCGGTCACTCCACACTCACTCAAGTGAACATTGGAAATCACCTTTGGTAGATGAATCTTACATAGATGTTTATGATTGTTTTCTAAGTATGTATGTGACTCATTGTAGGTAATCTTAAGGGTCGTTTAGGAACATCTAGAGAGGGTGTATGGGCGGTCTCTCTTTGTGTGACTTAAGTGAATCTTAGGATGACTTTAAGTGAGGGAATTACATGCTAGGAAGACTTAAAGTGAGGGATGAAGTGCTTCACTATAACAGTGAATTAATTCACCGTACAGTGAATATAGCTCACTGTAAAGTGAGTTCTTTAAATGGTATTTTTGGTTAATTGTTATCTTATGTGTTTCCTAATTGCTAAATGATGTTCTTATGTTTAAACTATGATTTCCAAATGAAAAGATGCATATTTCCAATAAAGTTCGTTTTCATGATTTTATGCATATAGCCATACTTAGTACATGTGGTTGTACTAATTCCATGCTTTGTTTTCTATCTATAGTTCTTGGTAGGTGAAGAGCTTCTGAAGTGAAGACTTGGACTTAGAAGATCGTTCAAGAAGAAGTTGAAGTATGTCCTCAATTGACTCAAGGGCATATGTCTTTTATTGTTTTCTTTGAAGTGTTGTAATAGACTATGTCTTTCTATTTTCGTATTGAAGTATGGGCCGTGTCCCAAAGTACTCTTGTGTCTTAAGATGATGAGATTGAGACTTAGCATTTCTATTACTTTTATATGAAAGAGATTTTTAAAGACTTTATTATGTTTTGTGAAAAGTTTTAATTCCGCACTACTTTTCACTATGTATATGCAATGAATGATATGAATGAGGCTTGTCTTAGAACTCTGAGAGTTCGACGACCCTATCTTCTAGGGTATGGTTTCGGGTTGTGACACTCATTATGAGGGACGTTACACATAAATTGGCTATGAAGTATGTAATTATGTTATGATATGATTATTACATGATTGAATGTAGTTTCTCATGATTATGATAACATATCTAAAGTGAAAGGATATTTCTCACTTGTGATCACCTATGAGCTATTATGATTGGATGTTTACATAAGGGTCTAGAAGAGACTAATGTGAACTTGTATGATGGCATAAGATGTTTACTAAAGGGAATAATTGCTTAGCACCGAAAGGGAATGTACATGAGATGGAGGTCTCACGTTAGTAAGTCCGGCCTCCCACATGGGTTTCCTCACGTTAGTAAGTCCGGATTTCCTAATTATGTGCTGCCTTATGAGATGGAAACCTCCACGTTAGTAAGTCAAGGATTCTAGCGGCAACCTCCTGGACCCTTAACTATGTTCCCACATAGGACTCTAGCTTAGTGGATCCACCTATATAGCTACGTACGAATGGTTACACCTTAGGCAAGTGTTAATCCTCTCTTTTCAGTGTGGGAGTAGAACACCGGATTCCATGTAGCTCACATGGTCTCATGTCAGTTATTGCACTTCTTTTCCTAACATTAAGTAAAAGTATGAACAAGTTATGTAGGAACTCTTATTAGGGTTGTTTTAAAGGTTACTACATAGTGTGAGGGAGGGTATGGGACTTTTGTTAAACATTGCACATGTGGGAACCTATAGGATGATTCTAGTAGTGTTCTTTTATGATTATGATTATGTTGATAAGCTACGATTAGTATTGATGTATGAAACATGTTATGTATGATAATATGTTGTAAGTTTGAAGTGGGTTGCTTAATGTGATACTTAGCTTTGGATAGGGTTATGGGGGTTTATTATTGGCATTGCACAAGTGTTGCTTGAGTTACTTATATACTGTTATGATTATGATGTTCCTTATATGTGTATATTGAACTGTTGGCCGTTGTGCATAGTTTTGACTAAAGGGTGCCTTTTCTCATTCATTAACAATTTTTGTTTTGCATAGGGACCATACTTAGTCCATGTGTTTTTTACTACCAATATCTCTTCCCTTTTCCCAAACATTGTAGGTTCGAGCCGTTGAGGTATCATTGAGGCTAAAACAAGAAGTCTTGGACTAGAATCTCCAAGTTTTGGTATGTCCTCTACTTCGAGGATGCTACCACACACTCTATCTTAGCAGTACTTGTATTGTCTAATAGACATTCATTTCTTTCCTATTGTTAAAGATATTAAGGTAAGCCCTATGTACAATTATGGATTTTTTATGGGCTTTGCCCGAATTGTTTGACTTCGTTTAGATGGTTGATATGAGACAAAGATTTAGACTAAATTCCTTTATGTGGTTATGTTGTGTATGCGAGAAGCCTATGTATGATTCCTATGTAGAGGTCTATGTAAACCTCATTGCTATACAAGTAAAATTTTTAAATTTTCCACGTTTTTGACCTATGATATGCTATGACGAAGGCTAAGAGGTTTGTCTTAGTCCTCTTCGAGGACGACGACGCCGGTAATGACTAGGGTGTACTTTGGATCGTTACGAACTTGGTATCAAAGAATGAGGTTAAGTATTCTTAGGAATGATGTCTCACTAAACCACGTCTATGTAGGGTCTTATTCATAATTTTAAATCGCGCCACATTTATGAATGAGGGACTATGTTATGCTTAGGAACTCTCACTCTCTTGTTATTCCTTAGTCGTGCCTAAGAGTGTTAACTCTGTCTAGTCCTTTCTTCTAATCCTGTTATTGTGCTTATAGGCAATGAATACAAGGAGGAACAATGCTCGAATGGACGGGGAGGAGAATTTGAATGAGGTGGTTCCCCCTCAAGCTTCTCAAAACACTCAAGTACCTATTGAAGAAGGAGATATGTCTAATGTTGATATAAGGTTGGCAATTCATAGCTTGAATGAAGTGTTGGCTACCCAAGTTGCTAGGGATGCAAGGGTGCAAGTGAACCGCAATGCTAACACTACCACTTCAAGGATTAGGAATTTCACAAGGATGACTCCCCCTACTTTTTATGGATCTAAGGTGGAGGAAGACCCACAAAGGTTCATTGATGAAGTTTTCAAAGTTCTTGATGCTATGGGTGTTTCTTCTCAAGAAAAGGCGGAACTAGCCGTATACCAACTCAAAGACGTGGCTCAAGTTTGGTATGAGCAATGGAAGGATGAGAGGCCGGTTATAGAAGGTCGAATTACTTGGGGAGCTTTCAAAATGGCTTTCCTTGATAGGTTATTTCCCTTGGAAGTAAGGGAGAGGAAAATGCAAGAATTTATCAACCTTCGTCAAGGGGGTATGAGCGTGAAAGAGTATAGCCTCAAATTCATTCAACTATCAAAGCATGCTGCTATTATGGTTGCAAATAGAATGGACATCTCTCGTCTCATGGTTCATGCTTAACAAATTGAGGAGCAAAAGCTTAAGCAAGTTGGTAAAGAGTTAAAGAATGTAGGAACCGAAGATGGGAATTATTCTAAGACGAGATTTGAGGTTCAAGACAAACCAAGGTTCAAGAAGAGGTTTTCCAATCAAGGCTCTTCTAATGCTCCAAGGGTCAACAAGAGTAAGGTGCCAAGCCTCAAGAGGGTAAAGGTGGAAGATCTTATGTTGAGAAGCCTCTTTGTGCAAAATGTGATAAGAGACATGATGGTAAGTGCCTATTTGGCATGGGTAATTGCTATGGTTATGGCAAGAGTGGTCATATGAAGAGAGATTTCCCTATGATGAAGTCTCAAGGGAGGGAAAATGCTCAATCTCAAGAGAGTGCCCCAAACCCGGATGCTCCTAAGAAGAATTGCTTCTATGCTCTCCAAACCCGGAGTGATCAAGAGAGCTCACCGAACGTGGTCACTCGAAGGTAAAAATTATTTTCCTTTGATGTATATGCTTTGTTGGATCCGGGAGCTACATTGTCATTTGTGAACCCTCTTGTAGCCATGAAGTTTAGACGAACCTTTTTTGGTTTCTACCCAGGTGGGTAATTCCGTGTTGGTTAATAGAGTCTATAGAGGTTGTCCAATTTCCTTGACCAATAGAGTTACATTAGTTGAATTGATAGAACTTGATATGCTTGATTTTGATGTCATATTGGGAATGGATTGGTTGCATGCTTGCTTTGCCTCTATTGATTGTAGGACAAGGTAGTCAAATTTCAATTTCCAAATGAACCCATTTTTGAGTGGAAGGGAGAAAACTCAGATCATAGGGGTAAGATCATCTCATGTCTAAAAGCTTCCAATTGATTGCAAAGGGTTGTCTCTACCACATAGTGAGAGTTAGGGATCTTGCATCCGAGTCCCTCTTATAGATTTGGTACCCGTAGTGAGGGAATTTCCGAAGGTCTTTCCCGATGATCTTCTCGGAATTCCTCCCGAACAGGAGATGGCCCCGACCGATTTGAAAGAACTAAAGGCTCAACTCAAAGATTTGCTAGATATGGGTTTTATTCAACCAAGCATATCTCCATGGGGTGCCCCGATATTATTTGTGAAGAAGAAGGATGGGTCCTAAAGAATGTGTATCGATTATCGTCAATTGAAAAAAGTTACTATAAAGAATAAGTACCCGCTCGCTAGGATTGATGACTTATTTGATCAACTCCAAGGAGCGAGTTACTTTTCAAAGATTGACTTGAGGTCAGGTTATCATCAACTTAGAGTGAGGGAGGTTGATATTCTGAAATTGGCATTCCGAACGAGATATGGTCACTTTGAATTTCTAGTGATGTGATTTGGTCTAACAAATGCCCCCGGCGGCATTCATGGACCTTATGAATCGAGTTTTTAGAAAGTATCTTTATTTGTTTGTGATTGTCTACATTGATGACATTTTGATATACTCTAGGAGTGAAAATGATCATATGAGACATTTGAGGATAGTTTTGCAAGTTCTCAAGGATAACCATCTGTTTGCTAAGTTTAGCAAGTGTGAGTTTTGGTTGAGGTCGATTGCATTTCTTGGGCACATTGTCTGTAGTGAAGGGGTAGAGGTTGATCCAAGGAAGACGGAAGTGGTCAAAAATTGGTCGAGACCTTTGAGTCCTACTGACATCCAAAGTTTTCTAGGGTTGGCTAGTTACTATAGGAGGTTTGTTGAGGGATTTTCGTCTATCGAATCTCCATTAACGACCTTAACCCAAAACAAGTCCAAATTCGAATGGTCGAAATCGTGTGAAAAGAGTTTCTAATTATTGAGAGATAGACTCACCTCCGGTCTGGTATTGACCTTACCGGAGGGTACCAAAAGCTTTGTGATTTATTATGATGCCTCCCAAGTGGGTCTAGTATGTGTGCTCATGCAACATGGCAAAGTTATAGCGTATGCCTCTAAACAACTCAAGTCACATGAGAAGAATTATCCAACTCATGACCTTGAGCTTGCGGCTGTGGTATTTGGTTTGAAAATTTAGAGACACTATCTTTATGGGGTGCATGTAGATGTATTCACCTATCACAAAAGTCTCTCAATATGTATTCACCCAAAAATATTTGAATCTACGCCAAAGGAGATGGTTAGAGCTTTTAAAGGATTATGACATGAGTGTCCTTTACCATCCCGGAAAAGATAATGTTGTGGCAGATGCTTTGAGTAGAGTGTCTATGGGTAGTGTGGCTCATGTTAATGATGACGAAAAGGAACTATTCAAGGATGTTCATAGGTTGGCCTGTTTTGGTGTTCGACTAGAAGAATTATCGAAGGGTGGTTTTATGGTTCGTCATAACTCCGAGTTGTCTTAGTGGTGGATGTGAAGTCTAAGAAAAATCTTGATCCCTTATTGATGGAGTTGAAAGAGTCGGTCCTTAACATGAATAATGAATCTTTCTCCTAAGGGGAGGATGGGGTACTTCGGTACCAAAGAAGGTTATGTGTGCAGGGTGTGCATGGTTTACGGGAGAAAATCATGGATGAGGATCATGGCTCCCGATACTCCATCCATCCGGGGGACACCAAGATGTATCATGACTTGCGTGATATCTATTGGTGGAATATAATGAAAAGAGAGGTAGCTAAGTTTGTGTCAAGGTGCCAAAATTGCCAACAAGTCAAAGCCGAGCATGAAGGCCCGGGTGGCCTAACCCAAGATAATTATATCCCTACTTGGAAGTGGGAAGATTTTAACATGGACTTTGTGGTAAGTTTGTCTCGAACACGTCGACAATATGACTCCATTTGGGTCATAGTGGATAGGTTTGACCAACTCAGCCCATTTCCTTCCCGTAAAGGTTTCTTACTCGGCGGAGAAGTTTACTAAATTGTATGTTAGGGAGATTGTGAAGTTACATGGGGGCCCATTGTCGATCATTTCGGAGAGAGGAGACCAATTCACTTCACACTTTTGGAGATCTTTCCAAAGTGGACTTTTTATATAAGTAAATCTTAGCACCTCTTTCCACCCTCAAACGGATGGACAAGCGGATCGCACCATCCAAACTCTAGAAGATATGCTAAGGGCTTGCTGATTAATTTCAAGGGAAATTGGAATGATCATCTACCCTTAATCAAATTCTCTTACAACAATAACTACCATGCAAGTATCGGTATGGCACCTTTTGAAGTACTTTATGGTAGAAGGTGCCGGTCCACGATTGGATGGTTTGAAGAGGGTGAGTTTGATGTTATTGGACCTGAATTAGTGTATTAGGCCACCGAGAAGGTTCGAATCATAACGGAGAGGTTGAAAATGGCTTTTAGTCGGCAAAAGTCTTGTGCCGAAAATAGAGAGAGGGACCTTGAATTCGAAGTAGAAGATTGGGTCTATTTGAAAATTTCACCCATAAAAGGGGTGATGAGGTTTGGAAAGAACGGAAACTTAGTCCCCATTATGTGGGGCCGTATGAAATTTTGAAGAGGGTCGGGAGTGTTTCCTATGAGTTGAAGTTGCCAAATGAGTTGGCCATAATTCATATGGTATTCCATGTTTCTATGCTTAAAAAGTGTATAGGTGATCCGGTTTCCATTATCCCTCTAGAAGGCTTAGGGGTAAAAGAGGACCTTTCTGATGAAGAGGTCCTGTTGAGATCTTTGATCGTAAAGTTATGAAATTGAGGAATAAGGAGGTTGCCTTCGTAAAAAGTGCTATGGAGGAACCACTTTGTTGAAGGTTCAATATGGAGGCCGAGGCCAACATGAAGACCCGCTATTCTCATCTCTTTCCCCCTACTCCTATCTGAAGTTAAGGCTAGTAGCTTCCCTCTTAAATGAGTTTTATACAAAATGTTGAACTTATCATTTTTATCTAGTATGTGCATATTCTTGTGGAAATTCATGCCTAAATTGAGTTTTTGTGAAATATGACTCTCATGATTAACTTGCACTTAAATATGTAGTGGGCTCTGTTGCTTTCATGAAAACTGTTTTGGGCATTTTATGATGTTGTGTTGACAAGAAATCAGTATGTCAACTCTTAATGTTAATATTAAACTCATAATTGAAATGGAGAAGGTAGTATCTCCTTATGTGATATGAAAAGTTGAGCTACTGTTATGTTATGTCGTGGATTAAGTTCCTATTTGTTGATACTATGTTTAAATGTTGAAAGGAGTTGAGATTTACTCCAATGATCTATGATTCATTATGATATTGGTTATTGGTTGGCTGCTAGTCTTGAGTCTTTTTCCTTTTTCCCAATAAAAGGTTTAAGGTGTCATTCGGGGACGAATGTTCCTAAGGGGGGGGGATATCGTAACACCCAGTAAATTCCATGATTTATACTAGAGTCTTATATGTTGAAAAAATGATGATATTAGACCTAAATAAGTGTAAATAACTTATTTGAGAAGTATTGGAGCCCTAACATTAAATAAAGATTTTAACGTCCGAAAACTAGCGAAAATTGAACTAGTTGACGTCCCTATGTTTTGTGAAGGTTTCGGAGGGTCATATGAAGTTAAAAACATGTAAAAAGACTTTGAATAGGTAGAGTGTAGTATAGAGGGTCAAAACGTACAGTTATGACACCCCAAGGACCACCAGAAGGGACCTTAGGGAGGACCCCGAACTTGGGCAAGAAAGCTACCAAGGCAGCTGCGCGCAGACAGGTTTCTGGTGGCTGCTGCGTGATGCACAACCATCACGTGGAGATATGGAGTTGGCCTCGCGACGCGGGTCTGACACGGAACCTAATGCCTCAATTCAAAATTCAAAAATAAAATGGTGAAATAGCCTTGCGACGCGCACCTACTTTCCATATTCGTAAAAAGTCGTATTTTGGGTGTTTTGACTTCACAAATAAACCAATTTAAGTGAGGGGTCTTTTGGGTAAAATAAGGGGTGACTATATAATGCCTTAGGGTCTGTTTTAGGTCAATTTTATCACTCAAATCAAGTCCTAAAAGTTGAGCTCAAAAATCTCTCTCTCTCGTAAATTCTCTCTTTCACCAAAACTCCATTGAAGAGCATTAGAGGTCCAAGAAGAAGATCAAGACGTCAAGTTTCTTAACCCAATTCGTGACTTTCACATAAATAGGGTATGATTTCTTTCACTCGTGGGAATAATTTCCCCAGGAGGTCCTTCAAAAGACGATTTCTAAATCCCCCAAGACAAGGGTTTTTCTCCTCATATGGGTCTTCTTTCTAAAATCAAATTTTGAATCAATTGTGATGAATCTATGCTTTTTAAGTGTGAATTAATGGTTAATTGATGAATTCGTAACAGTTTTACCTTGACTCATGTCTTTCCCCTAAATTCCTAATTTCTTGGATTGATTAAGGTGAATTGATGAGGGTGATGAACATGTCCTTATTTACTTTGATTTTAGTTATGTTAATACCTCATGAATTGCCCTATTTCATATGTTGATTGTGATTTCTTGGGTATTGAAGTATGAATTCCCAAAAAGGGCAATGACGTATGATCATGATGCTTCTTTGATCTCAATTATGTAAGGTGAAATCTACTTATGTGATAGTGATGATATAGCAAATTGTGTTGTTGTGATGTTTGTGATAAGAATCCTTCATACCTAACCCTAGATTCATAAATTTGCTGTGAAGTATGTAATTATGTTATGGTATGATTATTATATGATTGAATGTAGTTTCTCATGAATATGATAACGTATTTAAAGTGAAAGGATAGTTCTCACTTGTGATCACCTATGAGCTATTATGATAGGATGTTTAAATAAGGGTCTAGAAGAGACTAATGTGAACTTTTATGATGTCATAAGATGTTTACTCAAGGGAATAATTGCTTAGTACCGAAAGGGCATGTAAATGAGATGGAGGTCTCACTGTAGTAAGTCCGGCCTCCCACATGGGTTTCCTCATGTTAGTAAGTCCGGATTTTCTTATTATGTGTTGCCTCATGAGATGGAAACCTCCACGTTAGTAAGTCAAGGTTTCTAGCAACAATCTCCTTGACCCTTAACTATGTGTCCACATAGGACTCTAGCTTAGTGGATCCACCTAGATAGCTACGTACAAATGGTTACACCTTAGGCAAGTGTTTAACCCTCTCTTTCGGTGTGGGAGTAGAACAACGGATTCCATGTAGGTCACATGGTCTCATGTCGGTTATTGCACTTCTTTCCCTAACATAAAGTAAAAGTATGAACAAGTTATGTAGGTGAACTCTTATTAGGATTGTCTTAAAGGTTACTACATAGTGTGAGAGAGGGTATGTGACTTTGTTACACATTGCACATGTGGGATCCTATAGGATGATTCTAGTATTGTTCTTTTACGATTATGATTATGATTATGTTGATAAGCTATTATTAGTATTGATGGATGAAGCATGTTATATATGAGAATATGTTGTAAGTATGAATTGGGTTGCTTAATGTGAAACTTAGCTTTGGATAGGGTTATGGGGCTTTATTCTTGGCATTGCACAGGTGTTGCTTGAGTTACGTATATGTTGTTATGATTAAGATGTTCCTTATATGTGTATATTGAATTGTTGGCCATTTTGCATAGTTTTGACTAAAGGGTACCTTTTCTCATGCATTAACGATTTTTTTTTGCGTAGGGACCATACTTAAGTACATGTGTTTTGCTATACCCATATCTCTTCCTTTTTCCCAAACATTGTAGGTTAGAGCCGTTGAGGTATCATTGAGTCTAAAAC
This sequence comes from Solanum sitiens, assembly GCA_016801875.1. NCBI lineage: Eukaryota > Viridiplantae > Streptophyta > Magnoliopsida > Solanales > Solanaceae > Solanum > Solanum sitiens. The sequence continues at coordinate 177,810 of JABWTJ010000846.1, forward strand.
AAGAAGTCTTGGACTAGACTCTCCATGTTTTGGTATGTCCTCTATTTCGAGGATGCTACCACACACTTTATCTTAGTAGTACTTGTATTGTCTAATAGACATTCATTTCTTTCCTATTGTTGAAGATATTGAGGTAAGCCCTGTGTGGAAATTATGGATTTGTGTAAGGGCTTTGCCCGGATTGTTTGACTTCGTTTAGTTGGTTGATATGAGACAAAGATTTAGACTAAAATCCTATATATGGTTATGTTATGAATGCAAGAAGCCTATGTATGGTTCCTATGTTGAGGTCTATGTAAACCTCATTGCTATATAAGTAAAAGTTTTAAAAATTTCCGTGTTTTTGACCTATGATATGCTATGACAAAGGCTAAGAGTCTTGTCTTAGTCCTCTTCAAGAACGCCAACGCTGGTAATGACTAGGGTGTACTTTGGGTCATTACAATGAATGTGCGATCTTATGCATTTTAGGAATCTTATTTTCAATTGTTGAATAAGTTTTTGTCTCCTTTCACATAATGTAGGTATGTGGTCTATAGTCCCTAAATGATCTATATGTTAGTTGTTCATGACTTGAGGGATATGGTATAAGTATTGTGATCTTTGAAGGGTGGTTTACTCCATATCAATGTTGTTGCTCTTAGGTGATCATGATGACCAATATGTACACACAGACACATCTCATGCATAGCTATAAGTGTAACATGTTCATGATGTCAGCTGAATGAATGAATGTAAAAAGATACATCTTAACTAGGATGACTTGAGAGGTGTACGAGTGTAGGTAAGGGTATGAGACTTTACCTATATATTGCACATGTGGACCTTCAGAGAATAGTTCCTAGGGTGGTTTCTTTATATACATAAGTATGAATGCACGATAAGGCTATAAACATGTTGTATGTGAGGTGATGATAAGTGTATGATTATTAGGGATTGGAAGTGATCCTATTGTACATCTTATTACTATGTTATGACGTAATGTATATGACTAATGATGTATCATCATGTGGCATCTAAATGTGTTTATGTTAAAGGCTTCCTCATGTATGTACAGATACATACACATGAATGTATGAATAAATCATATTAATGGTAATCTAGTAGATGAGAGTCTCATGGATGGTTTCCTTAATTGTACTCTATACTAGACTATGTTATGATTATGAGAAAGGATAATCTCACATGAAGTAGTTTTTGATGAAAGGACATTCTCATCATTAACCTATAAGCTATGCACATGTTATATTATGAGTTAATCTCCTAGAGCCTATCTTATAATCTAATGTTTAATAGACTTAAAGGCTTTTCAAAAATAAAAAATAGCTTAGCACAGGGTGAATTTAACAATGAGAGGTGTCCCTTCCCAAAGGGAAGGTAGGTTCACCAATGTGGTGTCCCTCCCCAAAGGGAAGGTAGGTTCATCAAATGAGGTGTCCCTTCCAAATAGGAAGATAGGTTCACCAAATGCTCTCAGAAGGTCGAAACTCCAATGTTAATTAACATGAAGAGGGTTTCTAGTAACAACCTCCTAGTTCCTTAACTATGTGCCCCCATAGAAACCTAGATCCACCTAGATGATATTATGATGTATATATCCTCCCTTGGCAAGTAGGATGCTCTCCTTTCACTGTGAGGGGATGACATCGGATTCTATGGTTAGCTCACATGGTCTAATGTCGATTAAGGCGAAGTTTACCATATGTAAAATGAATAACGGAAGTAAGATGATGATACCTATCTAGGACTACCTTAGGGATGTTGCTTAGTGTAGGTGAGGGAATGTGACTTTACCTATACAATACACAAGTAACACTTGAAGGGAATTCTACGAAGGAGTTCTATATGTACATGTATCTTATGCATGACATTATGGTGTTAACATACTTGTTGTAATGACATGCATAGTATTGTTCTTATTATTGTCTACATGATAAAGGTCTTACTTAATATGCATGTTATTGGGTATGCTTGTTATCTTGATAAAATGATTTCTCTATATATGTGCAATGTTTCCTATTACATCATCATGATTATATTGGTAGTATTGACTTGCATGTTTTCTTGAGATGTGCCTAAAGACTAAATGGGTTATGACTATGATGTAATAAGTGAATGAGTCTTATATGAGGTCTATGAAGTATGTTGTTCTTATGTCTAAGGTTAAATGCATGTATTGTGACTTGTATGACTGTGCACCTTGTATAACTTAGGTGATACTTTGGTTTGAATGGTGGAATGGGACACTATCCATGCATTGCACTAAGTATTACTTAAGGGTTGCTTTGGGTGAATAAGTAAGGTAAAAGAAAGGTAATGCTATGAAAATGATGAATGTGCCTTGAATGTGATAGATGGATTTATGTGTTGTTGTGATTAGTATCCATGTCTAAGATAATGTATGTGAACTATATTGTGCTTATTGTATCAAGTGTTCATGAAGTTTTACTAAAAAGACATAATGCATGATTTCTAACTAAATGTCCTCTTTAACTCATGTTTTTGAATAATATCATACTTAGTGCATTCTTGTACTAATACCATTCTTCTTCAAAATTTTAAACAAAGTTTAGGTGGTGATGGATAGAGGATATTTTCTAGAATGAAGAGCTTGGATAGCTATTCCCAAGTTCAAGTGTATACTTATGATTCAAGGACCTTTATGTCAAGATGTTATATAAGTTCATGTACTAGTATAAATTATTCTTCTATGTTGTTAAGGCTAGTGTCCCTATTATACTCTATTCTATTGATATTGATTCTAATATGGAAAGATGAGACTTAATGTCTAAACTATGTACCTATGATTTTATAAATGAAGTGATGTTCTAGCATTATGTTATGCTATGAAATATTCTAAATTTTTTGCTATATTTCTACGACAATGTGATGAATCATGTCTATAGGCTTGTATAAGACCTCCGAGAGATCAAGTACACTGTGTTACTTCTAGGGAAATTTCCCCGGTCATGACAAACGTGGTATAAGAGCAAGTGGTTATTGAAAGATGTTTTAGGGTCCAAAGTCTCATAATGCCACGTCTAGTAGAGTCTTGTTCAGCGGTGTGAGTCGCGACACATCTATGAACGAGAGGCTATAGGACGATAGAAGTTTCACTTTCTTCACTACTCTTATGTCGTTCCGTAGATCTTAACTCTATATGATCCCTCTCTTATGTTTCCTTGTCCGGTTGTCTTTTAGATGTAATTACTTAGAAGGGATGATGTCTCAAAGCTTGAGGGAGAAAAAGTGAGTTTTGATGTTTATTATGGTTTTATGACTGGATAAGTATATGTGAAGGTGAATTTAGAATATTTTGATGTGATGCAATTTATGGCTATGTGTGACCTATGAGAATTGAGGTTATATGTTAAAAAGTTATGTTATGATATAGTTCGATCTTGTTATGAGTTGTTATGGATAAAAGAAGTCCTTTTGGAATGATAGGCTACTATATAGTTGTCCATAATGATAGTATAATGTTATGGTATAGGCTTGAATTTTTTTGGAGAAATGTGGTAAATAGTGAAGGATGAAAGTTGCCCTTGTTATATGAGTAATTCTTCATAAGTTGTCCTTGTGTTGATTGGAGTCTTTTGTATAGGCTTACTCCTTAGAAGAGAAGATGGGTGTTGAAACTAGTAAAGCAATTGTGAAGTATGCTAGTTAAGGGGAGAACCGATATGACTTGTTGATTACTCCCTATATGAACCTATCCTAAGAGTGGGAAAAAGGGAAGAAGGGGTTTTGTTCCATAAGATGGAAGTATGATTTGCCCTTAGGTTGACTTAGAGGGATGTATGTACCCCCTTAACTGATAAAGAGAAGAAGAGAATTGATGTTGACCTACATTAAAGAGGTTACTTGTATTTTACGTTTGATTCTACGTATGGTCATTTGAGGAAGGTGCTTAGATTGTACCTAGGCATGGTTGGTTGTGAGGTTCCAAAAAAGGTGATGATATGGGTTGAAATTACCTAGAATCTACCTTTCCCTAGTGAAAGAAAAGAAAGATGCCTCTATGGCCAAACCTCTTCTATGTTTTCCTTAAGGTTTTATCTAGAGAGGGTTGTTACCTTAAGTCTCTAAAAATGTTGTAGTGGATCTTAAGAGTTCCAACATGCGTTATATGATTGGTTAGCATCCGAGATTTCTATAGTTCTAAGTATGAGGGATAAGTCTCTAAAGTCTAAATGAACTACCTAAGGTGATGACCCTTGTAGGCTTAAATCCGGAACTACTTACCTTGTTATGACTTGGTGGTAGAATTTGATGGGACATGGAATTATCCTTGGTATTCATGGAGTAGTTAAGGCCTTATGTAGTTGGGTAGTATAACCTAACTTGATTGTTATGAGTTCCTTTAGGTGATAAACTTAGAGAAATAGCGGTGCTTGAGGAGTACCTTTTGATGATTGGGCTAGTAAGCTCCTTCATATGAGATTAGTTGTGGAAACCCTCAATGGAGTCAAACCTTCTTATGTCAGGAGTATGTAGGCTTGGTCTTGATCTTTCATGACCTTGGTGGATAAGGGCATGAGGTGATGAATATTTGATTAGGCTTACACATAGTGGGGGATATTGTGCCTAGATGTTAAAGTTATGAATGCCCTTAATGTTCCTATTTTTAGTTTCCTAGAACTTCTCTATGTTAATAATCACCTTGGGTGATGTATATGAAGTGTAGTAACTTAGATACTCACTTAGGATCTCTTGAAATCCTTACCTGTTGGAGTATGATTGAAGAGCTAGTGGGAAATGGTTCGTTCTTGACTGATGGAAGTAGGTGATGTTAAGAAGGGTTTGCATAAACTTAGTCCCAAGAGGGTAAATGTTGTGCATGATTTGTAAGGTTAGTAAGTCCAAGTTCTCTTGGATGATATTAATTACTCTTTGATGAGTTTATCCTAAGTGGGGGATGTTGATTTGAGTAGGAAAAATTGTTGATATGTGCCTATGAAAGTAACAATTTTTCCTAAATGATGCATGTTTATGAAAACTAGTGTCATGCAAGAAATCAAATTTTTGTGAAATAACTTTCTAATGTTGTGATGTGTTAGGTGTGATCTACCATTTTAACATCATTAGTTAGGGAGTATGAGCATGCTTTTATTAGGAGTAGAGAAATTCCCTTAAAATGAATTGACCTTTATGAAATGCTTGTATATGATTTTTAAGATGACATATGAGTATGTTAAGGAGAAGGAAATTCCTCCTGGATCATAACTATGCATGTTAATGATATGTATGACCTTTAAGGTTATTATGTTTAAATGTTAAAATTTTTGTTGATCTACATTGCTCATGATCTATGTGCATTTAGTATGAGTTACTTATTTGCCTCTTGAGTGATAATGATGAATATGCCTATGTGTGATTTAAAAGTTATCGCATATTGAGCCTTTTGGTTAAATGAAAAGTAAAGATCATGTAATGATTAGGAGAAGGATTTTCCTCCTATGAACATGAGAAGTGTCTATATATTTGATGCATTAGGAGTGAGTGAATGAAGTTTCTACTTGCTTGTGTTGCATTGAGTGCATAATGGTATGAAGTTGGTCGTCCTTGTAAGTTTGGTGTATTTACAATTATATTATTCTATTGTGAATGTTGTGAACTGCTATATGGGTCATTAGGTCCTTCAAAATGATTGAAAGTGTTAAGTGTCATTCAAGGACAAGTGTTCCCAAGTGGGGGATATTGTAAGGACCCTCAAAATGAACTAGAATAATCTAGAGCCTCGCATTTGACTTAAGAGTTTATAACTTCTTTATATGGTGTGTTACACCTTTTAATGGTTGTTTTGATGAGGTTTGAGGTCAAACGTCAAAGGACGACCAAGACATCCAGAAACTAGTCGTTTGTGTGCTAGTGTGTCTTTGTATGTTTGCCTTGTTTTTATGTATTTTCTGGAGTCTAAACGAGTAGAGGTGACCCTAATGACTTGACAAACATGTTAAGGTTCAAAACATTTGGGTACGACTCCCTGAGGACAACACTAAGGGTCCTTGAGGAGGACCCAAGGAGTTGGCCAAGATGCTGTCAAGGCAGCGTGCAGAACCAGGACGTGGAGTACAGTCCGCATCGCGCGCCTGTGACTCAACCTGCCTCCGTGTTGAGAAACTGTCATGAGGCTCAATGCCTCAAAATATTCGTGAACCAAAATTGGGAGGTGTCTCCGCGACGCGCATCCATGTCCTTGATTCAGTTGTGTTGTTTTAATGTCATGTTGGACATGTCTAAAAGTCCAAATAAGTATGGGGTGTTTTGGGAACTTTGGGAGTCAATTATAAACGGTTTTGACGTCTTATTTACCCCCATTCCCAAGTTTAAACAACAACACCCATTAAGAAAACAAAATTCCAAAACTGTCTTCTCTTCAAATTCTCTAAAACTCCGTTGGAGGCCAAACTCAAGCTCAAGCTAGAAGATGAATTTTCAAGCGCTTTCTTCTCCAAATTGCATGAGATTTTATTCTATCAAGGTATGGTAACCCTTTATTCTTAGTTAACCTTTCATTTAAGAAGTTCAATCAAAGGTTTTCCAATGTGATTCTAAGGTAAAAAATCCTATCTTTCAATCTAGCCATGGGTTCAGTGTCAAATTGTTTTGAAAGTCATTCTAATGATAGATTTATGATTTTATGATGAACTTCAATACAATTCCATGAAGGACCCGTGATCTATCTAATCTCTAAATTTATAATATATTGTGGGTCTTGTGATCTTGATTCGATGATGATTCAATTGTGATTAGATTGTAGTGTATTGCTTAATCCTAATTCTATATATATCAATTGATTATGAGTTGTTGAGATTCGGTCAATGGTGATCATAGTTTGGAGAATTGGTAAGTTGACCTAAATTCCTAATTATAGTCTTGGAGTTTACATTGTGTGGCATGGTCCACTTATGGTGGCAGTGCTTACATTCTTGTGTATCTATATATGTTGTGATCATGGAATGGAAGGCAATAAATGTAATGTGAATTGTGGTGATGATGATCACACATATGAAGCTCTTGTGTAGTCTTCAATTCTAGTAACATGATCTAGGTGTATTGATGATGTCAAGTATATGTTAATGATGTTGTTAGGGTTAGGTATGGTCTACATGCTTAGTTGTGATGATACTCTTGTAGAATAGCTCTACGTAACCCTAAATGAATGTGTGATCTTATGCAAGTTAGGAGTCTTCTGTTCAACTGTTGAATATGTTCTTGTATGCTTTGATGTAATGTGGGTGTGTGCTCTATATTCCCTATATTATCTATACGCGAGTTTGTTAGGACCGGGAAGCACCCCCTAGACGTAACCGCAGTCTTAGTCCTCGTAGAGGCCTTAGACTAGACCTTAGCATACATCATGGCATATCATTGGTTGAGAGAATGTGGAAATTTTAAACCTTTTCATATGAAATATACTTTGACTTCTCATTTATCATATATGGAGTTTACATAGACTCCTCGCTTATGAAGTCTACATAGACTTCTATTTTATCAACATAGCCAATTCATTTAAGTAGTCTAATATCTTCTCACATATAACCATCTAATGAGAATTACAAAGTTTGGGCATAGCCCTTACACTAGTACAATAGGCCATATATAGGCTTACAACAAAGTCTCAATATAAGGATAGAACAAATGTCTTAGGCATAACCAATACTAAAAAAGCTAGATAAGTGGCATCAACCTCGAACTTGAGGAGTCACCAACAAACTTGGGAAAAGATACAAGTCTTCCTTGCAATTGGCCTAGAAGATCTTCAAATTTCAAAACCTACATTGTTGGGAAAGACGGAAGAAAATATGGGTTAGTACATCACACGTACTAAGTATGACCTCTATATATAAAAATCGTCAATGCATGAGAAAAGGGACAATCTAGTCAAAATCATGCTTTCTATCAATTTAACCCAACATGAACATATAGTAAGGATTATAAGTCAACTCAACATGATATTAATCCAAAATGTAGACAACCCAAGAAATACTTGTGCAATGTCAATAATAGAATCCCATAACCCTATCAAAAGCTAATTATCACATTAAGTTACCTACTTAATACCTACAACATAACCTCATATTTCATCATGACATGCGATATGCATAAAGATCATATATAACTTGACATACATAACATATAATCAACTTAATCATAAAAGAACATTAGTGGGACCATCCCTTAGGATCCCAGAAGTGCAATGTGTAAGAGAAATCCCATACCCTCCCTCACACTATGTAGAAACCTTTAAGAAAAGCCCTAATAAGAGTTCAAAAACTGAACTTGTTCATTTACTTTTACATTAGGGAAAAAAGTTCAATAACCGACATTACACCATGTCAGATACATTGAATCTGGTGTTCTACTCCCACACCAAAAAGAGAGGGTTAACACTTACCTAAGGTGTAACCTCTCGTACATAGCTATCTAGGTGGATCCACTACACTAGAGTCCTATGTGGGCACATAGTTAAGGGTCAAGAGGATTGTTACTAAAAACCCTAACTTTCTAAACATGGGGGTTTCCATATCATGAGACAACACATATCTTGAGAATCCGAACTTGCTAAACGTGAGGAAACCCATGTGGTAGGCAAGACTTACTAAGCGTGAGACCTCTATCTCATTTACATGCCCTTTCGATGCTAAGCATTTATTCCTTTTAGTAATCATATTTATTCATCAAACAAGTTAACATTAGTCCCCTATAGACCCCTATGTAAACATATTATCATAATAGCTCATAGGTCATCATAAGTGAGAACAATCCCTTCACTTTAGAAATCACTAATAAGGGAGTAAACCATTCACTTAACACTTTATTATAATCATAAGAAAATACTTTCAATCATATAATAATCATACTATAACATGCATAAATACTTCATAGCTAATTCATGTGTCTAGGGTTAAGGATTAGGAACACTTATCACCAACATCACAACTACACATTAGACATAGGAGCATTACTATCTAAGTAACTCATCTTTCATAATTGAATTCAAGAAGAACCAACAACATACCTCCTCGCCCTTTCATGAGCCTTCATACTTCCATTACCAATAATACATAACCAATACATAAACAAGGTAAATTCAAGAAGTAATACATAGCAATTATCATTCTACATAATCAATATACTCATCATGTTTTATAATTACCATAGAAATTTTAAGGTCTAATGAGTTTAAGGAATAACAAGGGTCCAAAGGGAGATATGAAGTGTTTACCAACAATTATCCATAATTACATAGTTAATCAACAATAAAAGATCACAATTCATTACAATTGAATAAAAATTTCGTTTTGAAAAGAGGACCCATGTATAGATAGAAACCTAAGTCTTGGGGGAAGTTTGAAAATCTCTTTGAAAGGACCTCTTGGGGAAAGGAATCCCAAGAGTGAAAGAAACCATACCTTATGTATTAGTTGACACGAATTTGAGTTGTATTCCTTGGTGAATTCCTCCCCTTCTTGAAGATCTAGTGTTTCTTCAATGGAGGTTTGAGTTGGGGAGAGAGAAACTAGAGAGAAGTTGGAGCTAGGTAAGTTATCGGAATTTAGAGGAGTTAGGTTAGTTTAATGAGTTTGAATCCTTTTATAGTGCCCAACTAACTTAATTAACTACCCCTTAACCCCTAATATATTAACTAAGTAATTAACTAAACTCCCTCACCTTAGCCGAAATTAGATAGTTCATCAGGGGTCCAATCGACAACTCCCCGTCGACTAGACCACAGACCGTATCGGTAGTCCCTGGTTTCTGTCAGAGATTCCTTTTTGGAACCGGTTGGTGCTGAGGCTAAGTGTAAACCAATGAGCACCATACACAGACCGCCGTTCCATTGACGGCTCGTCGTTTGGTCTCGTGGTTTCACACTGCCACAAGACTGGTTTTGATGGTCAAAATGTGGGATCCGTCTGAAGGACCGTTAGGGTGGTCCTTGGGGAGTCGTAACCGGACGTTTCAACCCTAAACACACTCTAACATGTGTCCCAAACCTTTTCACTAATTTTGACTTCAACACGACTCTTTTAACGCCTTGAAACATACTAAGGCACACTAGTTCAATTTTCACTAGTCTCCGGATGTCGTGGTCGTTTCTTGATGTTTTCACTCTAAGACTTCCTAATTGAGATTATTACCTCTGTTTGAACTGAGAAAAAATGTTTTAGGGCTTAGTTCATCAAGTGAGGCTCTAGACTAAGTCATGGTACTTCCGTAGTGTTACATTATCCCCCGTTAGGAATATTCTTCCTCGAATGACAGTTAAAAACGTTTTATTGGGAGAGGAAAGACTCAATACTAGGAGACCAACCAACAATGAGAACATCAAATCATAATGAGTCACAACTCATAGAGTACTTCTCAACTCCATTCAACACAAGACCATGGCATTACACATAGCAATTCAATTCACAACTTAGCACATATAAGAGTTCAACATTTCACATTTCTTAATGAGGAGCTACCACCTCAATATCAACATGAGATCAACATGAACATCAAGAGTTACCATGCGATTTTTCTTTCAAGTAATATTAACATGCTCACTACTACTTCATGAAAGTAAACATACACAATACGTACAAAAATGCAAGTTGAACATGAGGGCATTTGTCATGAAAACTTATTTTAGCATAAACCTTTACAAAGATATGCACATACTTAGGAAAATAAGCCAACTTCAATTTATTCATAATTTTAAAGAGGAACTACTAGCCTCAACTTCAACTAGGAGTAAGTGGAAATAGATGAGGACAACGTGACTTCATGTCGGCCTCCACCTCCCATGTTGCTCCATAAACTACATGGTTCCTCCAAAGAACTTTTATGGAGGTAACCTCTTTATTGCTAAACCTTTTTAGTTGATAATCTAGGATCTCAACAAAACCCTCTTCATAGGAAAAGTTCTCATTCACCCCTAACCCTTCAATAGGGAGAATAGACACCGGGTATCACGGCCCTAGAGTATACCTTAAAAGCAATGGCATCCTCAAGTCGTGGAACGGCGTACTCGTCGGAGGTCTTATGCATGCTCTTAGACATCATTCATCACACACACACACATATATATATATATATATGAAGAGACTTAGTGTTTCCTATGTTTTCATATACATATATACATATATATATATATATATATATATATATATGTATATGAAAAGTAGTGTAGAATTAAAACTTTTCACAACAAGTTCAAATCTCTTTCATAGAAAACATAGGAAACACTAAGTTTCTTTGTAGCAATCTTAGACACAGGAATATCTTTAGGGTCACATCCCATACATTGACAAAATGGAAATACTAAAGTCTATTACAACGTCTTTTGAAAAGAAAAGCTAAAACATAACTATGTCCTCGAATCATGTGAGGACATACCAAGACTTGCCTGAAGGTATGTTATTCCCAAGCTTTACTTCCAATGAAACTCCTCACTTGCCACCTAAACCTTTAGATAAAAAAACCATATGGAAATAACACACTGAATGCACAAAGTATGGTGACATGCGATAAAACCATGCTAAAACGGACATTTACTTATAACATGCTCTTTATGCTATTTTGAAGAAAACTTTATAAAATAAGTATAACAACAACTTTTAATACTATATACACATATAAGATATATTTCACGTAGATCGTAAGAGATACCAATACATAACCACATATTCATTAAGTAACCCCTTTTTAACATTCGACTCTCCTCCTAAAGTTATTTCAAAATTCACCTAAGTAAGACATGAAGAGACCTCCCATACTCTCTCTTCAAGCCTACTCAAACAACCCTCAAAGATACTCTATATGGAGATCCTTTTAATCAACATACATTACTTAAGTCAAAAATACTCATTAAACTATTTAAGAGACATTCTACAATTAGAGGACATTCACATAATGGTCTTGGAGGACCTAGGGAACCCTCATCCTAGCATAGGAAACACTAAGTCTCTTTGTAGCAATCTTAGACACATGAATATATTTAGTGTCACATCCCATACATCGACAAAATGGAAATACTAAAGTCTATTACAACGTCTTTTGAAAAGAAAAGCTAAAACATAACTATGTCCTCGAATCATGTGAGGACATACAAAAACTTGCCTGAAGGTATGTTATTCCCAAGCTTTACTTCCAATGAAACTCCTCACTTGCCACTACACCTTTAGATAGAAAAAAAACATATGGAATTAGCACACTGAATGCACTAAGTATGGTGACATGCAATAAAACCATGCTAAAACGGACATTTACTTATAACATGCTCTTTATGCTCTTTTGAAGAAAACATTATAAAATAAGTATAACAACAACTTTTAATACAACATACACATATAAGACATATTTCACGTAGATCGTAAGAGATACCAATACATAACCACATATTCATTAAGTAACCCCTTTTTAGCATTAGACTCTCCTCCTAAAGTTACTCCAAAGTTCACCTAAGTCAGAAATGAAGAGACCTCCCATACTCTCTCTTCAAGCCTACTCAAACAACCCTCAAAGCTACTCTATATGGAGATCCTTTTAATCAACATACATTACTTAAGTCAAAAATACTCATTAAACTATTTAAGAGACATTCTACAATTAGAGTACATTCACATAATGGTCTTGGAGGACCTAGGGAACCCTCATCCTAGCATCTTCAAAGCCTACTCGTGTCATGTCTACATAGCGTCCCATTCGAGTACCTATACGTTGTAGAACTTCTCTAACTCTAGAATGCATCGCACATGATGAGAATAGGAATTAATCGACATAGACCATACTAGCTAGGCATGGAACCTGGAGTCTACCCTACTCCGATGGAGGGTGTTCTACTTTCCAAGGGTAGAACTAGGACACATCCCATGTAGCACATGGTTAAGAAATATCAAAGGTTTCTTGGTACTCTAGTCTCAACTTAAGTAGAGTCACTACCAAAAGCATATTAACTCGGTGCTTAGCCTTGTTTGTCATAGAGTAAGTTCAGTCATAATAAGGCATATGAAAAGGCAACATTTATCAATCTAACCAAACCATAATACCCCTACCAAGGATGGGTCCACTAGGGCTGCTACTCGCTGTTCTATAAGGATAGCTCAATGACTTATTTAGAGATGGTTTCATGTCTTTCCAGCCAACCTATCCTAAGTCCATCATTCACACAATAAGGATACCATTATGTCTTTCAACTTCAAGGATTCTATAACCTTCTTTCTATATTGAAGGTTTCAAGCAATGGACCTTCTTTACATATTCAATGTCTTAAATAGATAATCATACACATACATGACAAAGGTGCTTAAGCCTACTAAGTCAAGATTGCACATTCACACACTTTTATGTGTCAAGTAGAGGGACCTAGGTTTACCTATGAAGACACACACATTATCTTCATATAGACACATCGTCCTAGTCTATCATAATCACATATATCCAATTATATACATATACACATAATCATTCTTCACCCGAAGCACCTATACAAGCTATAACATGATAACATCACAATTCACATAATGATGTGGACAAGGTCATGTTCATAACGAGTATAACACATAAACACCGCTACTATAAGTGGACCATAGCAATAAACACAATTCAATACCTATACTATAAAATATAGATAGATTAGGTCATCTTACCACCTTTCCATCATCAACACCACCATTCCTTAGACTTCTCAATCAATTCACTTCACAAAGTCTCTTACCAATAGCCATAAACACAATTTTAAACAAACATTCAAACCATACCAATGATCCAACAAGATACAATATGAACATAATAAAATTAAGAAAGCCTATATACAATTCTATCATAATCTATACATAATTCAATAGCCCAATACAATTTACACAGTAATATAATACAATTATGCTATGATCAAATCACCCACATTAGATTCAAAAATAGGAAATCATGAAATGCATGGGTTCGTAGAGTTTGACCTTAAAACATTCAATTAACATCAATTATATCATAAATCATTGATTCTAATAATTTTATTAAAGAACCCATGGCTAGAAGTCAAAATAGAAGATTCTATGTTTTTGAATATTATTGAAAACAATTGGAATTGACTCCTTGAATGAAAGAGGATTCAAGGATGAAACATCATACCCTTATTGAAGATTATACACGAAATTGATGAAGAATCAATGGAGAAATCAAGCTCCTAGCTTCAATCTTGCTTCAAGCATCAATGGATTTCTAGAGAGTTCTATTTGGGTGTTGTGTTTTGATTTTGAATAATGAACTCTTATCTAGGTTCTAGACTTTAATAGTAACTTAAAATACCTAAAAACACCTTAAATAACTGCCCAATACTTTATTTGGATGCTAGGTGAATTTATCATAATGCCCTTCACTTGGCCGAGACACCTGCAAAATGTTGCAGTGTCAATTGACGGAGCCATGCATGAGTCGTAGACAAGACGATGAGCCGTTCTAGAAAGTCGTCGTTTTGGTCAGAGGCCGCACTTTTGAGCTTAAGATCCCACCCCAAAGTGTGGATCAATGGACCCCATCGACGGAGAGTGGTCTGGACTACGGGGCGTTGTTGAGTTCGTCGATTGGGACCGCCTAGGGCAGTTTCCAGCCAAAGCTTGGGTCCTCCTCAAGAACCCTTAGGGTGGTCCTTAGGGAGTCGTGTCCGGAAGTTTCAACCCTAAACACGTTTTTCAAGATTTTAGGAACCTATCCTATCAATTTGAACTTCAAACAACAAGTAAAACATGCAAAGGCACACGGCAATGCCCAAGCATGCCTAAAGGCTAACTTTCGAACGTCTTGGACGTTTCACTTCCAAACTCTTCCAAACTCAACACACTGACTCTAAAAATATAATTCATTATTTTAAGACATTATAAACTCATGACACACATGTTAGGCTCTAGTTCAACCTAGTTCTTTGTTAGGGGTGTTACATTCTCACTCAGTGGGACAACATTCGTCCCGAATGACACTTTCTACACTTTAAAAGCTTTCAAGAGTAAAGAATCAAGACTAGCAGCTCATAACCATACCACACCATATAAAATACACATAAATAGAATGAAAATCAACCTCACATAGCCAAGAGACTCAAAATACAACAAGAAGGTAGGAACAACATCTACAACTTATCATGCAATAAGACTCTACCTTTTAAAATTATATAAGAGGAACTTCCTTGTCCACATTATTCCATGCTCATATACATCACACATTATACCCAATTCTCATGAAAGCACAATTTAGCAATAATTTCAAATACTACACATTAAGACATGCTCACTAGTTCACTAATGCAACTTCTAAGCATTTCATTATGATGGCATGACAATATGAGAGATAAAATCATATAAAACCATTTTACAACATAAACATAACTTCATTAAAAGATATGCACAATGCAAGGAGATCAATGAAATGAATTTTGACTTAGGCTCCTAAAAAACATGCAACATGCTACTATCAAGTTCTAACTCTCAAACTTGAATAGAATAGAAGAGAAGAGACAACAATCACAACCCAACTACTCATTATATTTCCCAATTAGAAGGAAGCCATCAGAACTAAAGTGAGAAAACTATAACTTACCGGCATCCTCATCAGAATTTGCCTTAGCTTGGAGAACATAGAATCGATTCCTCTTTGGTGCACCAACTCATGAGCTTCGTAGGAACTTTCTTGGCCTCTCTTACTCTAGCCGCAATAGTAGAACAATATCTCACCTTACGACCATTCTTACCATAACCAAAGCAAACACCGGTACCGGCTAGACATTTCCCAAAGTGATTCTTCCCTCAAGTAGAACAAGTAGGCTTAACAACTTGAGAACAACTACCACTCTCAAGCTTGACCTTAGGAGAACTAGGCCCATCTTGAATTCGATCCCTCTTCTTAAACCTAGGTTGGTTTTTCTCGTCGGATCTACCCCTCTTCAAATTTATTGTGATCCTACTAAGTTTGGACTCTTCAATGGATTGTGCATACACAATAAGCCTAGACAAGTTCATTTCATTATGGATCATGGTCGTATGACATTCTTCTTTCAGAAGGTCAGAAACACCGGTCACAAACCTACTCATCTCATCCCTTGGGTTAGACACCAAGGATGCAACATACATAGACAATAGATTAAACTTCAAAGAATACTCCTCAACACTCATGTCACCTTGCCTAAGGTTTATGAACTCCTCAACCTTCACCCCCTCCTTTAACAGGGAAAGTACTTTCCTAATAAAACTTCCTTAAACTCCTCCCACTCTATAGGACCCGACTCAACCGACCTATTATCTTTCAATTGAGTGTACCACACTTGAGAAACTTCTTTCAATTGGTATGAATCCAACCCCGCCTTCTCCCTAGAAGTCACCCCCATAACACTTTACACCTTGTACACACCATCTAGAAAATCTTAGGGTTCTTCTCCAACTTTAGAACCAACCAATATAAGAGGATTCATCCTAGGCCAAACATCTCTATTCACTTGAGTCGTCATGGCTCGGGCTAGGGTAAGGAGAGCCTCCCTAATCTCCCCATTAGTAATTTACGGGGGAACCACCAGAAACTCATCTCCTTGAACAACTATTGGAACTTGCTCACCTTTAGGAACTTGAACACCATGTGGAGCTTGTCCACCTTGGGAAATCCCTCATTGACAACTTTCTCATCAACTCTCCTTGCGGGTGTCCTTCTCGTATTCATATCCTATAAACACAAGAGAAGAGATTAGGAAAAGACACTTAGAACCTCAACTCCATAGCACGACACAAGAGTAATAAAGAAAGTGAAAGTCTATCGTCCTATATCCTCTCGCTCATAGATGTATCGCGACTCACACCGATGAACAAGACTCTACTAGACGTTGCTTTAATGATACTTTTGATTCCTAAAGACTACTTCATAACCTTATGCTCTGATACCAAGTTTATCACGACCCGAGAGTATACCCTAGAAGCAATGGCATCCTTAAGTTGTGGCATGGCGTACTCGACCTGTTGTGGTATTATACAACCCCTTAGACATCAGTCATCACATATATATATGAAAAGTAGTGCGGAACGCAAACCTTTCACAACAACTTCAAATCTCTTTTATAGAAAACATAGGAAAGACTAAATCTCTTTGTAGCCATCTTAGACACATGAATATCTTAAGGTTCACAATCCAACATCAACAAAATAGAAATACTAGTCTATTACAACGTCTTTTGAAAAGAAAAGCTAAAACATAACTATGTCCTCGAATCATGTGAGGACATACCAAGACTTGCTTGAAGGTATGTTATTCTCAAGCTTTACTTCCAATGAAACTCCTCACTTGCCACCTACACCTTTAGGTAGAAAAAAAATATGGAATTAGCACACTGAATGCACTAAGTATGGTGACATGTAATAAAACCATGCTAAAACGGACATTTACTTATAACATGCTCTTTATGCTCTTTTGAACAAAACGTTATAAATAAGTATAAGAACAACTTTTAATACAACATATACATATAAGACATATTTCACGTAGATCGTAAGAGATATCAATACAGAACCACATATTCATTAAGTAACACCTTTTCAACATTACACTCTCCTCTTAAAGTTACTCCAAAATTTACCTAAGTAAGACATGAAGAGACCGCCCATACTCTCTCTTCAAGCCTACTCAAATAACCCTCAAATCTACGCTATACGGAGATCCTTTTAATCAACATACATTACTTAAGTAAAAAATATTCATTAAAATATTTAAGAGACATTCTACAATTAGAGTACATTCACATAATTGTCTTGGAGGACCTAGGGAACCCTAATCCTAGCATCTTCAAAGCCTACTCGTGTCATGTCTATATAGAGTCCCATTCTAGTACCTATACGTTGTAGAACTTCTCCAACACAAGAATGCATCACACATGATGAGAATAGGAATTAATCGACATAGATCATACTAGCTAGGCATGGAATCCGGAGTCTACCCTACTCCGATGGAGGGTGTTCTACTTGCCAAGGGTAGAACTAGGACACATCCCATGTAGCACATGGTTAAGGAATATCAAAGGTTTCTTGGTACTCTAGTCTCAACTTAAGTAGAGTCACTACTTCAAGCATATTCACTCAGTGCTTAGCCTTGTTTCTCATAGAGTAAGTTCAATCAGAATAAGGTATATGAAAAGGCAACCTTTATAAATCTTACCAAACCATAATACCCCTACCAAAGATGGGTCCACTAGGGCTTCCACTTAATGGTTTATAAGGATATCTCAATGAGTTCCTTAGAGAGGGTTTCATGCCGTTCCAGCCGACCTAACCCTAAGTCCACCATTCACACAAGAAGGATACCATTACGGATTTCAACTTCGAGGATTCTATAACTTTCTTTCTATATTGAAGGTTTGGAGTAATAAACCTTTTTTACATGTTCAAGGCCTTAAATCAATCATCATACATATAAATGACAAAGGTGCTTAAGCCTACTACGTCTAGAGTTCATATTCACATACTTTCATGTATCAAGTAGAGGGACAGGGGTCTACCTATCAAGACACACACATCATCTTCATATAGAGACATCATCCTAGTCTATCTTAATCACATATATCCAATTAGATTAAATCACACTTTAACCTCACATATAAATATACACATAATCATCCTTCACCCTAAGCACCTATACAAGCTATAATATGATAACATCACAATTCACATAATAATGCCGACAAGGCCATGTTCATAACGAGTATAACGCATAAACGCCGCTACCCTAAGTGGATCATACCAATCAACACAATTCAATACCTATACTATACAATATAGAGAGATTAAGTCATCTAACCACCTTTCCATTATCAAGGCGACCATTTCTTAGTCTTCTGAATTAATTCCCTTTACAAAGGCTCTTACCAATAGTTATAAACACAATTCTAATGGAACACTCTGAAATTCTAAGACATGTCCTAGAGCCTAACATAGGTGTAAAAAGGTTTATACACTTTTTAAGACCATATATAATGTATATAAGTCATTTAGGAAGTTTAAGAATCAAAACGACAAGAAACATCCAAGACGTTCGGGAGCTAGTCTAATTGAACTAGGGAAACGTTCTTAGGTTTCGGAAAGGTTTAGGACTTGTGTATGAAGTCTAAAACTTATAAAATGACTTTAAATAGGTAAAAAAAAGGTGTATAGAGTAAAAACTACCAGTTCCGACCCCCCAAGAGTCGCCTTAGAGGTCCACGAAAGGAACCCAAACTTGGCTTGGCAAGCTGCCAAGGCAGCAGCCAAATTACACATAGGTAAAACAAGTCCGCGTCGCGGACTTGGGTGGTTTTTGGTCAAATGTCAAACTTACATCGCGGTCAGGTCGCGGACTCTACTGTCTCAAAAATTTGGTTAGAAATTCATGCAGAAACAGCTCCGCGTCGCGAACTTGTTCCCCGACAAAAATCTAAAATTTGGACTTGAAGTTTGACTTCATTAAAGGGTCAACATAACTGAGGGGTCTTTTGGGTATTTCATTGGGGGTCTATATATTGATTTCCAATCAGTTTTCACTCACTTTTACTCACTCAAATCAAATCCCCAAATCAAAACCCAAAAGCTCTCACCTCTCTCTAGTTTCTCTCTCAATTCATCCTCTATTGAAGGAAGAAGAAACCTTGAAGAAGAAGACCAATTTCTCTAGGATTTCACTTCAATTTCGTGGATTATATTCATTATGGTATGGGTTCTTCACTTTAGGGTTTTCTTTCCCCAAGAGGTCCTCTCAAAGTTTATTTTTAAAAAACCCAATTCCAAGGGTTTTTCTATTCTAATGGGTTTTCTTCTAAACTTCAACTTGATGATAAATTGTGATTGCCTATGACTAATTAAGTGTACATTGTTTTTTAATTATTGTTAATTAATGCAATTTCATGTTGATCATGTTCCTTTTCCCCAATTCCCCAAATATTGGATCTTGCTTATGAATTGATGGGAATTGAAGAATGTATGGATTGTTATACTTGTTTTATCTATTCTAATTCATTCATGGACTGCCCGAGGTAATGTATTGTTGGCATTGGATCTATTTATTGAAGAAATCATATTGAACCATATTCCCCGAACCCTAGGTTATAAATTGAAGTTAATTTGGATAGAGATGATGCAGTTGACCTAACTATTGTGTTAATTACTATTGTGTGATGGTATTACACCCATTGTTGGGTTGAAGTGGATGGTTGATGGTAAGACAATGGATGATGGCTTGTGAAGGAGATGGGGGTAAGTCTTTATGATCCTAACCTTTGCTTCAATTATGATTACATGTGTTTAGTGATGAAGTTACATTGAAGTATACTTTATGATGAGATTAATAGGGTTGGTATGATGTTGAATTGAAATGTCTTGACTATGTTTTTTGTGTTGTTGGATAAGATGTAAATGTTATAAGGATGGTGATAACTTACTGATGTGCCTTATTATGATGTGACTATGAAAAGGTTCTAACTTCATATGTATGAATCGTAATAAAAGGACAATACTAATGCAATTCTTATTGAGCTATAATGATGATGGTTATATAAGGGATAAACCCTATGACCTAATTAAGCTATGATCATTAATAAAGGCATTAAAGACATTTCAAAAGGGACTCTAGCTTAGCACCGGGTGAACTTGTATATGAGGGGTGTCGCCTTCCTAAGGAGGGACGGTAGTGTTCACCATAATCCTCATGGGGTGGATAGCCTTATAGTCCAAAAAGGGCATAGAGTGATGTTTCCATGACAGCCTCCAAGCTCCATAAACAATGTTTCCACCATAGGAATACTAGCTAGTGGATCCACCTAGATGCTATGTTCATGTTTCATACTACTTTGGTCGGTAGTCCGCCTTCCATCGGTGTAAGGTTTTACAACACCGAATTCGACACTTAGCTCTTGTGTTCTAAGTCGGTTAAGGCAAGTATTTCCGAAAGTAAAATTAAGTAATGATGTGAACTCTAGTTAGGTTGACTTGAGAGGTTGGCTTAGTCTAGGTAGGGGTATGAGACTCTACCTAGGCATTGCACTAGTTGTCTTTGAGGGAAGTCCTAGAAGGATGTTCTTATGTTATAATGATCTTATAAATGTAATATTATTCTTATGTTGACTTTACATGTTGATGATCCTTTATGATGTTAGTTTTATTGATGAACATGCTATTGGTCTATGTTGCTAAATATGATGATGACTGCTAATGATGCTATGTTATGTTGAGTTGGGCATTACTTGTGATCCTTTGTTTAGCTTACTTGATTGAATAAGGTTATGGGGATTTGCTTGGTCATTGCACTTGTAGGCTAAATGGTGTGTTATGAGCAAGGGTCTTGCTTATATTATGATGTTATGAACTCTTGTATGTGTTGACTTGACTATTACTTGTTAATGTTGGTCTTGTGTCGTACATGGTTTTTACTTATGTATTATGATATTATTGTCTTAAATGGCTTCTTGATTGTGCATAAGGCTTTTCAAAGTACTTTAGCATGGTTTTGATCAAATGTACTCTTTAGCATGATTTCACTTGTTTTATGTGCATATACCCATACTTAGTAAAAGTGTGTGCTAACCCATGTTTGATGTTTACTACAAATGTAGTATTCGGCCGTTGATATTAGAGAAGTCTTTGGAGACTACTTGGATTCTTATCTTCCAAGTTTGGTAGGTCTTTACTTTATGAGGACGATGACATTGTCTACCTATTGAATGCTATTTAGTCTTACACACACTTTGTTCATTCTCATTCATTTTGGTACTATACTTGTAAAGCCTATATGTGGCTATAATTGTTGATGTAACGGCTATGCCCAAATTTTGATACTCTTGTCTAGATGGTTTAATATGAGACAATGTTATAGACTTCTTATTAGACTATCTTATATTATGTATGTGCAATAAAAGTAGAAGACTATGCAATCTCCTTATACAAAGGGTCTGTGTATACTCGATAAATATATATTATGTGTAAGAAAGAGGTCTAAGTAAACCTCAATGTATAAGTAATCAAAAAGTTTTAAAGTTTCTGCATTTTTAACCTATGAATGTAATTATGGATGCTAAGAGGCTAGTATTAGTCCTCTTCAAGGATGACAACACCGATTATGTCTAGGCGGTGCTCCCCGGATGTGAAAAACTTGGTATCAGAGCATCAGGTTGAATATCTTCAGGAACGATGTCTCATTAAACCACATCTATGTAGATTCTTATTCATAACTGTGAAGCGCGCCGCACTTATGAATGAGGAACTATGTGATGCTTAGGAAACTCTCATCTTCTTGTAATCATATGTCCTGGCTCTAGAGTCTACTTATGTGCTTTCACCTAAAACTTTTATGGTGGTTATAGGTATGAATACATGAAGAGAAGCCGCAAGAAGGGCCGAGGATGGCGTTTCTAATGCGGGAGCATAAGACAACCAAGTGCCTCCACTTGAAGAAGTTGTTATGGAAGATCAAGTTCTTGTTTCTCCTCCTCCTATGGCGGATGGGGATATAAGGGTAGCTGTTCTCCAAATGTCCCAAGACATTACAACCCAAGCAAAAGTCGTCACTAATCAAGCACAAGTTATGACGGCCGAAGCTAATCGGGAGGTGGTACCCCAAGGAAACCAACAAATTAGCACCCTGACCTCCCATTTGAGGGATTTCACTATGATGAATCCCCCTATTTTCTATGGGTCCAAAGTTGAGGAAGACACCCAAGAGTTCATCGATGAAGTCTACAAGATTCTCTATGCTATGGTGTTGACTACTAGTGAGAAAGCCGAGTTACACACTTACCAACTCAAAGATGTGTCCCAAACTTGGTATGTCCAATGGAGAGACAATAGGCCTCTAAGGGGTGGTCCAGTGACATGGGAGATTTTCAAGAAGGTTTTTCTTGATCGGTTATTTCCTAGAGAGAAGAGAGAAGCCAAAGTGGAAGAATTCATCAACCTTCGTCAAGGATATATGAGTGTACTTGACTACTCCTTGAAATTTACTAAATTGTCATGATATTCTCCTTCTTTGGTTCCGATCTTAGAGATGAAATGAGCCGCTTTGTTACGGTGGTGTCGGATGAATTGAAAGAAGAATGTTGTTCGGCAATGATACATGATAATATGAACATTTCTCGTCTCATGGTTCATGCTCAACAAGTGGAAGAGACTAGGGTAAAGAGGAAGAGTAGAGATGCAAATAGGGCAAAGCCTTTTGATGGTGGTTCTTCAAAGGGTAAGCTTGATATCCAAGACAATCTTAGGTTTAAAAAAGAGGTTCTCCAATCAAGTTACTTCAAAGTTCCCTAAGGCTCGTGATGATAGGGTGTCTAACCCTAAAAAGGGAAGGGGTACTAGTTGACCAAGTAAAAAGCCAACTTGTGAAAAGTGTGGGAAGAATCATTATGGTGATTGCCTCATTGGGACGGACAATTGCTTTAGTTGTGGTAAAAGTGGGCACAAAGTTAGAGATTTCCCAAATTTGAAGGGGCAAGACAAGGGTAGTGCTCAAGCTAAAGCAAGTGGTTCTAATGATGCTCCGATGAAGAATCACTTCAATGCTCTCCGCTTTAGAGGTGAGCAAGAGACTTCTCCCAATGTGGTGACCGGTATGTTGAAAGTCTTTTCTATTGATGTATATGCTTTACTTGATACCAGTACTAATTTGTCATTTGTTACTCCTCTAGTAGCTAAAAAGTTTAACATTTTGCCCGATATCTTGAATGAACCTTTTATGGTCACTACCCCGATGGGTGAGTCGGTTGTTGCTAAGAGAGTATATAGAAATTGTCCTATAATGTCACCCAATAGATTTACTCATGTGGAGTTAGTAGAACTCAATGTGGTTGATTTTGATTTTATTTTGGGTATGGATTGGTTGCATTCTTGTTTCGCGTCCATAGATTGTAGAACAAGGGTGGTGAAGTTTAACTTTCCAAATGAACCCGTTGTAGAGTGGAAGGGGAAAAACTCTATTCCTAGAGGTCTAATCATTTCTAGTTTGAAAGCTTGTAGGATGATCTCTAAAGGGTGTTTATACCACATAGTAAGAGTCCAAGATTTAGACTCCAAAATTCCTCTGATTGAGTCGGTCCCCCTAGTGAGAGATTTTCTAGAGGGTTTTCCAAATGATCTTCCCGGTATTCCACACGAACGAGAAATCGATTTTGGTATCAAATTGCTACCGGATACAAATACCATTTCAATTCCTCCTTATCGCATGGCTCCGGCCGAATTTAAAGAGTTGAAGGCTCATCTCAAAGACTTACTAGACAAGGGCTTTATTCGGCCTAGTATTTCTCCGTGGGTGCTCTGGTATTGTTTGTGAAAAAGAAAGATAGTCCCTTAGAATGTGTATCTATTACCGTCAACTCAACAAAGTCACAATCAAGAACAAGTATCCTTTCCCTCGGATTGATGATTTATTTGATCAACTCCAAGGTGCGAGTTACTTTTCAAAGATTGACTTGAGATCGAGATATCACCATGTAAGACCTTGGAAATAGCTTAGGTGTTCTAGAGCCTAATATGTTGGTCTTAGTGTTCTAAGGTCCTAAATATGTTTAATATGAGGTATAGAGGCAGTAGCTAAAATATTAGAGGTGTTGGAAGTCAAACGTCAAGGGATGACTAAGACGTTTGACGACTAAGTCACCTAATTGTCTAAAATATGGTTCTATGTGTTTATGTGTGTTGCATGGTGTTTTAAGGTTCTTAATAGAGTTATTATATCATGTATAGGTAGTGGTTAAAGTTTCGTGAAGTTTGGAGGCCAAACGACCAAGAACGTCCAAGGCATTCGAAAGATGTGCCTTGAGTCGACCTTGTATGTCTAGGCGAGTTTAGTTAAGTTTTACGTGTTCGTTTTGGATGAAATTCATGTGAGAGGTTTTAAAATCATAGATTATCATATTTGGGTTGGAAACGTTCGGGAAATTATCCCTAAGGACCATCAAAGGGTCCTTGAGGAAAGGACCCAAAATCTGATGGCAGGCTGTCCCAGGCAGCCTTGGCGGCGGAGCTGTCAACGGCCAGTCATGGCTGTGACGCCCCGTCACAAGGGTTTAGTCATGGGGACCTTGTCCAAGGGTGTAGGGGAACCCTTGTCAAGCCATAGGAGCTTGCAAAGGATGGCCATGATGGGCCGTGTCACCCGTGACGCCCCGTCACAAGCCAGGCGTCGCAGCCAAGTCCCTGTGCGCAGACTTACTGCCAAGTTAGGGGTGAATTGGTAAATTCACCCCATGTCTAAATAAGAGTTTAGGCGGTTGTTTAGGGGTCTTATGTGTATTTTAATTAACTATTTAAGTGGTTAAGACCCTAGAGACTTCATTATTCTTCTAAAATCACAACCCAAAGTCTCTTAGAAATCCTAAAACCTCCATTGAACACTCCATTGAAGAGGAAGTTTGGTGAGGGGTTCTTCAGTGGAAATTTTTCATCAAAGTGAAGAATTATAATCCTTGAGGTATGGCTTTTGATCCTTGAAACTTATTTCATCAAGGAGCCCAATCCTCAAAGTGTTTTACAAAGTTTTCTAAAGTGAATTGTCCAATTTCGGGATTCCACCATGGGTTTTTGCATAAATGATTTCTAAACATTGAATTATGATCTAATTGATATTGTATTGATGATTTCAACATAAATTACCTATGAACCCATGTGAATTGATGAACCCTAGTTTTGACTACTTTTGGGGTTACTTGATATTAAACTTATATTGATGGATTGTTGTGTAGTTTCTTATGGGCTTTCTAATGATATAAGAATTATGTTCAATTGATATGTAATTGATATTATATTGTTAAACCTAGATTGAATTGATGTAGATTCATTGAGTTTTATGGTTTCTGCTTTGAATTATTGTCCATGGCCATGGGTAAGGGCCTTGTGATGTTAAATTGGTTGATTTGGCATTGATTTGAAGTATTGATATGGGGATCAAGGTATGCTGCCCCATTTTCCTTAATTTGATATTAATTATACTTCGATTCTATTGTGATTGGTATGGTCCACTTATGGTGGCGGTGTTATGTGTTTTATTTGCAATTTATGTGGCCTTGTCGGCGTTACTTTAAGCAATATTATGAGCATGGCCTTATTGGCAACTACTTGAAATTATGTGGCTAGTTGTGTAGTTGATGATGTGAAGTATGGCATGACTTATCTACATGTGAAGTTATATAGTCATGTATGTATTCTTCTATTTATGTTGCCTTAAGTGATCATGTTAGACTATGACTTTGACATTATGAGTGTAGTGTTAGGTTAAGTCTTGGTTATTCCTACTTGACTTTATGAGTCTATGTGGAGTATATTAATGATGTTATGATGATATATAGGATGACTTGAATATGTTAGGTTATTTTAGAAGTATTTCTAGAATGACTTGTATTATGGGTTAAAAGTGAAGTATGTGATGCCTTGTCTTGGTTGACTTGTATCTCTTACTTGATGTATATATGGTTATGAGTATGTGATGTGTTGATATAGGGTGTTATAACTCTTAGTCTTGAATAAATAAATATAAGTGAGACCTTAATGATAAGAAGGTCAAGTTTATGTGGAACCTTGAACTTAGTGGCGAGGTTATGAATTGTGAAGTAGTTAGCCGTAATGGTATCCTTCATGTTATGAGTGATGGACTTAGGGATGGTTGGCTGGAACGGCATCATATCATACCTTAGGAAAATCGCTATGAGCTTCTTGTCGCTAAAGTGAGATATGCCCTAGTGGAACTTGCTTTGGTAGGGTGAATGTAAAGGGGGTCATGAACTAGATAAGGGACCTATTTATATGAACCTTAATGTGAATTAATCTATGAGAACAAAGGCTAGCACCGAGTGAGTATGAGTAAGGTGGAAGTGGATTCAATTAAAGAAGAGATTTAATGCTTCGTACACTCTTCATATTCCTTAAACATGTGCCTACATGGGATGTGTCCAAGTTCTACCATTGGCAAGTAGAACAACATCATCGAAGTAGGATAGAACTTCGGATTCCATGTCTTGCTACCATGCTCTATGTTGATTATTGCCTATTCTCATCATGTGGAATACCTTTTAGCATTAGATAAGTTTATGACGTTTAGGTGGTGGTATGGGACGCTCTCTAGACATTGCACAATAGACTTTAAAGGTGTTATGTAGAGTTCCTAGGTCTTGTCCAAAGACCATTATGTGAGTGTCTTATGTGATGCTTTATGTGAGTGTCTTATGTGATGTATGCGTCTTAATGAACTAATGAACTACTGACCTATGTAGTAACTATGTAAATGGTTGAGTACCTAATCTAAAGTGACTTAAGCATTCCTTAGCTAAAGTGTGAGGAGGACATGAAAGTATAGTCTCTTCATGTCTTATCTTTGGAAGTCTTGAGGATGACTCTAGTTAGGGAAGTTGGTTAATCTTGTTGACATGATCTAAACCTTAGGAAGTCTTAAGGACTATTTAGGTAATCTTGGAGAGGTCATTGTACTATGGACATATCTTCTTGATTTACTTAAGTGGGTCTTTTGATAGGCTTTGGAAGGAGAATGTCTTGTAATCTAAGTGTTGGTGTGTTTAGTGAGAATGATTCTGTTTGAGGTAGTCTATTGGATCTCTTGTGTGTGTGTGTAAGGGATTGTATGGGCGGTCGCTCCACACTTACTCAAGTGAACCTTGGAATTGACCTTTGGTAGAAGAATCTTGCATAGATGTTTATGATTGTTTCTAAGTATGTATGTGACTCATCGTAGGTAATCTTAAGGATCGTTTAGGCACATCTAGAGAGGGTGTATGGGCGGTCTCTCTTTGTGTGACTTAAGTGAATCTTAGGATGACTTTAAGTGAGGGAATTACTTGCTAGAAGATGTTAAAAGGGAAGGTTTGGACTTCACTGTAACAGTGAAGGGACTTCACTGTAACAGTGAAGGGACTTTACTGTACAGTGAAGTGAACTCCCTGTAAAGTGAGCCTTTAAATGTTATCTTTGATTAAATGTTATCTTATGTGGTTCTTAATTGCTAAATGATGTTCTTGTGATTAAACTATGATTTCTAAATGAAAAGATGCATATTTCCAATAAAGTCCGTTTTCATGATTTTATGAATATAGCCATACTTAGTACATGTGGTTGTACTAATTCGATGCTTTATTTTCTATCTATAGTCCTTGGTAGGTAAGGAGCTTTTGGAGAAGAAGACTTGGGCTTAGAAGAATCGTCCGAGTAGAAGAATTGAAGTATGTCCTCATCTGTATCGAGGGCATATATGTCATCTTATGTTTCTTTTATGAAGTATTGTAATAAGTTTATGTTATTTCTATTTTCGTATTAAAGTACTCTTGTGTCATAAGATGATGAGATTGAGACTTAGCATTTCTATTACTTTTATATGAAAGAGGTTTTTAAAGACTATATTATGTTTTTGTGAAAAGTTTTAATTTCCGCACTACTTTTCACTATGTATATGCAATGAATGATATGAATGAGGCTTGTCTGAGAACTCTGAGAGTTCGACGACGCCGATCGCAATCAAAGATTGCACCCTATCTTCTAGTGTATGGTCTCAGGTTGTGACAAAGTTGGTATCAGAGCATAAGTTGGTGAAAGTAGTATTAGGTATCAAAAAGTCTCATCAAGTCACGTCTAGTAGAGTCTTGACCATCGGTGTGAGTCGCGACACATCTATGGGCAAGAGGCTATAGGACGATAGAGTTTCCCTTCTTTTCTACTCCTATATCGTGCGGTAGAGTAATGTTATGATTATCCTTCTTATGAGTTTCCTTGTGTTTACTAGGAGGATGGCCTCTAGAAGGTTGGAAGAGAAGAGGGTGAATGAGGAAGTTCTTCCTCAAGTTGATCAAGTTGAGCAAGGTGCTCAAGGTGGGCAAGGTGTTCAAGGTGCTGAAGGTGATAAAGTGCCTCCCCAAGGTGATCATGTCCCTAATGTGGGTGGAGGTGATGAGGTACCGGAGTTGTCTAATAGGGTGATTGGAGAAGCTTTGATGGCTTTAGCTCAAGCCGTAACTACTCAAATCAATTTGAGTATGGTGCCTAGGGTTATGGAGAGCACTATGACTTCTAGGTTGAGAGACTTTGGGAGGATAAATCCTCCTATCTTTCTTAGCTCTAAGGTGACTGAGGATGCCCAAGAATTTCTTGATGGTGTGTACAAAGTTTTGAGTGCTATGGGGGTTACATCTAGGGAGAAGGCGGAGTTGGCTTCATATCAATTGAGAGATGTGTCTCAAATTTGGTACACTCAATGGAAGGACAATAGGCCGGAAGATTCGGGTCCTATTGAGTGGGAAGAGTTTAAGGGAGCTTTTCTTGGCAAGTAATTTCCCCGAGAGAGAAGATAAGTCAAGGTGGAGGAGTTTGTTAATCTCAAGCAAGGCAATATGAGTGTTGAGGAGTACTCTTTGAAATTCTCGAGATTGTCTAGGTATGCTCCTTCTCTTGTGTCCAATCCAAGAGACGAAATGAGTCGCTTTTGTACCGGAGTAGCCGATTTCGTGAAGGAAGAATGTCGTACCGCTATGCTTCATGATAATATGAATCTATCTAGACTCATGGTGTATGCACAATCTATTGAGGAGTATAAACTTAGAAGGATGGCTAGAAGTTTGAAAAGGGGTGTTGCTAGTGACCAAGTGCAACCTAGCTTCAAGAAGAGAGTTCAATCTCAAGATGGACCTAGAGTTCCTAACAAGAAGTTTGAGAAAGGAGGTGTTTCTAAGGATAGCAAGCCTACTTGTGCCAATTGTGGCAAGAGTCACTATGGTGAATGTTTATTGGGTATCGGTAGTTGCTTTGGTTGTGGAAAGGATGGGCACAAAGTGAGAGATTGTCCAAACATTGCTTCTAGGAAGGAGGGCAAGAGGGTTGAGCCTAGTGTTCCAAAGGATGATGCTCCAACTAAGAGGCGTTTCTATGCACTCCGAGCTAGAATTGAGAAGTCGGGTGATGGTGATGATGATGTTGGTAAGTTCTTGTTTCTCTTTTGATAGTATGAGTTCCTTCTAAGTGGGGGAGTATGATTTGTAGATGGGATAGAATTTCTTGAATTGTTGCATGTGCATGATGTTTAGGAGTTTGGTTGAAATTGAATTTCATTTACTTCTTGCATCGTGTGTTGTATGAAGCTTTGAGCATGTTGTATGATGTGTTTACATGATGTTATCTTGCATTCTAGCATGTCTATATAAAGAATTGCCTAAAAATTTCATTTTTGGAAGATTTGCAAAAATTCACTGTTGCTAGATATATATACTGTTCACTGTAATTTTTTTGAGAAAATGACTATTTGATTCTTTGGTCTAAAATTCTTGTTATGTGGTTAGAAATGATGTATATGAGTATGATGTTGAATATAAAATGAGTTTTTGCTATTTGGATTGAAGCATGTGAGTTTTGTAGCATAATGAGTTATAGAATTGTTTTCTAGTTGCTTGTTGTGTTGTGAATCTCTTGATTATGTGAAATTGATGGTTTCTTCTTGATAATGTGTTATATGTATTGGTTATGTACAGCTAGTTGAATCTCTAATCTTTGAAGTGTTCGGAGAGTGGCAAGTGTCATTCAAGGACGAATGTGTCCAAGTGGGGGAGATTGTAAGACCTTGGAAATAGCTTAGGTGTTATAGAGCCCAATATGTTGGTATTAGTGTTCTAAGGTCCTAAATATGTTTAATATGTGGTATAGAGGTAGTAGCTAAAATATTAGAGGTGTTGGAAGTCAAACGTCAAGGGATGACTAAGACGTTTGACGACTAAGTCACCTAATTGTCTAAAATGTGGTTCTATGTGTTTATGTGTGTTTCATGGTGTTTTAAGGTTCTTAATAGAGTTATTATATCATGTATAGGCAGTGGTTAAAGTTTCGTGATGTTTGGAGGTCAAACGACCAAGAACGTCCAAGGCATTCGAAAGATGTGCCTTGAGTTCACCTTGTACGTCTAGGCGAGTTTCGTTAAGTTTTACGTGTTCGTTTTGGATGAAATTCATGTGAGAGGTTTTAAAGTCATAGAATATCATATTTGGGCTGGAAACGTCCGGGAAATTATCCCCAAGGACCATCAAAGGGTCCTTGAGGAAAGGACCCAAAATCTGATGGCAGGCTGTCCCAGGCAGTCTTGGCGGCGGAGCTGTCAACGGCCAGTCATGGCTGTGACGCCCCGTCACAAGGGTTTCGTCATGGGGGCCTTGTACAAGGGTGTAGGGGGAACCCTTGGCAAGCCACAGGATCTTGCAACAGATGGGCATGACGGGCCGTTTCACCCGTGACGCCCCGTCACAAGCCAGGCGTCACAGCCAAGTCCCTGTGCGCAGACTTACTGCCAAGTTAGGGGTGAATTGGTATATTCACCCCATGTCTAAATAAGAATTTAGGCGGTTGTTTAGGGGTCTTATGGGTATTTTAATTAACTATTCAGGTGGTTAAGACCCTAGAGACTTCATTATTCTTCTAAAATCAAAACCCAAAGTCTCTTAGAAATCCCAAAACCTCCATTGAAGACTCCATTGAAGAGGAAGCTTGGTGAGGGGTTCTTGAGTGGAAATTCTTCATCAAAGTGAAGAATTATCATCCTTGAGGTATGGCTTTTGATCCTTGAAACTTATTTCATCAAGGAGCCCAATACTCAAAGTGTTTTACAAAGTTTTCTAAAGTGAATTGTCAAATTTCGGGATTCTACCATGGGTTCTTGCATAAATGATTTCTAAACATTGAATTATGATCTAATTGATATTGTCTTGATGATTTCAACATAAATTACCTATGAACCCATGTGAATTGATGAACCCTAGTTTTGACTACTTTTTGGGTTACTTGATATTAAACTTATATTGATGAATTGTTGTGTAGTTTCTTATGGGCTTTCTAATGATATAAGAATTATGTTCAATTGATATGTAATTGATATTATATTGTTAAACCTAGATTGAATTGATGTAGATTCATTGAGTTTTATGGTTTTTGCTTTGAATTATTGTTCATGGCAATGGGTAAGGGTCTTGTGATGTTGAATTGGTTAATTTGGCATTGATTTGAAGTATGGATATGGGGATGAAGGTATGCTGCCCCGTTTTCCTTAATTTGGTATTAATTATACTTCGATTCTATTGTGATTGGCATGGTCCACATATGGTGGCGGTGTTATGTGTTTTATTTGCAATTTATGTGGCCTTGTCGGCGTTACTTTAAGCAATATTATGAGCATGGCCTTATTGGCAACTACTTGAAGTTATGTGGCTAGTTGTGTAGTTGATGATGTGAAGTATGGCATTACTTATCTACATGTGAAGTTATATAGTCATGTATGTATTCTTCTAGTTATGTTGCCTAAGTGATCATGTTAGACTGTGACTTTGACATTATGAGTGTAGTGTTAGGTTAAGTCTTGGTTATTCCTACTTGACTTTATGAGTCTATGTGGAGTATATTAATGATGTTATGATGATATATAGGATGACTTGAATATGTTAGGTTGTTTTAGAAGTGTTTCTAGAATGGCTTGTATTATAGGTTAAAAGTGAAGTATGTGATGTCTTGTCTTGGTTGACTTGTATCTCTTACTTGATGTATATATGGTTATGAGTATGTGATGTGTTGATATAGGGTGTTATAACTCTTAGTCTTGAATAAATAAATATAAGTGAGACCTTAATGATAAGAAGGTCAAGTTTATGTGGAACCTTGAACTTAGTGGCGAGGTTATGAATTGTGAAGTAGTTAGCCATAATGGTATCCTTCATGTTATGAGTGATGGACTTGGGGATGGTTAGCTGAAATGGCATCATATCATACCTTAGGAAAATCGCTATGAGCTTCTTGTCGCTAAAGTGAGATATGCCCTAGTGGAACTTGCTTTGGTAGGGTGAATGTAAAGGGGGTCATGAACTAGATAAGGGACCTATTTATATGAACCTTAATCTGAATTAATCTATGAGAACAAAGGCTAGCACCGAGTGAGTATGAGTAAGGGGGAAGTGGATTCAATTATAGAAGAGATTGAATGCTTCGTACACTCTTCATATTCCTTAACCATGTGCCTACATGGGATGTGTCCAAGTTCTACCATTGGCAAGTAGAACAACCTCATCGAAGTAAGATAGAACTTCGGATTCCATGTCTTGCTACCATGGTCTATGTCGGTTATTGCACATTCTCATCAAGTGGAATACCTTTTAGCATTAGATAAGTTTATGAGGTTTAGGTGGTGGTATGGGACGCTATCTAGACATTGCACAATAGACTTTGAAGGTGTTATGTGGAGTTCCTAGGTCTTGTCCAAAGACCATTATGTGATCCATTATGTGAGTGTCTTATGTGATGCTTTATGTGAGTGTCTTATGTGATGTATGAGTCTTAATGAACTAATGAACTAATGACCTATGTAGTAACTATGTAAATGGTTGAGTACCTAATCTAAAGTGACTTAAGCATTCCTTAGCTAAAGTGTGAGGAGGACATGAAAGTATGGTCTCTTCATGTCTTATCTTTGGAAGTCTTGAGGATGACTCTAGTTAGGGAAGTTGGTTAATCTTGTTGACATGATCTAAACCTTAGGAAGTCTTAAGGACTATTTAGGTAATCTTGGAGAGGTCATTGTACTATGGACATATCTTCTTGATTTACTTAAGTAGGTCTTTTGATAGGCTTTGGAAGGAGAATGTCTTCTAATCTAAGTGTTGGTGTGTTTAGTGAGAATGATTCTATTTGAGGTAGTCTATAGGATCTCTTGTGTGTGTGTGTGTGTAAGGGATTGTATGGGCGGTCGCTCCACACTTACTCAAGTGAACCTTGGAATTGACCTTTGGTAGAAGAATCTTGCATAGATGTTTATGATTGTTTCTAAGTATGTATGTGACTCATCGTAGGTAATCTTATGGGTCGTTTAGGCACATCTAGAGAGGGTGTATGGGCGGTCTCTGTTTGTGTGACTTAACTGAATCTTAGGATGACTTTAAGTGAGGGAATTACATGCTAGAAGATGTTAAAAGGGAAGGTTTGGATTTCACTGTTATTGTAACAGTGAAGGGACTTCACTGTACAGTGAAGGGACTTCATTGTACAGTGAAGTGTACTCACTGTAAAGTGAGCCTTTAAATGTTATCTTTGATTAAATGTTATCTTAGGTGGTTCTTAATTGCTAAATGATGTTCTTATGATTAAACTATGATTTCTAAATAAAAATATGGATATTTCCAATAAAGTCTGTTTTCATGATTTTATGCATATAGCCATACTTAGTACATGTGGTTATACTAATTCCATGCTTTATTTTCTATCTATAGTCCTTGGTAGGTAAGGAGCTTTTGGAGAAGAAGACTTGGGCTTAGAAGAATAGTCCGAGTAGAAGAACTGAAGTATGTCCTCATTTGTATCGAGGGCATATATGTCATCTTATGTTTCTTTTATGAAGTATTGTAATAAGACTATGTTGTTTCTATTTTTGTATTAAAGTACTCTTGTGTCTTAAGATGATGAGATTGAGACTTAGCATTTCTATTACTTTTATATGAAAGAGGTTTTTAAAGACTATTATTATGTTTTTGTGAAAAGTTTTAATTTCCGCACTACTTTTCACTATGTATATGCAATGAATGATATGAATGAGGATTGTATGAGAACTCTGAGAGTTCGATGACGCCGGTCGCAATCCAAGATTGCACCCTATCTTCTAGGGTATGGTCTCGGGTTGTGACACACCAACTTAGGGTGAGAGGTGAAGATATTCCCAAGACGACATTTCGAACAACATATGGTCACCATGAGTTCTTAGTAATGTCCTTTGGTCTCGCTAATGCTCCTGTGGCGTTTATGGACCTAATGAATAGGGTGTTTCGAAGTTACATAGATTCATTTGTCATTGTATTCATTGACGACATCTTGGTATATTCGAAAAATGAGGGTGAACACATGAATCACTTGAGGGTGGTGTTGCAAGTGCTTAAGGAACACTAATTATTTGCCAAGTATAACAAATGTGAGTTTTGGTTGTGGTCGGTAGCATTTCTTGGTCATATCATCTCTAGTGAAGGTGTAGAGGTTGATCCAAGGAAGACCAAAGCGGTGAAAAATTGGCCTAGACCTTTGGCTCCTATGAATATTAGTTTCTTAGGCCTAGCAAGTTATTTAGAAGGTTTGTCGACGAGTTTGCATCCATTGCGTCCCCTTTGACAAACTTGACCCAAAAGAATGTGAAATTTGAATGGTCGGAGGCATGTGAAAGGAGCTTCCAAATGTTGAAGGATAGGCTTAATTTTACTCTAGTGTTGAATCTACGGAGGTACTAAGGGTTTAGTGGTCTATTGTGATGCATCTCGAGTTGGGTTGGGGTGTGTTCTTATGCAATATGGCAAAGTTATAGCCTATGCTTCTAGGCAACTCAAAGTTCATGAGAAGAATTACCCGACTCATGACCTTGATTTAGCGGCCGTTGTATTTGCCTTGAAAATATGGAGGCATTATCTCTATGGGGTTCATGTTGATGTGTATGTGGATCATAAAAGACTATAATATGTATTCACTCAAAAGGAGTTGAATCTCCGGCAATGGAGATGGTTAGAGTTGTTGAAAGACTATGACATGAGTGTTCTCTATCACCCCGGCAAGGATAATGTTGTAGGGGATGCTCTAAGTCGATTGTCCATGGGAAATGTGTCCCATGTGGAAGAATCCAAAAGAAACCTAGTGAAAGATGTTCATAGGTTGGCTCGTTTAGTGGTTCGAATTGAAAGTTCTCCAAATGGTGGTATGTTGGTACATCATAACTCTGAGTCGTCTTTGGTGGTTGAGGTGAAGTCTAAGCAACAGCTTGATCCATTATTTTTGGAGTTGAAAGAATCGGTTCTTGGTAAGATGAATCAGTTATTCTCCCAAAGGGGGGATGGTGTTCTTAGGATCATGGAAGATTGTGTGTGCCTAATGTGGATGATTCGAGTAGTAGGATCCTTGAGGAAGCTCATGGAGTCCGTTACTCTATTCATCCGGGTTATACAAAGATGTACCATGACCTTAGAGAAGTGTTTTGGTGGGATGACCTAAAAAGTGTTATTGTGGAGTTTCTTACAAAATTTCCCAATTGTCAACAAGTGAAGGCCGAGCACCAAAAGATGAGTGGTCTACTACCAGAAATCCAAATTCCTACTTAGAAGTGGGAAGATGATAATATGAATTTTGTAGTAGGTTTTCCTCGAACTCGAAAGCAATATGACTCTATATGGGTGGTAGTGGATAGATTGACCAAATCCTCTCACATTATTCCTGTCAAGTCTACTTTCTCGGCGAGGATTATGCAAAGATCTATATTGATAAAAAAGTGAGTCTTCATGGAGCTCCTTTGTCCATCATATCATATAGAGGTGCTCAATTCACATCTAGGTTTTCGAGGTCATTTCAAGATGTTTGGGTACTCAAGAGAAGTTAAGCACCGCTTTTCATCTTCAAACTGATGGTGAAGCGGAGAGGACTATTCAAACTCTGGAAGATATGCTTAGAGCTTGTATCATTGACTTTAAGGGAAATTGGGATGAGCACTTGCCTTTAGTGGAGTTCTCATATAACAATAGTTTTCGTTCATCCATCTCTATGACTCCTTATGAAGCCTTGTAAGATAGGAGGTGTAGATATCTTATTGGATGGTTTGAGGTTGGCCAGTCTTCCCTTATTGGTCCCGACTTGATCTATAAGACCTTAGAGAAAGTTCATATCATAAGGAACCATTTGCAAACAACATATAGTCGGCAAAAGTCTTATGTCGATCATAGGGGAAGAGACCTTGAATTCGAAGAAGGTGATATGGTGTATTTTAAAATTTTTCCTATGAAAGGGGTGGTTAGATTTGGCAAGAAAGGGAAGTTAATTCCTCGTAATGTGGGTCCCTATGAAATTTTGCAAAGGGTTAGCAAGGTTGCATACGAGTTGAAACTCCCTAGTGAACTATCTTCGATTCATCCGGTTTTTCATGTATCTATGCTTAAGAAGTGAATTGGTAATCCCGAGTCCATTGTTCCTATTGAAGGTCTTGGTGTGAACGAGAACCTCTCCTATGAGAAGGTTACGGTTGAAATCCTTGATTTTCAAGTGAAGAGGTTGAGAAACAAAGAGGTGGCCTCCGTAAAAGTGTTATGGAGAAACGACCTAGTTGAGGGAGCAACATGGGAGGCCTAGGCCGACATGAAGTACCGTTATCCTCATCTCTTTACTAGTGAAGGTTAGTTGTTCTTGCTAATAATAAAAATAATGACTAAATTTGAAGTTGCTTTGATTTTTGGTGAAGTTTTGCAAAAAAAAATGCTTATGTTATAGTGAAGTATGCCTTTAGGCTTGAAAATTTCCAGTTCTTCTAGTTGTGAGTTATGTTGTGCATTTTGATATGGTGAGTCTTTATGAAATGATGTTACGCATGTTCGTAAGTTGAGTTTTGGTATAGTTGACTCATATATGGTATGTTGAGCTCATATTGTTGTGAGAAGGAAAATTTCTCATATTATGATGTTGAGCTTTATGTGTAGTAATTGGGGTCTTGCTATGTGTAAATGCCATGATTGATATTATAATTCAAGTTATTATGTATTGTTGTTGGTTGGGATGCTAGTCTTGAGTCATTCTTTTCCTTCCAAAAGATTTTGGTTTCATACGGGAACGAATGTTCCTAAAGAGTGTAGGGGGGGATAATGTAACACTCTGAAAGTCTAAGACGTGTCATAGATCCTAACATAGGTGTAAAAAGGTTTAGACAATGTTTTAAGACCATATATAATGTATATAAGTCATTTAGGAAGTTTAAGAATCAAAACTTCAAGAAACGTCCAAGACGTCCGAGAGCTAGTCTAATTGAACTAGTGAAACGTCCTTAGTTTCAAAAAGGTTTAGGAGTGGTATATAAAGTCTAAAACTTGTAAAATTACATTAAATAGGTAAAAGCAGGTATATAGAGTAAAAATTCCAGGTCCGACCCGCCAATGGTCGCCTTAGGGGTCCAAGAAAGGACCCCAAACTTTGCTTGGTAAGCTACCAAGGCTGCAGCCAAATTACACATAGGTGAAACAAGTCCGTATCGCGGGCTTGGGTGGCTTTTGGTCAAATCTCAAGTTCGGGTCATGAGAAGGTCGGGGAATCTACTGTCTCGAAAATTTATTTAAAAATTCATGCGGGAACAGCTCCGCATCGCGGACTTGTTCCCCGACAAAAATCTGAAATTTGGATTTGAAGTTTGACTTCATTAAAGGGTCAACTTTAGTGAGGGGTGTTTTGGGTATTTCATTGGGGGTGTATATATTGATTTCCAATCAGTTTTCCCTCACTTTTAGTCACTCAAATGAAATACCCAAATCAAAACCCAAAAGCTCTCACCTCTCTCTAGCTTCTCTCTCTATTTATCCTCCATTGAAGGAAGAAGAAATCTTGAAGAAGAAGACCAATTTCTCTAGTATTTCACTTTAATTTGGTGGATTATCTTCATTAAGGTATGGGTTCTTCACTCTTGGGTTTCCTTTCTCGAAGGGGTCCTCTCAAAGTTTATTTCTAAAACACCCAATTCCAAGGGTTTTTCTATTCTAATGGGTTTTCTTCTAAACTTCAAATTTGATATAAGTTGTGATCGCCTATGACTAATTAAGTGTATATTGTTTGTTAATTGATGTAATTGATACAATTTCATGTTATCATGTTCCTTTTCCCCAATTCCCCAAATATTGGATCTTGCTTATGAATTGATGGAAATTGAAGAATGTATGGATTGTTTTACTTGTTTTATCTATTCTAATTCTTTCATGGACTGCCTAGGGTAATGTTTTGTTGGGATTGGATCTATTTCTTGAAGAATTATTGATGAACCCTATTCCCCTAAACCTAGGTTATGAATTGAAGTTAATTTGGATAGTGATGATGCAATTGACCTAGCTATTCTGTTAATTACTATTGTGTGATGGTATTACACCCATTGTTGTGTTGAATTGGATGGTTGATGGTAAGACCATGGATGATGTCTTGTGAAGTATATTGGGGTAAGTATTTATGATCCTAACCTTTGCTTCAATTATGATTACTTGTGTTTAGTGATGAAGTTACATTGAAGTATACCTTATGATGAGATTAATAGATTTGGTATGATGTTGAACTGAAATTTCTTGACTATGTTTTTTGTGTTGTTGGATAAGATGTAAATGTTATAAGGATGATGATAACTTACCAATATGCCTTATTATGATGTGACTATGAAAAGGTGCTAACAATATGATGTTACATTATCCCCCCCTTAGGAACATTCGTCCCCGAATGACACTACTCTTTACTAACAATAAGTATGTCATCTATAGAACGTACGTATACATAGGTACTTCAATACTTCGACTAGTGAATATATGATTCACATACTAACATGATGGTACACATCCTTGAAACCTACTAGTAGCTTTACATTAATAGACTAAAGAATCCTTTCCTGAACTAGTCTCATTAAAGCATATAACATAAGTCACCATATAAGTCATACAATTCAGCAACCAACATGATGACTCAAACATATTAACTTCATACTAGTGCATAACCACCATACACAGTAAAATATATGAAAGACTAATTAAGGCTACGCACCAGAGGCTTCATCAGAAGTGCCTTCCCCTGCACCCCTAGACTTGAGTGCGAAGAATCGTTGCCTCCTTGGAGCCTCTTCATTTGGACCATTAGGCTGAACTCTCTCCTTCCCTTGTTCTTGACTTCTCCTATTCGGGCAATCCTTCACCATGTGACCTGGTTTTCTACAACTGTAACAAGCATTAGAGCCCATCATACACTCTCCTCCATGCTGTCTACCATACTTCCTGCAAGGTTGCCTTTCCTTAGGTGTATATATTCCCTTGTTTCTCTTATCTCTGGACTCGGAATCCCTATCATAGCGACCATTAGGTGAACTTGACTCCCCTTGGTGGGAGAGTCTCTTCTTAAACCTTGGCTGCTCACGGACGCCAAAGTTGTTTCTGTGGCCTCCATGGCTGGGACCTGCCTGTTCTTGAGGCTTAGGCCTCCTAGAATCATGAATACCTCTCTTTCTGCGTCTGTCCTCTACCTGCTGGACATGCACCATCAACCTGGAAAGATCCATATTATCATGGAGCATTGCGGATCGACACTCCTCCTCCATGTCTCCATTGATTCCTGTGAGGAACCTGCTCATCTCATCCCTGCTGTTAGAAACCAGGGAAGTAGCATACCTGGATGATTTGTACAAAGTTCAGTATTATCCTCATTCTTGCTATTAAATACTAGGGAAAATAACATACCTTGACAGCTTAACACACTTCAGGGAATACTCCCTCACTGTCATAGAGCCTTGTTTAAGGTTGATGAATTCCTCAACCTTGGCCTCCCTCATCTCCCTAGGAAAGAATCTCTCCAGAAATGCTGTCTTGAACAACCCCCATGTGACTGGGACTCCACCTAAGACACGGCTATCTTGCCACATCTTGCACCAAGTCTGTGCAACATCCTTGAGCTGATAGGAAGCCAACTCAGCCTTCTCAATATCAGTGGCCCCCATAGCCACCAGGATCTTATGATTCTCATCCACAAACTCCTGGGGATCCTCTGATGTCCTAGACCCTGTGAAAATAGAAGGATTCATCCTCGTGAAATCCCTCAGCCTGTCAGCCATGCTACGAACCGGTGGGTTCTCCCTCTGAACATCCTGCCGGTTGACCTGGGCAGTCATAGCCTGGGCCTGCATAGTAATGGCATGTGCCATCTGGGCCAGAGATGCCCTCACCTCAGCATCAGTCAACCCAGCTGGATTAACTGGCACAACCACTCCTTCAGCTGGAGCCTGGGGTGGAATTCGGTTAGCCCCAGCAGCCGCTCCTCCTCTCCTCTGACCATTAGCTCTCCTAGTGTTCATTATCTGAAAAACAACAAGGATTGATGTTAGAAACACTCATAACACCAAGAACTCAGACATTAGGAAAATCACGATAAGATTAGAAGAAGGGAAATTTTCCTACGCATCATGCAGTCTCTAATCCAGGATAGTGGTGCACTTCACTACCATGAGTTAGAAACTACTCAATGTGGTTGATGTGAACTTATTATTTTTGTAATTTAACCTAGTGCTCTGATACCAACTTTGTCACGACTGGAATCTAGACCCCAGACGAGACCGGCGTCGTTGACCTCTCAGAGGTCGCAGACAAGCCTACTTACGTCATTCTTACTTTACATAGGTTAATTTTAGCTGAAAATTTGAAACTTTTTGTTTCCTAACATACTTATAGAAACATTCTCATTAATACGTAATTGTTCACCATCAACCATCTAACATTAAGAGATAAGCAACTGAAAGAAATAGTTCAATTCTTATTAAGCGTATAATTGCCAAAGTGGCAGCAATACATAGTCTGAAGAAAAACAGGAAAGAAACGCTAGTGGAACATGCTCCACTAGCTCAACTCTAAAAACTAAGCTAGAATATAAAACAGTAGCATCCTCGAAAGCATGAGGACCTACAAACTCCGGATGAATGTTGGACGTCCGGATAACTGCAACGATGATCCTGTAGCTCTATCGTCCACCTGTGCCTGCACCTAAAATAGTAGAGTTTGTATAGGGTTAGTACACACTTGTACTAAGTATGGGTATAAGCAAGCACACACCAAGGACATACATGAGAAAGAATAACTCTTTCCTAACAACGTGATTTTTGGAAGTCAAGTCAGTGGACTTGCCAAATTGAGATTAGGAAAGTTTCCAAATTTGGATTAGGAAAGTGATGCCATGAGAATAACATACATCATCATACTTTTCACATTTGCACATAGCACATAACTTTTACACATAGCACATATCATATAGCATACAATACATTTTTCATGTAGCACATAACTTCTTTCATATCATTCATTCATATGCCATGAGACCTTGGAATCATGGACTTGACATTAACACATCCCAGAAATGAGGGCTCAACAGATGGGACCTCAACTAGGGAATCTTCATTAGCAAACACAGAGTCTGCTTCATTCATTCATACGTACTTCATTTAATTTCATTCATAGGCCAGTGTAACCACCAGATATACCTAGGATATAGTTTAAGACTTTCATTAGGTTCGTTGTTCAATGACCAAGAATGACCTAATGTCATTACTTGAATCTAACTCACCTTTGATTATCCTATCCTAACACCTTTGGTATCATTCATTTTATTATGTGCATCATTTGAGGCTGGCCTCATTCATTCATTGGGAACTTTAACTTTAACCGACATAGATCATGTTAGCATCATGAAATCCAGTGTCTCCCCCACACCGAAAAGAGGTGGAATCACCGGCCAAGGTGACCCAAAAACATGCTAGTGTACATGGGAATTTAATCCCGCTAGATCCCTATATTGGCAGTATAGGTTCGAAGACTAGGAGATATAAGGAGACCCATACCTGGCATGACGGATAGTCTCATCTCATGAGAGTTACGTGAACCTCCGTACTTCCCAAAAGAAGTCATCACCGCTCATAGCTAGCCTATCGGTGCTCAGTATAAAGTTCCATTTCATTCATCTCATACGTAATGGAAGCTGGCTTCTAGTATGAGGACATCATAGCTCATTAGATGATTTCTGATCTCATCATTAGTATTAACTGTGTTATGCTCAATACCTTCGTTAGAGTGTTCATAGAGACTGGTCTCTTCATTGACTTACACTCTCCTAGATGAGTACGTATTGGTAACATTTACTTAGGCTCCTTTGAGATTGCTCTCATCATTTACATTAGCCTCATA
This sequence comes from Solanum sitiens, assembly GCA_016801875.1. NCBI lineage: Eukaryota > Viridiplantae > Streptophyta > Magnoliopsida > Solanales > Solanaceae > Solanum > Solanum sitiens. The sequence goes on from JABWTJ010000846.1 coordinate 220,540, forward strand.
TCATGTTGTCACCACATTCATTATCATTAGCACCTTTGATTTTCATAGTTACTCACCTCTTATTACGTGAATGTTCATTTCATCATATGCCAATGCACTTGGCCATTTAGTGTGTTTCACATCCTTACTTAACCCTTCTAGGGTTTCATCATTTCATTGTTCATCTCATCACATGCAATGCACTTGGCCATTTAGTGTATCTTACACTCATACTTAACCCTTCTAGGGTTCATCATTTCATTACATACCTCTTAGGTTCACTTACTTTTGAACGTATGTTAGACTTATGTGTCTATACATACAAGCCATGAGGCTTCATTCATATTTCGTCTAAGTGATTCATATCTTTCTAAGATTATGTGATACAAGACTTATGCATCTTGTATGTATGCCAAGATCTTGATTTCAATCTAAGTATGTGGCATTATTCTTGGATATTTTATTCACGTTTGACTTATGTATCAATACGGAAGTTTGGGAAAGGGACCCAAGTTCGAATAACTTAGATAACATTTACATTTTTCATTGATTTTATTTTTAATCTCTATGATATTGGGACTCTAAATCGAATCCCAACATTAACATTGTGTCTTTAGTTTTCTACTTAGATTTCTTCTTAATTTGGCCGAGGGGTTGTGGGTTCGAACCCCCACAACCCCTTCTTATTTTTCATTAACATTTTATTGCCCAATTTCGCCTAAACCAAGAGGTTGTGGGATCAAACCCCCACATCCTCTTTTATTTATTCTTAATTTTTGCTGGGCATTGGGAGGTTGTGGGTTCGAACCCCCACAGCCTCCTTATTTTAGTTTAATTTCGCTAGGGGCTGTGAGGTTGTGGGTTCGAACCCCCACAGCCTCCTATCTTTATTTTTAATTAAAGATTTCTTAACTAGGCGCCTTGGCAGTGAGGTTGTGGGATCGATCCCCCACAGCCTCACTTTGTTTTGTTATTTAATTTTGTCATTCTCCTCGCCAACCTTGAGGTCGTGGGTTCGATTCCCACGCCTCACATTTTCTTTTTCTTTATTTTCTCATCCTTCACTCGCTACCTGGAGGTCGTGGGTTCGATTCCCACACCTCCCATTTATTTAATTAAATCATTTTCCTCTCCTTTCCCAAACCAGTGGCCCGAGTTCGATTCCCCCCAGCCCCATTTTCGTCTCCTTTTCTCGCGAATTCCAGTAGCCAAAGGGTGAGGTCACAGGTTCGAATCCTGGTGGCCTCACCTCTTTAAAATGTACTAAATTTCCAGATTTTCATTATTAAACTTTAGTCTAATTTAACCTTGCATAGTTGCTGGAAATTTTGGTAATTTTCGATTCATTTTTATCAACGTTTTCACTTGATTCATCGGGTGTATTCATATTCCATTTTAACACATCTTTAGGCGTATTTTTTCATGAGTTTATTTGGCTAAAAGATTGTCATTCAATCAGCCACATTTCCTTAAATGAACATCGCAATTTTTCATGGATTTATGTACACAAAACAACAACAACAAGCTTATCAAATTTTGAGCATCAAGCCGAGGTCCTTGCCACATTCACAAACTCGCACACACTTGCACATAACTTTGAACACACATTGATTGTCATTTTCTTGATTTCACGTACATAAACATATACACATTCAACACAAGAACATCACACATACCGAAATCTACCAGCAAACATACCCAACCTACGAATCATTGGGAGCTAGTGACAGGGAGCATGAAATGGGGAACAATCCTAGTTTCGGAATAGAATTATCTGAGTCTTAAGGGTCTCTTGGGAAAGGGACCAAGATTAAGAAAACCCATACCTTAATTTTCTTGTTCAAACGTGAAGTTTCTTCCCAAAATCCTCTCCAAAAATCAGTCCAAGCTTCCTCAACGTCCACACCACTCGACAAACAACTTCTCTTTGCCTTAACGTTTTGGTTACTTTGTTTTTCTTAAACTTTCATGTGAGTTCTTCAAGTGTGAAGAACTCTTGATGTATTTTCAGTTCTTAACCTTAATTTGGCAGAGAATAAACGTGAAAGAGATTTGTTTTGAGCGTGGAGAGGTGATAGACGTGTTAGGAGAGTGTTAGTTTAGGTTTAGGAGTCTAATTCAAGACTTAGTCAAAATAAGGCATCTTAGTTAATAAATAATTAATAATAAAAATCTGATTTTCCTTTTTATTAAATCAGCTAATAATTATTAATTAATTAAATTAATTTATCAATTTAAATAAAAACAAGTTAAATCATTGCTTCCACCTAGGTTCGAACCCGGGTGGAGCAAGACTTCACTCTTAGAGCTCACATTCGGCTCTCTCTCTCAAAATTGCCCTTCCATTTTATTAAATAATTAATTATTTATATATTTAGGGTAATTATGATATTACCCTTAGCTTGGTAAAAGACCATTTTACCCCTAGACCCTCAAAACTTAAAATTTCTTCTTTTTAAGTCCGGTAAAGACTCCTTCGATTAAATCTTCATTTTTGAGATCCTTACTTGGTTGGTTCCAACCTTTACAAGCTTAACTAACTCACCAAGTTAGTTGGCTTGGTCGTAGTAAGGGTTTTGAGGTATGGTTCTACGCGTATCAGTCTGTGTGAACCTTGGTCTAATTGCAAGCATTCTTGACACCTTAAGCATTTAGCTTATTCATTTTTTTTTGGGGGTTGTTACATGAAACTTATGTGGAATTTATATAACTTGTTAAGGTTTGTATTTACATTGGAAACGTCTGGGTACAACTTCTAAAGGGCCCCAGAAAAGGGCCCATAAGAAGGACCCAAGGTTGGTCGAGACACTGGCTTGGCAGTGTCAATCGACGGACCAAACGACGGCCTGTTGGTCAACCAATGGCCCGTAGGTGAGGTCTCGTAGTTTGACACTTATCTTGGGCAGGTCTCAAGCCAAAAATTGGACAAGGACCAATCGACGGAAGCCAATGCACGGCCCGTCGACTGACCAACGTCAAGTAGATGGTTCCGTCGATGGTGACCTGCAACCTGTTGCATGCGTACTGTTTTATTAAAGGGGTGAATGGGAAATTCACCCCACATCCTAAACTGACCCTAATTGATTTATTTACCTATTTTTGGGTGTATACAAGTCATCAAACACGTGAACCTCCCATTCCCAATCCCATACACACTAAGAAACTTTTCCCTCCAAAAATATTCTCCCTAGAAACCACCATTGTTGGTGAAGCTCAAGAACAGCTTGGATCTCTGATTTCCATGGATGATTCATCAAGTTTTAGAGGTTTTCATGAATAAGAAGGTATGGTTATCCTTCATCTCTAGTTATCCTTCCATCTAGAGAGTTAATCTCAAAGTTTCAAAAGAGAACTTATGATCAAACAGCTTCTTCTTCAATCTGCCATGGGTTCTTTTTTAAATTGATTTCAAAGGCATAATATGAATGTATTTGTGATTATCTACTGATTTGGACGTGGTTTTTAATCCAATTGCATGATGAACCCATGCTCTTTCCCCAACTCGATTTTAATCTATGTATGGCTTTATGATCTTGATCTTATGCATGTTAATTTGTGATTCAACTATGTTAATATGCTTAGATCTGATTTTTAGAATTTTTATTAATGATGTATTACGTGATATTGGATCAATGTGGATGGATACTTAAAGAATGTGATCTATACGTCCTATTGAATGTTAAGCATGACCTTCACTGTAACACGAACCTTATTATGCATGAATGTGGAATCCAATTGTATAGGGATAATTGTACCTACTTTCTCACTTGGATATTATTGTTGAATTACATAAATGATTCATGTGGTTCAAGGTTTGATTGCCCTATATTCTTCTATCTTCCATGCTGTTCTAATGTAGCATGTTTACTGTAATTTAGAGTTATGGCAAATATAGTAGGGCTTCGTCTAGATTATGACTTCCTTAATTACTGCCTTACGTTGATTTTGTTAATGAATTATGGATATGAATCTTTGAGGTTTAAAGGAAAGTAGTCTTTGCATGAATTGATCTAGGTCTTTCTAGCATACAAATTGAATGGTGTAATGTACTTTATGTGATCTTAATTCTAGGGTAGATAAAACATGAGTTAGACTTGAGAATGATGTCTTTATCTACTGCCCTAGATTGATGTGATTAATGAAATATAAATGATGATTTATGCAAGTGAATTGGGTTAAAGGTCTATGTTCTTCTACTTTTTAGCATATATGTGATGCATTGTATTAGATTGTAATATTATCTTGTAGCGAATCGTACATGGTTTCTTTTATGATTATGGTACATTAGCTACTTCCCATACTCGGATTATTGATTAAAGAGTAGTAAAGGTCAATCATGACCAAATGCAAAAGGATGGGTAAAAATTGCTCTACTCTTCAACTTCTCTATTTTTCTATAATAATGTTGATGAAGCCTTGTATGGAATTGTGTTGTATTGTCCACTTATGGTGGTGGTGTTTATTTTATTGTCATTATATATGTGTTGATCATGGACTTGAAGGCAAATTGATGATTATATGAATGAGTGGTTATGATGATCACCTTATGTATAACTTGTGTCTAGTCTTCCATTATGGTTGTGAACCTAGGTTGTGTTACTATTGTTATGAGCATGTGAATGTCTATGTAAGAGCATGTGTAGGTGATTCCATTGTTAAGTGTTAATGATTGATGACCCCTACCCATGTACCCCTATGTGAATGTGTGAATAGCTAATGTTAGGAGTCTTAAAGTGTTCTATGAAGTTAACTTGTCTCCTATGCTATTGTGTGTTGTGTGGTCTATGCTTGAAGAGTATTGTGGTCTAAGAGGGTGGCTGCCTCAACGAGTTGTTGAATGCCATTATGTGATCATGTTAGACCAATGTACATACACTCACACATTATGTATGCTTACAAGTAGTATAGGTCATGGTGTCTAAATGGAATGTTGTTCTCATATTCACTTTTTTCAATTACTATGCATGTAAAATATATGTATGTGAAGTATGACATGTATTTCCCTACTAAGATGACTTGATAGGTGTATTAGTGTGGGAAAGGGTATGGGACCTTGTCTATGCATTGCACATGTGTACCTTGATAGGATAGTTCCTAGGTTTGGTTTCTATGAATATGAAAATGAATGTATGGACATGTTATGAATTAGATTTATATGATATGATGAAGTATGAATGTGCATAGAGTCTTAATGGGTTTATATGAAAAGTATTGCTCATATTGTTATGCCTATAGGCTTATGTATTGATATATGAACATGTGTGACATTATGTGTTATGTGAAAGGTTTGTTCACATCTGTGTACACACACATGTATGATGATCTAGTAAATAGAGGGGCCTTGAGAGGGGTGCCCAAGATTAGTTTAAAAAATAGATAAGTGCTTGAGTATGCTATAAGGATATGAGGAATAAATATCCTAAGCCTATGTTTTATAAATAAATCTAGTAAAGGCTTTTCAATAAAGAGGACTTATCTTAGCACCGAGTGAACTTGACAATTGGAGGTGATGGCTTTCCATAAAGAGGAAGGATTCACCCTATAATTCCACATATGATGTTGACTCCCCTCTGAGGGATACTCATCCAATGGATTCCCATGAGAGGAGGCCCAATTACCAAATGGTACGAATAGAGAATACCTATATCTTAGTTCCATAAACTATGCTTGCCACATAGGATCTAGCAAGTGATATCACCTAATATGCTAGGATATATGTTAATGTTTTACCTTGGCTAGGTAGGAACACCTTCCCTTGGTGTAAGGCTCTGCAACACCAAATTCCATGTTTAGCACTCATGGTCTTAGTGTCGGTTAAGGCTATAGTTTCCCTAAAGTAAAATGGATAATGGAAGTAAATGACTAGGATCCTAACTAGGATGACTTAAGGTTACTTAAGATAGGTAGAAGTAATGAACCCATCTAGACATTGCACAAGTAGATCCTTAGAAGTCCTAGAAAGGTGACCTAATGTATATGATTATGATTATGTCTTTATGCATAACATTGTAGTATTGGTCTACTTATTATGAAGATGTGCATGGTATGAGTCTATATGTATGATGTTGATATTATTGACTACATGGTAAAGGTCTTGTATTGACATGAATGAAGTTATATTCACTTACTTGTTGATGTATGACTTGGATGGTAAGACTTGAGGACTTATGATAGGTTTGCTAAGTATGTGTGAGGTTATGGGGCTTCACATATACATTGCACTAGTATATTTAGAGTAGGATTATGAGTAAGGTCTTCTAATGCATTGATGTGAAGTGGAGTTGGTATATGTGCAAGTTAAAGGAAGTTTACTGTAATGTCCTAAGGTTTTGACTTAAATGTGTTTTTGATGTATTATGCTTATATGAGGAATTGTGTTGGTTTATGTAGGTTGTATGTATACTTTCTTTGTGATCTTAAGGTGAGAAATTGCACCAAGTATCACTAGAGGGTTACTTGAGAAGTTAATGAATAAAAGGAAATAAAGCTTACTGTTAAGGGAAAGAGAACTCACTGTAATGTGACTCAAAAATGTCATAAATTCTATATGTGATCTTGTGTAATGTTTGACGTTTGAATATGTTTATATGAAGTATGTGAATGATATAAATGTTATTGAATTAAGGTTATACGATGATTTACTCAAAATGGCATGAAATATGATTTCAAGGAAAATGTCCCTTTTAAATTCATGTTTTTGCATGGTTGCCATACTTAGTATATTCTGGTGCTAATCCCATTCTTCTCTACTTTTTACACAAAGTGTAGGTTATGGATGCTTAAAGAATGTTTTTAATGGTGAAGATCTTGATAGATGATTCCCAAGATCAATGAAAGGAATCCTTAAGTTCAAGGATCTCCTACTTATGTCTTTATTGTAAAGTCTTTAAATATTGTATAGTTATGTAATGTGTCTTAAGGGCCGTGTCCCTAAAGTACTCTAATGTTATTGAGTCTAAGATGGCAAAGAGGCTTAAGGTTTAAATATGTATTATGACTTATGTTTTATCTATATATATGAGATGAAGATTCTAGCATATGATGTACTATGAAAAGTTTTAAATTTTCCGCTAAATTTACTATGTCAATGCGATGAATGATAACTATGGGCTTGTATAAGACCTACGAGAGCTCAAGTACGCCATGTTACTTCTAGGGGTTGCTCCCTAGATGTGACAAATGTGGTATCAGAGCATGAGGTTTATAAAGTGGTTTTATGTTCTAAAGGAATCATATTGCCACATCTAGTAGAGTTTCGTAGCATTGGTGGTGAGTCGCAACACATTAAATGATACGGGAGGCTATAGGACGATAGAGTTTTCCTTCTTCATTATCTCATATCGTGCCATAGAACTTAACTCTATAAGATCTCTCTCTTATGTTTTCTTGTCTGGTGGTCTTTTAGATGTGACTGCTTGGATGACATGGTATTTCATATGCTTTAGGGAGAAAAGGTGAGTTAATGTTTAACTATGTTTTATGGTTTGATGAGTATGTGTGAAGGTGAATTTTGACATGTTTTGATGATGTGATGCCAAATATGGCTAAGTATGAGGATTATGTGAAATAACATGTTATGTTGAGAAATGTATGTCATGATATGATTAAAGCATGTTAGGAGTTATTATGGTTAAAATGAATTTCTTTTGGAATATGTGTTGCTATATGATTTTACATGTTGGTAGATTAATATTATGATTTGAGCTTGAAATGTGTAATGACTACCTATGAAAGCATGCTACCCTAGGAATATGAGCTTAAAGGTGTTCAATATGTTCCTTTGAATATATGCATGATATTTCAAATGTTGCCTTAGTTGGGATGTGTGAACATTCATGATTACCTAGTATGGATTGGAGTCCTTTGTATATACTTGATCCTAGGTGTAAAGGTAGTATGCATGATTTGGTAGAGTGATGATGTGGGTTTTAGTCACGTAGAATCACCTTACTATAATGTTCTAGGGAAAAGAAGAAATTTTATGGCTAAGTCTCCTTGTTGTTTTCCCTAATGTTGTATGACCTTTGTGTCTATTGTAATGTATGAAAATCTTATGTGGGTGAATGGTATGACCTAACTTGATGATTAAGGATAATTTGCTTAAAAATAATAAGGTTAGAATACCTTAGTGTTCCTATGTTGACTTACTGTAAATTCCTTCGAAATGGTAATCACTTTTAAGTAATGAAAAATGAATGTTGTTAAGTTAGGATCCTCTTAAAGTTGGGTTAATTTGATCTTCATTGGGTTTACCCTAAGTGGGGGATGGTGATGAAATGGTAAGGTTGTAGATATTGTCTACCTTGACCTTCTATTTTTACTTGATCTTGAATTTAATGAAGTCTTGATGAGCTTATTCATAAATAGAGTCTTGCATAAAGTATAAAGTATGAACTTTGTATGTTTGGTATGTATTGATTTACGTTACCTTAAAGATCTTGTGAATATTTCAAAGTGCAAATGGAAATTTTGATTAAATACATGTTTTCTCATGAGTATTGTACATCCTAACATGCTAATGGTACACTTGACTTCATGAGATAATGTAGGAAACTTGGTTTTAGTCACTTGTGATATGTAAGGTTTATCTTTATAATGAAAAGTTGAGTCTCTTTAAGATGAAATATGTGGAGTCTCTTGAAAACTATGTGACTAGTATGGTTGGGAAAGCATGATTGTAGGCTTACTCTTAAAAAGTGAAAGCATGTTTAGCTTAGCATTCATGTAAGTGCCTATGATTTGTATTAATTTTTCAAGTGATGCTTATTGTGAAGGTGAGTACTATGTTATAAATTGACATTGTGTGAAATGGCTTCCTAATTGTTGTGATGCATTTGCTGTTACCTACCATTTGGACTTCAATAAGAAGAAATCATGAGCATGTCTTGGCTTAAAAGTTGAGGATCTCTCACTTTAAAAGGAAATTGACCTTGTACTTTACTAAGGTGTAAACTGATGATACATGTAAGTGTCTTGAGGAAAGTGACATTCCTCCATGGACAGACCTAAGCATGGTATGTTTGAGTATGACCTTCATGGCACTAGGTCTAACTAATAAAGATCTATATTGATTCAATAACTCAAGACTATGTGCATTGGAGTATGAGTGATTAAATAGGTTTTGAGTATATGTTGTAATCTGCCTATGTGTGGCCTTGCAAGATAATCTCTTAATCAAATGGAGTGTCATGACCATGTTATGATTAGGAGAAGGATGTTCCTCCTATGAACATGATAAGAGCCTTTTTATTGATGCATTAAAGAGTGAGTGAATTGAAGTTTTGCTTTCTTGTGTGCATTGAGTGATAAATGATGTGAAGTAGTGTTCCTTGTAAGTTTGGTGCATTAACTTCTATGTGATGATGTTATGATCGAGATTAACTGCACGATGATGCATTGAAGTCCTTGTTATGATTAAAGTGTTCTAAGTGTCATTCGAGGACGAATGTTCCCAAGTGGGGGATATTGTACGACCCCCCAATGAGATAGGGTGTATAGAGACTAACATGTTTGTATTAAGGGTCTAAGGTCCTAAAATGACTTATAATATTGTTTACAGGCAGTGTATAAAGTTTGAGGTGATTTGGAAGTCAAACGTGAAGGATCGACCAAAACGTTTGACGATTAGTCACATATGTGCCTCATATGTTTATGCGTGCTTATATGTGTATGAATGAGCTTATGAAGTCTTAAAATGATTTATAAAGATTTTAAATTGTATTATATGAAGTTTTGAGAAGTTTGCAGGTAAAACGTCCAAGAACGCCCAAGACGTTCGAAAGATAGCCTCGAGACATGCATGTGTGTGTCTTGCTGTTTGGACGTGTTGCACGTATTTGTTTTGGGTGAAACATGTGGAATGTCTACAACTTTTTAAGGGTTGTATTTGCATTGGAAACGTCCGGGTAAGACTTCTAAAGGGCCCTGCAAAAGGGCCCACAAGAAGGACTCAAGGTTGGTCGAGAAACTGCTTGGCAGTGTCAATCGACGGACCAAACGACGGCTAGTTGGTCAACCAACGTCCCGTAGGTGAGGTCTCGTCGTTTGAAACTTTGATTGGGCAGGTCTCAAGACAAAAATTGGACAAGGACCAATTGCCCAAAGCAAATGCACGGCCCTCGACTGACCAACGACAAGTAGATGGTTCCGTCGATGGTGGACTACAACCTATTGCCTCCGTACTGTTTTATTAAAGGGGTGAATGGGAAATTCACCCCACGTCCTAAACTTACCCTAATTGATTTATTTACCTATTTTTGGGTGCATATAAGTCATCAAATACGTGAACCTCCCATTCCCAATCCCATACACACGTAAGAAACCTTTCCCTCCAAAAATATTCTCCTTAGAAACCACCATTGTTGGTGAAGCTCAAGACCAGCTTGGAGATCAGATTTCCATGGATGATTCATCAATTTTAAGAGGTTTTTATGAATGAGAAGGTATGGTGATCCTTCATCTCTAGTTATCCTTCCATCTAAAGAGTTAATAACGAAGTTTCAGAAGAGAATTTATGATCAAACATCTTCTTCTTCAATCTGCCATGGGTTCTTTCTTAAATTGATTTCAAAGGCATAATATGAATGTATTTGTGATTATCTACTGATTTGTACGTGGTTTTCAATCCAATTTCATGATGAACGCATGCTCTTTCACCAACTCGATTTTAGTCTATGCATGGCTTTCTGATCTTGATCTTATGCATGTTAATTTGTGATTCAACTATGTTAATATGCTTAGATCTACTGTTTAGAATGTTTATTGATGATGTATTATGTGATATTGGATCAATGTGGATGGATACTTAAAGAATGTGATCTATACGTCCTATTGAATGTTAAGCATGACCTTCACTGTAACACGAACCTTACTATGCATGAACTGGGAATCCAATTGTGTAGGGATAATTGTACCTACTGTCTCACTTGGATATTATTGTTGAATTATATATATGATTCATGTGGTTCAAGGTTTGATTGGCCCATATTCTTCTATCTTCCATGTTGTTCTAATGTAGCATGTTCACTATAATTTAGAGTTATGGCAATTATAGTAGGGCTTCATCTAGATTATGACTTTCTTAACTAATGCCTTACGTTGATGTTGTTAATAGATAATGGATATGAATATTTGAGGTTTAAAGGAAAGGAGTCTTTGCATGAATTGATCTAGGTCCTTCTAGCATACAAATTGAATGGTGTAATGTACTTTATGTGATCTTAATTCTAGGGTAGATAAAACATGAGTTAGTCCTGAAAATGATGTCTTTAGCTACTGACCTAGATTGATGTGATTAATGAAATATAAATGATGATTTATGCAAGTGAATTGGGTTAAAGGTCTATGTTCTTCTACTTTCTAGCATATATGTGATGCATTGTATTAGATTGTAATATGATCTCGTAGAGAATCTTACATGGTTTCTTTCATGATTATTGTACATTAGCTACTGCCCTATAATTATTGATGAAAGTGTAGTAAAGGTCAATGATGACCAAATGCTAAAGGATGGGTAAAAATTGCTCTACTCTTCTACTTCTCTATTTTTCTATAATAATGTTGATGAAGCCTTGTATGGAATTGTGTGGTATGGTCCACTTATGGTGGCGTTGTTTACTTTATTATCATTATATATTTGTTCATCAAGGCCTTGAAGGCAAATTTATGATTATATGAATGAGTGGTTATGATGATCACCTTATGTGTAACTTGTGTCTAGTCTTCCATTATGGTTGTGAACCTAGGTTGTGTTACTATTGTTATGAGCATGTGAATGTCTATGTAAGAGCATGTGTAGGTGCTGCCATGGGTTAAGTGTTAATGATTGATGAACCCTACCCATGTACCACTATGTGAATGTGTGAATAGCTAATGTTAGGAGTCTTAAAGTGTTCTATGAAGTTAACTTGTCTCCTATGCTATTGTGTGTTGTGTGGTCTATGCTTGAAGAGTATTGTGGTCTAAGAGGGTGGCTGCCTCAACGAGTTGTTGATGGCCATTATGTGATCATGTTGATCAATGTACACACACACTCACACATTATTCATTCTTACAAGTAGTATAGGTCATGGTGTTTAAATGGAAGTCTGTTCTCATATTCACTAGTGTCTATTACTATGCATGTAAAATATATGTATGTGAAGTATGACATGTATTTCCCTACTAAGATGACTTGATAGGTGTATTAGTGTGGGCAAGGGTATGGGACCTTGTCTATGCATTGCACATGTGTACCTTGAAAGGATAGTTCCTAGGTTTGGTTTCTATGTATATGAAAATGAATGTATGGACATGATATGAATTAGATTTAAATGATATGATGAAGTATTAATGTGCATAGAGTCTTAATGTGTTTATATCAAACGTATTTCTCATATTGTTATGCCTATAGACTTATGTATTGATATATGAACATGTGTGACATTATGTGTTATGTGAAAGGTTTGTTCACATCTATGTACACACACACATATATGATGACCTAGTAAGTAGAGGGACCTTGAGAGGGGTGCCCAAGATTACTTTAAAAACTAGATAAGTGCTTGAGTATGCTATAAGAATATGAGGAATAAATATCCTAAACCTATGTTTTATAAATAAATGTAATAAAGACTTTTCAATAAAGGGGACTTATCTTAGCACCGAGTGAACTTGAAAATGGGAGGTGATGGCTTTCTATAAAGAGGAAAGATTCACCCTATAGTTCCACATGTGATGTTGACTCCCATTTGAGAGATACTCATCCAATGGATTCCCATGAGAGGAGGCCCAATTACCAAATGGCAAGAATAGGGAATACCTATCTCTTAGTTCCATATACAATGCTTGCCACATAGGATCTAGCAACTGATATCACATAATATGCTAGGATATATGTTAATGTTTTACCTTGGCTAGGTAGGAACACCTTCCCTTGGTGTAATGCTCTACTACACAAAATTCGATGTTTAGCACTCATTGTCTTAGTGTTGGTTAAGGCTATAGTTTCCCTAAAGTAAAATGGACAATGGAAGTAAGTGACTAGGATCCTAACTAGGATGACTTAAGGGAGGTTACTTAGGATAGGTGGAAGTAATAAACCCATCTAGACATTGCACAAGTAGCTCCTTAGGATATCCTAGAGAGATGACCTAATGTATATGATTATTTTTATGTCTTTATGCATAACATTGTAGTATTGGTCTACTTGTTATGAAGATGTGCATGATATGAGTCTATAAGTATGATGTTGATATTATTGACTACATGGTAAAGGTCTTGTATTGACATGAATGAAGTTATATTCACTTACTTGTTGATGTATGAATTGGATGGTAAGACTTGAGGTCTTATGATAGGTTTACTAAGTATGTGTGAGGTTATGGGGCTTCACATATACATTGCACTAGTAGATTTAGAGTATGATTATGAGTAAGGTATTCTAATGCATTTATGTGAAGTGGAGTTGGTATATGTGCAAGTTAAAGGAAGTTTACTGTAATGTCCTAAGGTTTTGTCTTAAATGTGTTTTTGATGTATTATGCTTATATGATGAATTGTGTTGGTTTATGTAGTTTGTATGTATGATTTCTTTGTGATCTTAAGGTGATACATTGCACCAAGTATCACTAAAGGGTTACTTGGGAAGTTAATGAATAAAAGTAAATAAAGCTCACTGCTAAGGGAAAGAGAGCTCATTGTAATGTGACTCAAAAATGTCATAAATTCTATATGTGATCTTATGTAATTTGGCGTTTGAATATGTTTATATGAAGTATGTGAATGATATAAATGTTATTGAATTAAGGTTATATGATGATTTACTCAAAATGGCATGAAGTATGATTTCAAGGAAAATTTCCCTTTTGAATGCATGTTTTTGCATGGTTGCCATACTTAATATATTCTTGAGCTAATCCCATTCTTCTCTACTTTTTACACAAAGTGTAGGTTATGGATTCTTAAAGGATGTTTTGAATGGTGAAGAGCTTGATAGATGATTCCCAAGCTCAATGAAAGGAATCCATAAGTTCAAGGGTCTCCTACTTATGTCTTTATTGTAAAGTCTTTAAATATTGTATAGTTATGTAATGTGTCTTAAGGGTCGTGTCCCTATTGTACTCTAATGTTATTGAGTCTAAGATGGCAAAGAGGCTTAACATTAAATCTATATTATGACTTATGTTTTATCTATATATATGAGATGAATATTCTAGCATATAATGTGCAATGAAAAGTTTTAAATTTTCCGCTAAATTTACTATGTCAATGCGATGAATGATAACTATGGCCTTGTATAAGACCTCCGAGAGGTCAAGTACGCCATGTTACTTCTAGGGGGTGCTCCCCGGATGTGACACTTCTAAGTATGGTGAGCCACATGATTCACCTTCTACTCAACTAATTGAGACTCTATAGGTTGTAGAAAAACAGAATATGTGGTGTGTGTGGGGTATGCTTTAGATTTATATAGATGACATGCTGTAGAATGCCCAGCTAAAGCATGCTCAACAAATTTTAAAGGAGCGACGGGTTGTCAAAAGAAGACTCTACACCGTACCAGCCATACATGAGCTATTTCAGAGGCACAAGTGTGAGTGGATGGCGGAGGCACTAGGAAAATATAATCCTTTCATGGTTCATGAGTTCTATGCTTCTTACGAAGTAACAGTGAAGAATTCCTTGCCTCCGAGGGCCAAGGGTTAGATCAGCCTCTACTCTTGACTACTTTAGTAGGGTTTATTATATATATATATATATATATATATATATATATATATATATATATATATATATATATATATATATATATATATATATATATATATATATATATATATATATATATATATATATATATATATATCAGAGGACAACATTTTATCTACGTCCCTACTCAGGCCCAATCGATTAATACAGTTGACTTTGACCACCGAAGGGAGCTAGTCCTGAACAAAGCAGCTATAGAGATAATGAGAGGCCTTGCTTGATGGGTAGCAATGTATATTTCTGTGGAGGGGGTTGAAGATGATTGGTTCAAGGACTATACACTTTCCATTAAGAAGGAAACACAAAATTTTTATACAATGAATCGGTGCTTGATATTCCAGGCCAGATTGCCCCCCACGATAGCAGACAACCAGTTTACATTGGATTGGGAATTCATGATTTCTTGCTTAATAGAGGGGTATGAGATTGATTTCTCCCATATGTTAATTTTTGAGATACATAAGAGGGTGTTTTGGAAGACTACCATATTGTCATTCCCTTGTTTGATAGTTTTTCCTATGCAAAAAGGCTACGGTTCTAGTTTTATGGGTTGATCAGATTGTTTAGGTGATTAAGACCTTTGATTTCTGTCTAATTTAAGATTAGGAAAACTCCACAACACCATGTGGGGATATTTAGATTGGCATGCAGCCTATGGGTGAAATACTTGCACCCGAGTAGACGAAGGAACTATTTAGCCCTTACTACTGAGAATATTGACACTTCTCCTCCCTCGTATGTCCAAGCTAAGATTACACCACGTGCCAAACTTATCTCAGGTTTTTCTATGTTACTGTTAGCCATATAAATCCAAAAGTTGGAGACTGAGATGGCAACACTTCTACAACATATTTGTCCATGGATGAGCAATGTAGTGGAAGATTCAGAGACGAGGACGCTAAAATTTGTTAAGGAGAAGATTCAGGCATTTGATAGGTAGATTGATTCCTTAGAGCTTCGAATTCTATACGAACCTCAGAATACACCAACTATAGACCTCTCAGGCTGCCAAACTAAGTTAGCAACTCACCGTCTTACATAGATGCGTTGAATGCTACTGTCGCTTCTGCATCGGTGTCTTCCCTCACTTCCCCACTAATGTCGGAGGTGGTTTTATTTTTGTCTTATTTGGTGATGTTGTCCTTTCTAATGACCCTCATCATGCGCTGGAAAATTACATATGGACCTCTTAGCGTGCTACAGATATGTAGGAGGAGGTGAGAGTTGTAAGAGTTTGAGGATGCACACTGTCAATCTATAGTCGATGAGGAGATACGACAAAAGAGATTTCAACATTTAGATACTAGAGATTTTAGGTCGAGGGGCAAAACTGATGGTTCTCCTCCAATTATTTTAGAAGGCATCACTAACGACATAAACATGTTGATACATCAGGTTCAGGGCTACAAAACCCACTAGCCTCTTGATTGTTCTTCAATACTTGAGCACCACATGTTTATCTCACCATATTTTTACTTTATTTGTGCATTGAGGGAATTGGAATATTTTCCATGTGGGGTGGGTGAATGGATTGTGAGTGTTCGTGTGAACTATGAATAACCAAGACACTCACAACCCTTCCTCAGGGTTTTCTCGCATGTGTTCTTATTCCCTAAGGAACTATTTAATTTCTATTGAACTGACATGTTTAGGATAATAAATTCTAAAAGTAGACTAGAAACAAAAGCATGATGGCAATAGAGCATGAAATTTACATCTTTCCAAAATTTGGAATTATCTAAGTCGAGTGTGTACGATCTTTGTATGACATGATAGAACTCAGTTAAACAAGATGACTTAATATGTAGTATAAACAAGATAAGTGATTATTTGGTAGTAAAATGATGTGTCATGTGTGTGTTAGGATGTTTGTATATTCATAATGTATGTGCCAATATAGATTTTGCCCTATTAGTCTTGCTAAGATGATTTCACTGTGCATTAGGAGAGGATCATAGGCCATTGCTGAAATTGAGTCAACTTAACCCTAAAAACCAACCAAAAGAAAAATACTCCCTTCAATACAAATTTTTGAGCTTCAATTAGACCATTATTTCAATTTAGCCAACTCACCTTCCTTATGAAAATTGGTAAACCTATATTTTGGCACAAGTCTCTTCTTGGAAAATGTGCACCTCGACATAGGTGAAAAGCTTAACTTTGTTGTTGCCTTTGTCCCTATTTTGACATCGTGTACCTCAACTGAGGATAAAATCTTACGTTGATGGTGGATATTAGAGAGGAGAACAATATATGGAAAGGGGTATGAAAAGAGTTGTGTGAAGAGAAAAGAGAAAATTAAAGACTAAGAGGTGTGGCAGCTTCAATAAAAAAATGAATAAGCTAAAGAAAAAGTTGAATTTAAAAACAAATACGAAGAAAAGCCACACTAAAGCTTAAATGAACTAATGAAGAGAAAAAGAAGAAAGAATAATATGATACCCAAATTTGTTGTAAAAGAGTAAACTAGTCAATGTGATGTCAATGAGGGCTAAAAAGTGACTTTAAACTCATATATATCATTCCCGAACCTAAGCCTAGTTTATAAGCAAAGAAAGTCCTATAATAATCGTGATTCAACATTTTTAAAAGTCTAAGCGTCTAAGGACAACCCTATGGTATCATCCATGTATTGTATTGAATTAAAATTATGAGTGTGAGTGTATATTGATTCCATATAATTGAAGTATAACTCAAATTTTGTTTGAGCAAAAGGATTTTCTTATAGTTATTGCACAAGTAAAATTGTGAAGAGTTTATGTCGTGGTAATTGTTATCTTTGTCTGTGAGTGTATCTATTGGTATATTTATTTCATAAATTGATCCACATGTGTTGGCTTTTTTATTGAACTGAATGATTGCACTGTGAGAAAAAGAAATCAAAATTATTAATTATTGAAAAAATGGCATATGGTTTCTTGAGTTTTTACATTACTTTTGCATAGCGTCATATAGAGTTTCCTATGCCTCGCTAGAGATCAAAAAACAATTTTATGTTGTTCGTTTTAATATACCGCAGATATATGATACATTTGATGCTTCTAACATGGAGTTTTGTGAGAGTAAAACTGAGCGTCTTAATCATTTGTTAGTAGATGTGATGGTATTTGGCTTGTACATTGTAAGCAATATGTTTTGATGAAGTTGAAACTTAAATATTGCAGAAACAATGATTTTCAATGATTGACGACATGACCCACAAGCTATATACTTTACTACGAGTCGTAGGCAGGAGTCGTGGTTTGAAGTATTGATTTTTGAGCTAAGTGTAAAACAACAAAAGCTAATAACGAGTCGTAGTTGCTTCAACAAGCCTTACAATGGAGTCGTAGAAATGTTCAGAGAAGTTGAGCTTCAATAGCTAAACTATAGTTAGCGAGAAGGGGTTGCACAAAGATTAAAAAATAGTAGATCATACTCGTAGATATTTCTCTTAAAGTGAAAGACTTACTTCTCATTGACGGAGGGTACCTACAAACCTTAGGAACTTATGCGAATCGTAGGTACCAAGCATAGAAATGAATGCCTAAGCCAAATTTCCTTTGCTTTCTGTTTCCTAGCGTGTTTAGGATTGATGTCTAAGTATAAGTTGTCTTTTTCATTTTTTGGGTTGTTAGAGAATTTGATACTTTGACTTTTATCTTTAAGAATTAACCTGCAAACATTTTGAGCATTTAATTCCTAAAGTGTTGGATTATAATATTTCTTTTGTTCATCAATTAAAGATTCTAGATTTCATCTACTCTAATTGTAAGTTCTTTATTTATTCTATCAAACATATTATGAATCGTGATCACCAGAGTAGAAGTTTCTAAACCAACAAGCAGGGTTGTGAGAACCATGATTAATTAACAAACGAGAACAAATAATTAAGTAATTCATGAATAGTGTTTATGATCTCTTCGTTTTGATTTCTTTTTAATAGTTCCAAACATTAGAACTCAACTTATTTCTCCTTGGACGACATAGGAAGTTATGGGTAAGAAAATAGATTTAACATTGATAACCTGCTATCGGACAGCCTAACCTAAAGATGACAGGGTTAAGATGGGGTCAAGGGTAAGGGTTAGTAAAGCATACACCCATGGCCGCTACAAATTTATGTGGTGAAATTCTCTATTTGGATGACCAATCACTTAGGGATACCTAACTTACCAACTCTGCATGACAACCACTAGATAAAGGTTACCATTATAAGGTTTACTACATTAAGATATTGTGGGGAATACATACACCCTAGTTTCATGTTATAATAATCTTACAAACTATGAATCCTGTTTACCTAGTGACTAGTTACTAAAATTAATCAACCATTATTTTGTGTTACAACCCCTCCCCTCTTTTATGGAAATAATCTGACTAAAGGTACAACTATAAATTGGCCTATGTCTAGACCATATCCCTTTTGGGATTGACAATAACTCTGTTAGGTTCTTTATTTGAAGTAAGTACATGTATGGCTCTGTTCCTCATAACTAGAAATAAGTACTTGTGTGTCCCTGTTCCTCATAGTCTGGGAGGGGGGGAGTTGGGAATCCTCTGGTGGTCTTAGGGACGTACTCGTCCTCGCTGGAGTTCACAACATGTGGCAGAACGGGGCAAAAGACTTAGACATTCCCCCCTTGCGTATATGAGAGTTTTTTCTGGAGCCACGGTACATGTGGAAGACTAGTTAGTACCAAAAGAACACAAGAAGACCCAGGAAAAGTTTTTTAGAACAACATTCAAACTTAGACAAGAATCCAAAAAATATATGGACTGTAGAAGTTTTGGTGATCCATGGTGAGTACCTACGGTCTGCCAATGGAACGACAAGACTTAGGTCTCCTCTATAGGTCAGGAATTCCATTATTGAGTTTCTGATGGAGAATTATGAATGTCCAAATGGTCCATCGATCAAACAACGTATCGTAGACCACACTATGGTTCATGACTTAGCAATTTTTTTGGGTGCAATTTATTTACGGACCATGACCTACGGTCCGTAGGTTGACACTCGTGGATTGAGGTGGTTGATCAATGTTGCACATGCTTTGGTTCCAAATTTCATACAACACATTCAATACAATAATCAACCTATTTGGAGTATAAAAATGCATTTCAACATATTATGCGGTATTCTATCATTCCTAGGGTTAAAAGAATTCAAATAACACATTAAATCAAGCATGTTTTGAAAACCCTAAGTCAATCCTAACTTGACTTAAAATGAATGGTTTTTTATTTAATTGGGGTCCGGGTAGGGTCATATGAAACCCTAACTTGGACCAATGACACCCAGTCGATGGTCTGTCGATGGGTTCTGTGGTTCACTCCAATACTTAGAAAAAATTAGAACAAATACTGGGGATCTACAGATTCAATCCACAGTTCGTGATTGGACCGATGGACCGTAGATGGGATCCATAGACCACTGCATCAGCTTCTTTTTTGTAATTTTTTTCGTTTCCTCCCTGCACATAGAAAAGCTTGCGACTTTCTTTTTATATTTTTGGACACTTTTTAGACACGGACCCTATTATATCTATATCTAGCCAACACTAAAACTAAAAATTGATAAACATCTATCTAGAGAACTACAATTTAAGAAAACATCATATATCAAAAAGTAAATTCCTATATTTGGATAGATTATACATCTTTGGTTGTCTCCCAAGAAGATTTGATTTAACATAATGTCATGATGCAGACCCCTTGGTTACTCAAACTTCACCAAGATCCCACTCCTTTATAAACTCATTGATACTCTCAGCTTGACCCAAACAGACTTTTATTCTCTAGCCGTTCACCGTTAACTTTGTTCCTTCTTTGTTCTTGAGTTCAACCGCTCCATCTAGAAATACTAGGGTTACTCTTAATGTACTGGTCCACTTTTACTTGAGTTTGCATGGAAACAAGCGCAACCTTCAATTAAATAACAATACCAGATCACTGGGAGAATATTTGTTCTTTTCAATCTTTTGTTCATGGCACTTCTTTATGTTCTCTTTGTACAAGGTTGAACTTTAATAATCATTTAGGATAAGCTGATCGAGTTCATTTATCTCAATTAGTCTTTGACTTGAAGGGGCACCACAAACAAAATTCAACTTCTTAAGTACCCACAGTGCTTTATGCACTATCCCTATAGGCAAATGACATGACTTCACATACACAAATTGGTAGGTTACATACCTATGAGATTCTTGAATGCGGTGCGGTAGGCCAATAGAGAATGATCAAGTCTTCTTGAGCAATTAGTTCTATTGGCATTCACAGTCTTCGCACCAGTTTACTTTATCCCTCTATTTGATGATAAAGGAGTGTCTACATTGTGACGAACACCATATTTCTATAGCAACTCATTTAACAACTTGTTACAAAAGTGAGAACCTCCATTGCTGACTATTGCCCTAGGTGTACAAAATATGGAGAAGATACTCTTTTTCAGAAATGTGGTGACACTCTTACCCCTCATTATTTTAAAACACAATTTCTTCCACCCATTTAGATACATTGTCAACCACAATAAGAATACAATTCATCCCGTGTGAATTCACAAACAGACCCATGAAGTCAAGACCGCAGACATCAAATAACTGAATCACTAATATCGGGTTCATAGGTAGTTCTTGCTTCTTTCAAATTACTCCTTCTCGTTGGATATTATGAGCATCTTGGTGGATTTTAGGCCAGTAATACCCACACTACAAGATCTTATGAGTAGTACAAATACCGCTATGGTGCCAACCAACATGTAATGAATGAAACACCTCAAGTATACTCATCATTCAATCTCAAGCATACAACGACGAATATATCAGATGAAGCATAATCTCTCGCCTTTGACATAACACTACAGAAAGATCTACCCACATGCATGACACATCACTTCAAACGGTTGCCTCCAATCTGGTGAAATAATGATGGGTGCTGACTGTAACACTCCAAAAATGCCATGAATAGACTAGAGCTTAATCTATTTAATAATGTTTAAAATTATGTTTCCACACCTATGTTAATGTAATAAACTCATTTGGAAAAGGTTAGATCCAAAATAACAGAGAAAGACCTTGACGTCCGGAAACTAGCTAATTTGAACTAGATGACGTCCCTATGTTTGGTGAAGTTTTCGAGGTGTCAAATGAAGTACAAAACATAAAAGATACCTTGGATAGGTAATATGTAGTACAAAGGTTCCAAACATCCAGTAACGACACCCCAAGGACCACCAGAAGGGTCCTTGAAGAGGACCCAAACTTGGTGAGCAGGCTGCCTAGCAGCCTGCGAACAGGCAGATTGGAGGACAAGGTGCGCGACGCTCAACCCTCATGATGTGTTATGCCTCAACATTTGAGGGGATTCCTCGCGATGCGAGGCTGACACTCACCTTACTGCCTCAACCTAAAAATTTTTTTTTAAAAAAAGGGAATTGTCCCCGCGAAGCACAGCCACTTCCCAGAATCGTTAAAATTGTATTTTTGGTAATTTAACTTCATAAAAAGACCCATTTAACTGGAGGATATTTTGGGTATTTTATAGGACGACTATATATGGATTATAGGTCAGTTTTAGACCACTTTTTACAAATACAAATCATATTCAAACGCAATTACCCATCTCTCTCAAGAAACGCTCTCTTCTCAGAACTTCATTGAAGAACAAGAAGAGCTTAAGGAAGAAGACGAAGGCTTTGAAGTTTCCAATCAAATTTTGTTGATTATTCCTCTATAAGGTATGGGTTTTTCACTCTTGGGATTCCTTTCCCCAAGAGTTCCTTTGAAGATAAGTTTTCAAGAAATTCAAATACTAGCGTTTTTATTCTACAAAATGAATTTTCTTCCTAACTGTAGACTTATGATTTTCTATGAAAAGTAAGTGTTTTCTATAATCGATTTCACATGAATTGATGAGTATGTGGTTAGTAATGTTTGAATTTCGTATGATGCTTGTTCTTATCTAATTGATGGTTTCGAATGGGTTGTACCTACTACTTGACAACATGTAAGCTTTGGGATTGGAATTAAGACTTGAATCAACTCTTTAATGACCCTTTCCCTTATCCAACATTACGAATTGATCTTGTATATGATTTGAAGAGTTGTTCTTTGTTATGCTATTGAGTATTTCACTATGTTATGGTTATGAGCGTTGTAAGTTAAACGTAAGAGCTTGAATAAGGTTCTTAAAAGTGACAGGTAAGTCTTCTAAAGTCGTGATTACTCCATGTTGGTTAGGTTAGCTCATAAATGATGTTTCAATGCTATTTATTTATGGATGATGTTGTTATGTATATATTTTGGGCTATGAACATGTTAATTGTGAGATCATGATAATAATAAGATAATGCAAGTTATGATTTTCTCTTGTATGCTTTACACAAGATGATTATTCTATGTTAATCTCACACACGAAGGATTGTGATGAAAGGAAATTCTCATCTAATCTTAATGAGCTCCTGATCATGTTTATACAAGGAGTTAATCTCCTATAACCCATGAAAATTTTATGATAATTGACAACTCAAAGGTTATTCAAGAAATGGACTTAAGGTAAGAAACGATGAACATCTGAGAGGTGTCCCTTCACTAGATGAAAAGTAAGTCACAATAACTCTCATGAGATAGGGGCTGCCATGTAATGTGGAACTATAGGTCTGTAATACATCTCCTAGTTCTTCAACTATGTTGACATCATAGGATACTAGCTAGTGGATCTACCTAGAAAGCTATGTCATGTTTGGTTCTACTTTGGCTGGTAGACCACTTTCTTTTGATGTGGAGTTTTAGGACACCGGATTCCATGTTTAGCTCAGATGTTCTACGTCGGTTAAAGCGAATGTACCCTCATGTAAAATGAAAGTCAAGTAATTGGCATTGACTAGGGTGAATTGAGGAGTCTACCTAGTATAGATAGGGGTATGGGAATCTACCTAGACATTGCCCAGGTTGACTCTAAGGGAAGTCCTAGGAGATTGTTCTTATGTAATATGATAACATGAAAAGTATAATGCTTATGATACATGCTTCTCCTCTTATATGAAGTTGGTTACGTTAATGAACATGTTATTGGTCTATATTGTTATATGAAGTGATGACTACTTATGTTACAAGTTATATGAAGTAAAGTTTTACTTATGGTCTCCTATCTTATCTACTTGGTTGTGTGGTGTTATGGGTATTCATATGACCATTGCACGTGTAGGTTGGGGATGGGATCATTGGTAAGTCTTTTGTATGTTATGTATATGTGATATTTTGGATATGAATGTTAACATTACTCTATGATAATACGTCTTTGATTATGATCATGTTGTATGTTTATGAAATCCTTAACTTGTATATGGTCCATGGTATGTGCATTGAAGACATTCACATGACTTAACATGTTTCCTAAAGAAATGAGAAATGATCATTTTTCATGCATGTCCTTAAATGTCATGCATATACCCATACTTAGTACATGTTGCGTACTAACCCCATTTCTTTATATTACTACAAATGTAGGGTCCGACCAATGAAGATTTAGAAGGTCGATTGAAGAAGCTTGGAACTCTTCCTCTAAGTATTTGTAGGTCCTCATGTTAGGGATGCTATCTTTCATATTCCAGCTTATCAAGACATTAGTAGATTTTAAGAATATGTTCTTTGGATTCTTTTGTATTAAGGCCTATATGGCATATTTACTATTTATGGGCAAAGTCCAGATTCATACTCTTTAGATGGTTTTATAGATATGAGACAAGTTTTTAGAATATCGTATGTTATTATTAAAGTTAAGTATGAAGTCTAAGTATACTTCACATATTATATAAAAGTTTAAAATTTTCCGCAATTTTTACTGATCACATGTTATGACGAACGCTAAGGCCTTGTTTCATTCCTCTGAGAGGACGACGACGCCGGTCGCATCTGGGGTGTACTCTCCGGGTGTGACAAAGTTTGTATCATAGCATGAGGTTAAATATTCTTAGGATCAATGTCTCACTTAACCACATTACCTAGTGTCGCATTTATGGTTATGAAGCGCCCCACAACAATGGATGAGAGGCTATGTGATGACTAGGAAACTTCTCTTTTTCTTGATACTCCTATGTCGTGCCTTTAGAGTTTTGATACTATGTGTCGTTTCACATCTAATCCCTTTCTTATGGTTATAGGAGATGAACAGCCGCGAGAAGAGTAGGAGAAGAGATTGCGAATGTGGGAGCTACTCCCTAAGGCAATCAAGTTCCTCCTCAAGTGCAAGGTGTTGTGAAAGATCAAGTTCCAGTAAATCCTCCGGGTATGACGGATGGTGAGGTGAGGGCAGCCTTGGTCCAAATGGCCCAAGCCATCACCACCCAAGCTCAGGCTACTACGGCACAAGCTAATAGAGAGGTTGCACCTCGAGAGAACCAACATGCTAGTACTATCGCTAGACGTTTGAGAGGTTTTAAAAGAATGAATCCTCCCATGTTCTTTGGCTCAAAAGTTGATGAAGACCCCCGAGATTTCCTTGATGATGTCTACAAGATTTTGTTTGATATGGGGGTGAACACTACTGAGAAGGCTGAGCTTGCTGCCTATTTATTCAAGGACGTGGTTTGGACATGGTACAATCAGTTGAAGGATAGTACGAGTTTAGGAGGTGGTCCCGTGACGGGGAAGATCTTAAAAAAGGTCTTTCTTGACAGATTCATTCCAAGGGAATAAAGGGAAGCTAAGGTAGATGAGTTCATCAACATTCGTCACAGAGGATGAGTGTCAAGGAATACTCCTTAAAGTTCATTAAGCTATCGAAATATGCTTCTTCTTTGGTTTCTAATGATAGGGATGAAATGAGCCATTATGTAACAGGCGTGTCCAAAGAACTTGAAGAAGAATGTCGTGCAGCCATGATTCATGACACCATGGATCTTTCTAGGTTGATGGTTCATGCTCAACAGGTTGAGGAGAGTCGTCTAAGAAAGAGTAATAGGGAATCTAAGAAGGCAAAGTCTTTTGAAAGTGGTTCTTCTAAGAGTAGGCTTGATGTTCAAGACAAGCCTAAGTTCAAGAAAAAGTTTTCAAACCAAGTCCCTTCAAATTTAATCGCAATGATAGAGGTTCTAATCCTAAACATCAAAAGGGGAGAAATGTTGATCCACCAAGAGAAAGACCAACCTGTGGTAAGTGTGGTATGAAACATATGGGTGAATGCCTTGTTGGGACTAAAAGTTGATATGGTTGTGGCTAAGGTGGCCATATGGTGAAACATTGTCCTAATGTGAGAAGACAAGGTAAGGGGAATGACCAAACTCAACCAAGCGGTCCTAGCTCTGAAGCTCCAAAAAGGAACCATTTCTATGCGCTCAAGGCTAGGGGCGAACAACAGAACTCTCCCGATGTTGTGACGGGTATGTTACAAGTTTTCTCTATTAATGTTTATGCATTGCTTGATCCCGGTTCTACCCTTTATTTTGTTACACTTTTTATAGCTAGGAAGTTTGATGTACTTCCCGATGTTTTGATTGAACCCCTTTCTGTTTGTACCCCAATGGGTGACTCTGTAGTTGCAAAGAGAGTCTATAGGAAATGTCTTGTGATGTTGCTTAATAGAGTTACTCATGTTGATTTAGTAGAAATGGATATGTTTGATTTCAATATTATTTTGGGAATAGATTGGCTTCATGATTTTTTTGCTTCCACAGATTGTAGAACAAGGGTAGTGAAGTTCCAATTCCCAAATGAACCCATTTTAGAGTGGAAAGGGGGAAATTCTATGCCAAGGGGTCAAATCATTTTATGTTTAAAGGCTTGTAAGATTATAGCCAATGGTTGTTTATACCCTTTGGTAAGGGTTAAGGACCTAGAATGTGAAACTCCTTCTATTGAGTCAGTCCCAGTAATGAGAGAATTCTCAGAGTTTTTTCCTAATGACCTTCGAGGAGTTTCTCTCGAATGGGAAATTGACTTTGGCATTGATTTGTTACTGAATACGAATCCCATTTCAATTCCTCCATATAGGATGGCTCCGGCTGAATTGAAAGAGTTGAAGCTCCAACTCAAAGATTTACTAGACAATGGTTTTATTCAACCTAGTATTTCTCCATGGGTGCTCCAGTCTTATTTGTTAATGTCACGACCTGAATCTAGACCCCAGACAAGACCAGCGTCGTTGACCTCTCAGAGGTCGCAGACAAGCCTACATACGTCATTCTTACTTCATCTAAGTTAATTTTAGCGGAAAATTTGAAACTTTTTGTTTCTGAACTTACTTATTAAAAATTTTCATTAATACATAATCGTTCACCAACAAGCATCTAATATTATGATCATCAAATAAAAGAAATACTGTAATATAGTAATAATGATGTACTTGCCAAAATGGCATCAATACAATGTCTGAATAAAACAGGAAAGAAACGCTAGTGGAACATGCTCTACTAGCTCAACTCTAAAACTAAGCTAGAATATAAATGGCAGCATCCTCGAAATGCATGAGGACCTACCAAGTCCGGATGAATGCTCGACGTCTGGATAGCTTCAGCGTCAACCTGTAGCTCTAGCGTCCACCTGTGCCTGCACCTATAATTGTAGAGTTTTATAGGGTTAGTACACACTTGTACTAAGTATGGGTATATGCAAGCACACACCAAGGACATGCATGAGAAAACATAGCTCTTTCCTAACAACATGATTATGGAAAGTCAAGTCAGTGGACTTGCCAAATTGAGATTCGGAAAGTTAGTAAACCTTCCAAATTTGGATAAAGTCAGTGAGCTTTACAAATTTGGATTAGGAAAGTCAATGAGATTTCCAAATTTGGATTAGGAAAGTCATGCCATTAGAGTAACATGCATCATCGTAAATATCACATTGCACACAGCACATAACATCTTACACATAGCACATATCATAGCACATAACATATAGCACATAGCTTCTTTCATATCATTCATTCCTATGCCATGAGACCTTGGAATCATGGACTTGACATAAAGACTTTCCAAAATGAGGGCTCAACATATGGGACCTCAACTAGGGAGTCTTCATTAGCAAATACAGAGTCTGCTTCATTCATTCATACGTACTTCATTTAATTTCGTTCATAGGCCAGTGTAAACACCAGCTATACCTAGGGTGTAGTTTAAGACTTTCATCGGGTTTGTGTGCAATGATCAAGAATAACCTAGTGTCACTACCTGAGTCTAGCTCACCTCGTGATTATCCTATCCTAACACCTTTGGTATCATTCATTTCGTTATGTGCTTCATTTGAGGCTGGCCTCATTCATTCATTGGGAACTTTAACTTTAACCGACATAGATCATGTGAGCATCATGAAATCCAGTGTCTCCCCCACACCAAAAAGAGGTGGAATCAACGGCCAAAGTGACCCAAAACATGCTAGCGTACATGGGAATTTAACCCCGCCAGATCCCTATATTGGCAGTATAGGTTCAAAGACCAGGAGATATAAGGAGACCCACACCTGGCAAGCCGGACAGTCTCATATCATGAGAGTTACGTGAACCTACGCCCTTCCCTAAAGAAGGCATCACCACTCATAGCTAGTCTATCGGTTCTCAGTATAAAGTTCCATTACATTCAACTCATACGTCATGGAAGCTGGCTTCTAGTATGAGGACATCATAGCTCAATAGATGATTTCTCATCTCATCATTAGTATTAAGTGTGTTAATCTCAATACTTTCATTAGAGTGTTCATAGAGACTGGTCTCTTCATTAACTTTACACTCTCATAGGTGAGTACGTTTTGGTAACATTTACTTAGACTCATTTGAGATTGTTCTCATCTTTTACATTAGCCTCATATCATGTTGTCACCACATTCATTAACATTAACACAATTGTTCTTCATAATTCCTCACCCCATTTTACGTGAATGTTCATTTCATCATAGGCCAATGCACTTGGCCATTTGTGTGTTTCACACTCTTACTTAACCCTTCTAGGGTTTCATCATTTCATGACATAATAATCATTTCATCGTATGCCAATGCACTTGGACATTTAGTGTGTTTCACACTCGTACTTAGCCCTTCTAAGGTTACATCATTTCATTACATACATCTTAGGTTCACTTCTTTTAAACGTATGCTAGACTTATGAGTCTATACACACAAGCCATGAGGCTTCAGTCATAATTCGTTAAGTGATTCATACATTCCTAAGATTATGTAGTACAAGACTTATGTATCTTGTATATATGCCAAGATCTTGATTTTGATCTAAGTAGGTGGCATTATTCTTGGATATTTTGTTCACGTATGACTTATGTATCAATACGGAAGTTTGGGCAAGAAAACCCAAGTTCGAATCACTTGGATAACATTTACATTTTTCATTGATTTTATTTTTAATCTCCATGATCTTGGGACTCTAGATTGAACCCCAACATTAGCATTGTATCTTTAATTTTCTAATTGGTTTTCCCTTTAATTTGGCCAAAGGGTTGTGGGTTCGAACCCCCACAACCCCTTTTTATTTTTCCTTAAAGTCTCCTTGTCCCATTTCGCCCAAACCAAGAGGTTGTGGGATCAAACCCCCACAACCTCTTTTATTTATTCTTAATTTATCGCTGGGCATTGGGAGGTTGTGGGTTCGAACCCCCACAGCCTCCTTATTTTAATTTTAATTTCGCTAGGCTGTGAGGTTGTGGGTTCGAACCCCCACAACCTCCTATCTTTTTTTTTTAATTAAAAATCCACTAAGTTAGGCGTTTGGCAATGAGGTTGTGGGATCGAGCCCCCACAGCTTCACTTTATTTTTCTTAATTAATTTTGCCTTCTCCTTTCCAGCCTTGAGGTCGTGGGTTCGATTCCCACGCCTCATATTTTCTTTTATTTATTTTTCTCTTCTTTCACTCGCTGCCTGGAGGTCGTGGGTTCGATTCCCACGCCTTCCATTTATTTACTTAAATTATTTTTCTATCCTTTCTCCTTCAGTAACCGAGTTCGATTGCCCCAGCCTCATTTTTCATTTCCTTTTTGCGAATTTACAGTAGCCAAGCGTGTTCGATTCCCCTTAACCCCCTTCACGTTTTTAGCCTCCTTAACATGTGAGGTCTTGGGTTCAATTCCCATTGACCTCACTTATTTTATTTTCATTTTAAAAACCTAGATTCTTAGCCTTATTTTTGACCGAAACTAGAGTACACCAATATGGAAATTTAATCCCAACTTTAGCTTCCTTTCATCAACCTTTTCATGTTAGTTTCTTAGGGCATTTCACCAAGCATTTAGTGTATAGTTAGGTGTAGTTTAGTAGTTACATTAGTCAAGACTTTTTCTCTCAAAACTAATAACTTCACACCCCATATGAAAATCACATTGTGTACAACTTTTGCACATAAAATTCAAGGATTAAACATGCTATTTTCACACCTTCAACAGTGAGTATGTTCACTGCCAAACGTACACACACACACATCATTTTTTTTTATCACACATTGGTTGTCATTTTTGTGATTTCACGTACATAAACATATTCACATTCAACACAAAAACAACACACATATACATATCTAAATCTACCATCAAACAAACCCAACCTACGAATCATTGGGAGTTAGTGACAGGGACATGCAAAGGGGGAACAACCCCAGTTTTGGGAGTGAATATCTTGAATCATAAGGGGTCTCTTGGGAAAGGGACCAAGAGAGAAGAAACCCATACCTGTAATTGATGTTCAAACATTGAATTTGCTGCCCAAAACCCTCTCCAAAATTAGTCCAAGCTTCCTCAACGTCCACCACACTCGACGGACAACTTCTCTTTATCTTAACATTTTTGGTTACTTTGTTTTTCTTAAAATTTCATGTGAGTTCTTCAAGTGTGAAGAACTCTTAATACAATTTCAGTTCTTGTTGTTGTGTAGGCAGAGAGTTACGTGAAAGAGGTGATGAAACGTGAGAGAGAGATCGTGAGAGAGTGAAACGTGTAAAGTTGTTTAGGCTTAGATAATGACTTAGTCAATTTAGGACTCTCCTTAATATTTAAAATCTGATTTTCCTTTTTCTTAAATCAGCTAATAAATATTAATTAATTAAATTAATTTATCAATCTTAAATAAAAACAATTTAAATCATTGCTTCCACCTAGGTTCGAACCCAGGTGGAGCAAGACTCCACTTCAAGAGCTCAATTTCGGCTCTCTCTCCCCAAATTGCCCCTCCATCTTATTAAATAATTAATTAATTATATATTTAGGGTAATTACGATATTACCCTTAGCCTGGTAAAAGACCATTTTACCCTAGACCCTCAAAACTTAAGATTTCTTCTTTTTAAGTCTGGTAAAGACTCCTTCGATTAAATCTTCATTTTCGAGAGCCTTACTTGGCTGGTTCCAACCTTTCCAAGCTCAACTAACTCCCAAAGTTAGTTGGCTTGGCCGTAGTAAGGGTTATGAGGTCTGGTTCTACGCGTATCAATCCGTGTGAACCTTGGTCTAATCACAAGCATTCTTGACACCTTAAGCATTTATCTTATTCATTTTTAGGGTTGTTACATTTAAGAACTA
This sequence comes from Solanum sitiens, assembly GCA_016801875.1. Taxonomy (NCBI): domain Eukaryota; kingdom Viridiplantae; phylum Streptophyta; class Magnoliopsida; order Solanales; family Solanaceae; genus Solanum; species Solanum sitiens. Next base: position 251,751 of record JABWTJ010000846.1, read on the forward strand.
GGATGAGTCCCTTAGAATGTGCATTGATTATCGCCAACTCAATAAGGTCACCATAAAAAACAAGTATTCTCTCCGTAGGATTGATTATCTATTTGATCAACTCCAAGGTGATAGTTACTTTTCCAAGATTGACTTAAGGTTGGGATATCACCAACTTAGGGTGAGACGTGAAGATGTTCCCAAAACATCTTTCCGAACTAGATATGGTCACTATGAATTTCTAGTTATGTCTTTTGGGTTAACAAATGCCGCGACAGTGTTCATGGACTTAATGAATAAAGTTTTCAGAGATTAGGTCAACTCATTTGTGATTGTGTTCATTGATGATATTTTAATATACTCGAAGAATGAAGATGAACATGAGAATCACTTGAGGTTGGCCTTGCAAGTCCTCAAGGAACACCAACTTTATGACAAATTTAGGAAGTGTGAATTTTTGTTGAGGTCAGTTGCTTTTCTTGGCCATATTATCTCTGGTGAGGGTTTAGAGGTTGATCCAAAGAAGATGGATGCGGTCAGAAATTGGCCTAGACCCTTGACTCCCACAGACATAAGAAGTTTCCTGGGTCTAGCCGGGTAGTATAGAAGATTTGTGGATGGATTTTCGTCCATTGCTTCTCCTTTGACAACTTTGACCAAAAAGAAGGTGAAGTTTGAGCGTTCGGAAGCTTGTGAAAAAGGTTTTCAAGAGTTGAAAGATAAGCTTACCTTTACTCCGGTGTTGATTTTACCGAAGGGTAATGAAGGCTTTGTAGTGTATTGTGATGCTTCCAGAGTGGGCTTGGGATGTGTTGTCATGCAGCATGGTGAGGTGATAGCTTATGATTCTAGGAAATTCTAAGTTCATGAGAAGAATTACCCAACTCATGACCTTAAGTTAGCTGCTGTAGTTTTTTCCTTGAAAATATGGAGACACTATTTTTATGGTGTGCATGTTGATGTATTTACTAACCATAAAAGTCTTCAATATGTGTTTACACAAAAGAATTTGAATCTCATACAGTGAAGATGGTTATAATTGTTGAAGGATTACGACATGAGTGTCCTCTACCACCCTGGCAAGGCCAATGTGGTTGAGGATGCTTTGAGTCGTATGAGTATGGGTAGTGTGTCTCATGTGGAAGAAGAGAAGAAAGAACTTGTGAAAGATGTTCATAGGTTGGCTCTCTGAGGTTTGCGGTTAGAAGATTCTCCAAATGGTGGTTATATGGTCCATCATAACTCCGACTCATCATTAGTGGTGGAGGTGAAATCTAAGCAACATCTTGGTCCTCTATTGATGGACTTGGAGGAATCGGAACTTAGTAAGCTCAATGAGTAATTCTCCCAAGGGGGTGATGGTGTTCTTAGGTACCAAGGAAGATTATGTGTACCGTATGTTGAGGGTTTGAGAAATCAAATTGTACAAGACGCTCATGGTTATCACTATTCTATACATCCGGGTGCCACCAAAATGTATCATGACCTTAGAGAGGTCTATTGGTGGGATGATTAAAAAAGGGACATAGCAGAGTTTGTTACTATGTGTCCAAATTGCCAACAAGTTAAAGCTGAGCATCTTAAACAGGGTGGTTTAACCCAAATAATGGATGTTCCTACATGAAGTGGGAAGCCATCAATATGGATTTTGTTTTTGAGTTGCCGTAAAATCAGAAACAAAATAATTATACATTGGTTATTGTGGATAGGTTGACCAAATCTGCCCATTTAATTCCTATTAAGTCTACTTATACTATCGAAGATTATGCAAGAAACTAAATTAATGAGATTGTGAGTCTTCATGGGATTCCTTTGTCCATCATTTTGGACAGAGGTGCCCAATTCACTTTTCATTTTTGGAAGTCTTTTGAAAAGGGATTAGGTACTCAAGTGAAACTTAGTACCGCACCGCTTTTCATCCTCAGACGGATGGTCAAGAGGAACGTACTATTCAGACACTTGAAGACCTGCTAAGAGCCTATGTCATTGATTTCAAGGGATGTTGGGATGATCACTTACCTTTGATTTAGTTATCTTACAACAATAGCTATCATTCGAGCATCTTCATGGCACCTTTTGAATATCTTTATGGTAGAAGGTGTAGATCTCCGGTTGGATGGTTTAAGGTTGGTGAGTCCTCACTCCTTGGTCTAGAAATTATCTATGAGGCTATAGACAAAGTTCGACTAATAAGATATAGATTGAAGAGAGCCTATAGTGGGCAAACGTCTTATGCCAACAATAGAAGAAGAGATCTTGAGTTTGAAATAGGTGATCATGTTTTCTTGAAGATTTTACCTATGAAAGGGGTGATGAGATTCGGTAGAACTAGGGAGCTAAGTCCCCGATATGTTAATCCTTATGAAGTATTACAACGCATTGGAAAGGTTGCCTGTGAGTTGAAACTACCTACTGAACTAGCTTAGGTTCATCTGGTGTTTCATGTGTCTATGCTCAAGAAATGCATAGGCGACCCGTTGTCTATTATACCTATAGAAGGTTTAGGAGTGGATGAGAACCTCTCCTATGAAGAGGTTCTGGTTGAGATCCTAGATCGCCAAGTCAAGAAGTTGAGAAACAAGGAGGTTCCCTCTGTAAAGGTTTTATGGAGGAACCATCTTGTTGAGGGTGCAACATGGGAGGCTGAAGCCGACATAAAGTCCCGCTACCCTCATATTTTTACTCCTTGAGGTTAGACATTTCCTCTTTGTAAAGAAATTAATGAATAATCATGAAATTGAATTGTTTTTTGAATAGGTGCATGTTATGGTAAAAGTCATACCAATTTGAGTTAAGAGAAAGCTTTCATACTCTATTCTTGCACTTATGTGTAATATGTATGCATGTGTCTTCTTGAAATTTTGTTGTTTTGTTGTTGTATTGAGAAGAATTATAGCATGGTAACTCTTTGATGTATTTTAATCTCATGATAATGTTGATAAGGAAATTCCTCACTATGTTTTATGAAAGATTGAGCTCTTATATGTTGTGCGTCATGAATTGAGTGCTATGTGTAATGTTATGGTATGTATTGTAAGGAGTTGTGCGGCACTCCTATGAGTTGTGACTCATTATGATTTTATGTTGTTGATTTGTTGGGCTGCTAGTATTGAGTTTATTCCTTACCCTCCAAAAGACTTTAGTGTCATTCGGGGACGAATGTTCCTAGGAGGGATAATGTAACACTACGGAAATTTCATGACTTAGACTAGAGATTAATCTATTTAATAATGTTTAAAATGATGTTTCCAGACCTATATTAATGTAGTAAACTCATTTGGAAAAGGTTAGAGCCAAAACGACAAAGAAATACCTTGACGTTCGGAAACTAGCTAATTTGAACTAGCTGACGTCCCTATGTTTGGTGAAGGTTTCGAGGTGTCAAATGAAATCCAAAACATGAAAAGAGACCTTGGATAGGTAATATGTAGTACAAAGGGTCTAAACGTCCGGTAACGACACCCCAAGGACCACCCGAAGGGTCCTTGAGGAGGACCCAAACCTGGGTGAGCAGGCTGCTAGCAGATTGGAGGACAATGTGCATGACACACAGCCCTCACGAGGTGTTATGCCTCAATATGTGAGGGTATGACTCGCGATGCGAGGATGATACGTACCTCACTGCCTCAACCCAAAATTTCAGAAAAATAACGGGAATTGGCCCCGCGACGCGAAGCCACTTCCCAAAA